>CM033469.1:39770780-40194050 GCA_019447015.1 Hymenochirus boettgeri | reverse complement strand
AGTAAACAGCACCACATTACATTTATATTTTATATACATCCATTTATAGAGTTACTATGACCCCATATGGAGTACACAGCCACATTACATTATATTTTATACCATCCATTTATAGAGTTACTATACCCCATATGGAGTACAGCAGCCCACATTACATTTATATACATCCATTTATAGAGTTACTATGACCCCATATGGAGTACAGCAGCCACTTACATTATATTATATACATCCATTTATAAGTTACTATGACCCCATATGGAGTTACAGCAGCCACATTACATTTATATTTATATACATCCATTATAGATTACTATGACCCCATATGGAGTCAGCAGCCACATTACATTATATTTAATACATCCATTTATAGGTTACTATGACCCCATATGAGTACAGCAGCCACATTACATTGATTTATATACACACCTTTATAGAGTTACTATAACCCCATATGGAGTACAGCATCCACATTACATTTATTATATACATCCATTTATAAGTTACTATGACCCATATGGAGTACAGCAGCCACATTACATTTATATTATATACACTCCATTTATAGAGTTACTATGACCCCATATGGAGTACACAGCCACATTACATTGATATTTATATACAATCCATTTATAGAGTTACTATGACCCATTGGAGTACAGCAGCCACATTACATTATATTTATATACATCATTTATAGTTACTATGACCCCATATGGAGTACAGCAGCCACATTACTTATATTATATACATCACCTTTATAGAGTTACTATGACCCCTATGGAGTACAGCAGCCACATTACATTGATATTATATACCACCCTTTATAGAGTTCTATAACCCCATATGGAGTACAGCAGCCACATTACATTTATATTTATATACATCCATTTTATGTTACTATGACCCCATATGGAGTACAGCAGCCACATTACATTTATATTTATATATACATCCATTTATAGAGTTACTATGACCCCATATGGAGTACAGCAGCCACATTACATTGATATTTATATACATCCATTTATAGAGTTACTATGACCCCCATATGGAGTACAGCAGCCACATTACATTTGAATTTATATACACCCATTTATAGAGTTACTATGACCCCATATGGAGTACAGCAGCCACATACTTGATATTTATATACATCCATTTATAGAGTTACTATGACCCCATATGGAGTACAGCAGCCACATTACATTTATATTTATATACATCCATTTATAGAGTTACTATACCCCATATGGAGTACAGCAGCCACATTACATTGATATTTATATACATCCATTTATAGAGTTACTATGACCCCATATGGAGTACAGCAGCCACATTACATTTATATTTATATACATCCATTTATAGAGTTACATGACCCTATATGGAGTACAGCAGCCACATTACATTTATATTTATATACATCCATTTATAGAGTTACTATGACCCCATATGGAGTACAGCAGCCACATCATTGATATTTAATACATCCATTTTATAGAGTTACTATACCCCATATGGAGTACAGCAGCCACATTACATTATTTATATACATCCATTTATAGAGTTACTATGACCCCATATGAGTACAGCAGCCACATTACATTAATTTATACATCCATTTATAGAGTTACTATGACCCCATATGGAGTACAGCAGCCACATTACATTATATTTATATACATCCATTTGTAGAGTACTATGACCCCATATGGAGTACACAGCCATACATTACATTTATATTATATACATCCATTTATAGAGTTACTATGACCCCATATGGCAGTACAGCGCCACTTACATTGATATTTATATACATCCATTATAGAGTTACTATGACCCCATATGGAGTACAGCAGCCACATTACATTTATTTATATACATCCATTTATAGAGTTACTATGACCCCATATGGAGTACAGCAGCCACATTACATTATATTTATATACATCCATTTATAGAGTTACTATACCCCATATGGAGTACAGCAGCCACATTACATTTTATTTATATACATCCATTTAGAGTTACTATGACCCCATATGGATGACAAGCCCACATTACATTGATATTTATATACATCCATTTATAGAGTTACTATGACCCCATATGGAGTACAGCAGCCACATTACATTGATATTTATATACATCCATTTATAGAGTTACTATAACCCCATATGGAGTACAGCAGCCACATTACATTTATATTTATATACATCCATTTATGAGTGTACTATGACCCCATATGGAGTACAGCAGCCACATTACATTGATATTTATATACATCCATTTATAGAGTTACTATGACCCCATATGGAGTACAGCAGCCACATTACATTGATATTTATATACATCCATTTATAGAGTTACTATGACCCCATATGGAGTACAGCAGCCACATTACATTGATATTTATATACTCCATTTATAGAGTTACATATGACCCCATATGGAGTACAGCAGCCACATTACTTTGATATTTATATACATCCATTTATAGAGTTACTATGACCCCTTTGGAGTACAGCAGCCACATTACATTGATATATATACATCCATTTATAGTTCTATGACGACCCCATATGGAGTACAGCAGCCACATTACATTTATATTTATATACATCCATTTATAGAGTTACTATGACCCCATATGGAGTACAGCAGCCACATTACATTTATATTTATATACATCCATTTATAGAGTTACTATGACCCCATATGGAGTACAGCAGCCACATTACATTTATATTTATATACATCCATTTATAGAGTTACTATGACTCCATATGGAGTACAGCAGCCACATTACATTTATATGTATATACATCCATTTATAGAGTTTCTATGACCCCATATGGAGTACAGCAGCCAATTAATTTATATTTTATACATCCATTTATAGAGTTACTATGACCCCATATGGAGTACAGCAGCCACATTACTTTATATTTATATACATCCATTTATAGAGTTACTATGACCCCATATGGAGTACAGCAGCCACATTACATTTATTTATATACATCCATTTATAGAGTTACTATGACCCCATATGAGTACAGCACCACATTCATTTATATTTATATACATCCATTTTAGAGTTACTATACCCATATGGAGTACAGCAGCCACATTACATTTATATGTATATACATCCATTTATAGAGTTACTATGACCCCATATGGAGTACAGCAGCCACATTACATTTATATTTATACACCATTTTAGAGTTATATGACCCCATATGGAGTACAGCAGCCACATTACTTTATATTTATTACATCCATTTTATAGAGTTATACTATACCCCATATGGAGTACAGCAGCCACATTACATTATATTTATATACATCCATTATAGAGTTACTATAACCCCATATGAGTACACAGCCACATTACATTTATATTAAATACATCCATTTAAGAGTTACTATAACCCCATATGAGTACAGCAGCCACATCATTTTATTTAAACAATCCATTTATAGAGTTACTATGCCCCCATATGGAGTACAGCAGCCACATTACATTTATATTTATACATCCATTTATGAGTTACTATGACCCCATATGAGTACAGCAGCCATTACATTATATTTATATACATCCATTTTTAGAGTTACTATACCCCATATGGAGTACAGCAGCCACATTACATTTATTGTATATACATCCATTTATAGAGTTACTATAACCCCATATGGAGTACAAGCAGGCCAATCTGTACTCCATATGGGGTCATAGTAACTCTATAAATGGATGTATATACATATAAATGTAATATTGCTGCTGTATTTCATATGGAGTCATAGTATCTCTATAAATGCACAAAAGAGTTTCAAGCAAAATCATTTTGTCAGAGAAAATTTAGCACCAACCTCTCAAGTAAATAGTAAAAAGAAAGTCTAGTGTGTAAGTTAAAGGGACTCTATAGGCTAGAATACATTTTCCTGACTTACAAACTAAAAACTGCTAATTACAGAGATACCTCCCTTACCTTTGAAAGTGATTTCTTTAGGTTGTTTAATGTATACAAGGCCCTTTATTTCGGCCTGATTGATCGCATTACTTTTCCGTTCGACTATCATCATACTGTATTGAACCAGCCAAATCGTTGTTTCGACTGGTCGATATATAGAACTGTGTGTACCCAGACTTATAGAAATACATTATTTTAAATGTTATCTTTCTTTACAATAAATATCCCTATTTTACAGCCCGGGCATTCTCAGTGTGTTAAATCCAGGGAGAGATAGAGAGCAGCTCTCCAATCAGAATAAGAAGGTATTTGGACTGTTTACTTTAGTGAACAATTCTTGGCTATAAACAGAGGTGTGTCTCCCATTAGACAGCCTGAGGCAATAACCTTAGGTGGCATTTCCACCCACATAATGTCTATGGGGTGCTCTATATTTAAGGTGGAAGAGGCGGCCACACTCCTCAGGCAGTGCAACATCTAGAAATGAAGCTGGGAATAAGTCAGAAAATAATTTGATTTGGCTTAATGATCTCCTAATACTTGTCTGATTGTAGTATAGTAGTATAGTATAGTATACGATAGTACATTATAGTATAGTAAATCATATTGTATAGTATAGTGTATAGTATAGTAAATAGTATAGTATAGTATAGTAAGTAGTATAGTATAGTATTATTGTATAGTATAGTAAATAGTATAGTATAGTATAGTAGTATTCTATAGTATAGTAAATAGTATAGTATAGTAAATAGTATAGTATAGTAGTATAGTATAGTAGTATTCTATACTATAGTAAATAGTATAGTAAATAGTATAGTATAGTAGTATAGTATAGTAGTATTCTATACTATAGTAAATAGTATAGTATAGTAAATAGTATAGTATAGTGTATAGTGTAGTGTAGTATAATATAGTGTACTGTAAACAGTATAGTATAGCATAGTAGAGTATAGAGTATAGTAAATAGTAAAGTATGGTATATAGTATAGTATAGCATGCTGTATAGTATAGAAAACAGTATAGTATATTATAGTAAATATTATAGAATGGTAAATAGTATAGAATAGTATAATATGGTAACTAGTATTGTATAATAGTATAGTATAGTAAACAGTATAGTAAATAGTATAGTAAGTAGTATATTATAGTATAATTGTATAGTATAGTAAATAGTATGGTAGTATAGTATAGTAAATAATATAGTATAGAATAGTAAATAGTATAGTATATTATAGTAAATAGTATAGTATAGTAAATAGTATAGTATAGTGTATAGTATAGTATAGTAAATAGTATGCTATAGTATAGTGTATAGTATAGTAGTATAGTATACAAAATTGTATACTATAGTATAGTATTTGAGGTTAAAAGACATCAGTTCATCTTCTAGTCCAACCTATTCAGCAATAGAGATGGACTTGTATTAAAAGCCAAGTATGAATCAGATTTTATGAGTTCGAACAAACTTTTGAGGATTTTTTAATTTTGAAATAATTGAATTTGGGGAAATAATCTTGCCACATGTCCCGAATTCACAAATGACAACTATTTTTAGCAGTGCCAAACCCCTGGGTATAAAAGGCAGCTTGAGAAGCATCTTGTGGGATGTATACTCTGAGGGAGAAAGGCTAATGTGGTGTGGGGTGTATCCAGAGGGGCCAAGCCTGTCTGACCCCTTAACAATGCTGGTAAACTGCAGTGAGCCTACTCTAGCTCAATTGTTCTGCTGCTGTGAAAGTTACTCTTTCACCCGCTTTCCCCTAAATTATGAAAACTGTGGGGGAGAGAAGCCAATGGGGTATCAGCCTACTCTAACTGAATGGTTTGGATACTATAAACTGTTACCCCTTTGCCTGCTTTCCCATGATGATGCAAATGATGCAAATATGATGCTAATTGGAAATATATTATATTATTGGTGCAGCATAGTATCAACGCGTTTCGGCTACAACATTAGCCGTCCTCAGGATATGTTCACAAAACAGGTAAGTGCAAATTTAACAACTTGGTTCCCCGCCCAATACGCAAACCACCTCCCCCTAGCTCACGTTAACCCCTACATTACTGGTCCAAGTTAACAACCGTGTACAGTCTCCCATGGTGATTAGCTGTTTTTTAAAAAGCAAAATTACTACCCCTACACATAGCATGGGTGCCTTTACATCTATTAAAAACTAACTTAAGTGCTGGTGCCATATACAGTGGCTAAAAAGTTTTCTTAACTAAAGTGCTAAGTGCCTTGTACAATAATAGAAGTACAAAAATTTGTGTTCCGTAAAATCCGGGAGTTCTGAAAGTTTCGTCTGGACTTCGAAACCCTCAGATTCGATTCAAAACTGGGTTCTAATCGATCCCACATTATATCTCTAGTGATTAACCCTATAAGTGCTGACTATAACCTTTTTATATTAAAAACAATATAATCTAATCACAGTTGCTAAATTCATACTGAACCCTACAATAGTAGACTATAGTGTTACATACATATACATACATTTCTTTACACCTGTATATAGCAACATAGTTATGTACAAAGATATCGGTGTAAGGATCGGCTAACGAATGTCCACTTTCCTTGAAGTGTCTGGCCACCGACTGTTCCCCATATTTGTTCTCCTTGGATGGGTCCAAACATTTGTTGGCCTCCTTATTAGCCAAAGCAGATCGAATGGACGATCAATGATTTGCCATTCGGTCCCTGAGGGACGTCATGGTCTTCCCCACATAATACATACCACAGGGGCAGGTTATGATGTAAACCACATCAGTACAGAGGCACGACAATTTGTGCCAAATTTTGAATCTACGCCCAGTGTGTGGGTGTGGGAAATCCACCCCCAGGATCATATAACTACAGGCTTGACAGCCCGTACATTTGTGGCACCCCTCTTTTTTGTAATTAAGCCATGTGATTGTCTGTTTAGGTTGAGGCGGAGATAAATCTGTTTTCACCAATAGGTTCCTCAAATTACAGGCCTATATATATATATATAAATATAAGGTTATGCTGCTCAAACCTATTCAAAAATACTTTCAGGTGCGGTGCAATGGAGGACGATCAATTTATACATGACACAAAAGACTCCAGAACTCAACTACACATACAATTATAAATGAATGGGGTAAAAGAATTAGACATGTATACAAGCAAGGAAGGGTTATCACCTGCACTGAAGGTCAAATGGATACCTTTAGTTACATTGTTTGTACAAACATGTTCAAGCTGATGCACCACTCCGAGCCAGTATCCAAGTCCTAAGTCCATCAGTCCTACCTGCTTCTAGGTTAGGACTCCAAATACTGTATTCAGGTTGCACAGCTCCAAATAAAGCTGCTGTAATCGCCCATTTTGGGCGGTGCTCCTGGTGATAAACAACTATATATTACGCGAAGAGGGCCACAGACAGTCCCCTAAAAAGTACACCAATGAAGCAAACAATTGTAAAGCAGCGAATGAATATTTTATTATGTCAACACCCCCCCCTCCCCATAGTCATGAGAGAAGGTAACCAGTGTCCCCCAAGACCAGTCGGTGTCTGGTAGATCAATCCTGTGACTCAGGTAGGTCAATCCTAAATGCTGGGCTGAAAGAAAATAGATACAGCGGCAATTCACATGGAAGACAAGCAGGTAAATATACTACCCAATCCTGTTGATACTCAGACCGTCTGCAGGCTTCCCCCGGGTTTGTGCTCCCCATCGGCGGGGCTTCCGCACCTCAGCAGCTTCTCACCAGGGCCGAACGGGATGTCATCTGACTGGTCTTGGGGGACACTGGTTACCTTCTCTCATGACTATGGGGAGGGGGTGGTGTTTCATCTAATTCCATGCAGGGATCCCAGAACCCTTTTGCACATTGGTTTAACGGGGGACACCCCGGTTTTAGAGTTTAGTGTTTATTGATTATTGGGGTGTAGTTATGGTGGTTTTAGCGTCTTGTATGGCATAATAAAATATTCATTCGCTGCTTTACAGTAGTGTGCTTCATTGGTGTACTTTTTACAGTACTTTTTACAGTACACAGTACGTTTTACAGTAATTCTAGGTTAGGACTGATGCTTAAATACTGCCTTGGAGTGGCGCATCAGCTTGAACATGTTTTTTAATTTTTACCCCCTTTTGTTGAGGTATGCAAAAAGGAAGCGTTGCTACTTTTTTTTATTGGTCTTGTATAATAATATAATCCCTTTTTAAGAGATTCAGAGACAGATTAAAAAAATATTGAATATACTAGAAATAGCGAATTGTGTGTAAAGCGCGTGTGTTAAGGAAGTGACTTTATTGTAGATGTTCCCCAGACCATTCCCCAGGTCCCAGAGCCAGGTACGGTAAGTTACCATTGTTATTTTAACCTTATTTTAATTCAAACTTTTTGAACATTGACTTTAATGGGTCCGATATCAGATTTTTGAACTTTTAGAAAAAGTTCTCAAAAGTACTCAATAATACCTACATTTCCTTCCATTACCATTACACAGTAATCATATCCCCACGCAAGCACATTTTCTCTTGTGTACGTAATTGTAACTTATCCAGTCTGTCTTCATATTTAGAAGTAAATAGTTCCCCCGCACACCTATAGTATATTGTTGAAATCGCTGGGTGCTGCTCCAAAAACCATAGCCAATGTTAATAGTATCCAAACAGAAGCAATTCAGAGCGCACTCCAGTCTTGAGTATTCAAATCAATTTATTAAACACGTGACGTTTCGGTGTCCATGCGACACCTTCCTCAGACGTCTGAGTGAGAGGTGTCGCAGGACACCGAAACGTCACGTGTTTAATAAATTGATTTGAATACTCAAGACTAGAGTGCGCTCTGAATTGGCTTTGTCTTCATGTTCAGTCCCCTTATTAATTTAGTTTCCCTTCTCTGAACCCTTTCCATTTCCAATTTTTGTACACAGGATTCCAAAATTGCACTGCATATTCCAAATGGGGCCTTACCATTACTTTGGCCAGGACCCTGCTTACTCTTATTCCAGCAATATCAAAGGCATGACACTGCTCTCCTCATAATAAAGAATCATTTCTTTAACTGAATAAGAAGGTGGGGGGATGTTACATTTAACTTCCATGATGGATGAGAAGAGAATTTGATTCTGAAAAGCAAAACTCAGTAGGTTTCCTGTGATGTGAAATAATACAATGATAAAATAACACAATGACATGACAAACACATGGGATAAGCAACAGTTTACTTGATCACTCTAGCACACTGATGTTGGCTATTGCCAGACAATGGTTAGGTGCTGTATGTATGTATGTATTATTTTATTTCTAAAGCGCCACTTGGGTACGCAGCTCTGTACATTATAAAATACAGAGTATACAATCAAGGGGATAAGTGAAATTATACAGATAGATAAATATTAAATTAAGATAAATACAATTTCATTGTCTCCTAAGCCTCCTACCCTTGGGGGTAATTAAGGTAATTGAAAGTCTAAGAAGAAAAGCAGAGGAGCACAAAAGCCATCTGCCCCCTTGTGAAACGTTGTACTGTGTTGTTTGCACAATAAACTGTGATACCAGTAGTGTGCTCCTCTGCAGTCTACAGATCCCAGAGACTGGTGTTTTTCAACTGACTAACCGCACTCAAACATTCATTCAGGATTTCCGAAAGCTCGGCGGGATCTGCACATTTTCGCCAGCCTCAGTTCTGCCGTAAACGAGGCTTAGTTCGAAACCGGAACTTATTGCAAGTTCTGTGGTTTCCAACCTTCTTTCTAACAGTTTGTAGAATATGGTTTAGCCTAGATTTCCCTTTCAGCGTCTAATTTCTGTATCCTTATTCTTTCAGATCTTACCTGCGACCTTCACATGTCTCAGACTGCACAGCCTTCTACACAATCTACAGTGTCACTGATTACCGCGCATTCCCCATAGGCTTTCTTTCCTTGTAAAGGAAAGTCAGAGTTTGGACGGATTCGTAAAATCCAATTTGCAACCAGATTCAGGTTTGGATTCAGGTCCATCTCTATTGAGACGCGGGTTTTTTAAATCTTCTGATTTAATGTTGTTTTAAGACTTTAGTTCCCCTTTAATGTATTTGTTAGGCAAATTCAATTTAACAACATATTAATTAATAAAAATTGCTACATGCTGATATTAATTTGCTTTTCATTAAAGACGCTCTTAGGACTCTCTCTAAAAAAATGTGTTTCTCGTTTCACAAAGATCCTTGCCTGCGGTCGTGACAAACTTTAAGGAAATCCCATTTCGGTGAAAGGAAGAATATGTTCTGGTAATTAGAGGGCTGTTCAGAAGTCAGTGTGTGTGACTGTTATCTCATCCTCCTTATGGCGAGAATTTAGTTTATAATATAATTGTATAATGCTCTTGAGTCAAACTTCTCTTTCCTCCCTTCTGGCAATAACACTGTGAGGTTAATGCAGGGTGAACTTACCGTTTAACTAATCTAAAGCAGAAGATGATTCCCGGTAATTTGCGGTTTCAATGGCTGAGCACAGACCTACGCACTGCAGTCCTCCACCTGCTGAGATAATTTCTCACTAACGGGGTCAGACATTCTACAGACCAAACAAAATGGAAAAAATAAACTTTAAGAGCTTTAGATTTCTAAAGATTAACTCAGGGCTGGACAAATCCCGTGGCGACTGAAGATTGTTTACTGGCGACTGGGAGTTAAAAACCGTGTAGCAGCTTTCATTTTCGAGTGCTAGAACTGCTTTCCGGTTTGTTGTAGCTGAGAATGTTTGCAACATTGTTGCCAAATAGGCTGAGCAGAGTTCATCACATCCTATAATGTTGCAAATGAATGAACAACAGTTGATTCTTTATTCAACCTCAATTACTTTGTTACTATGGAATAGGTGGTGCACTTTTGAAATCCCATATACAAAAGGGACATCTTGGAAATGGAAGCAGTTCAGAGAAGGGCAACTAAATTAATAAAGGGAATGGAGGGGGTTGAATATGCAGGCAGATTAGACAAGTTAGGGATGTTTACATTGGAGAAGCGACGTTTGGGCAGAGATATGCTCACTTTATGCAAATGTACCATATATACCTCCAAAATGAGTAAAAAGTGATTGACTCAAGTATAAACCTAGGGTAGAAATTATGACCACTACTGCCTTCTGATTCTGTATTGTTTTGAGGGTTTAGTTGCCCTTTAAATGGACAGCAGAATTCCCATACAGTAGTCCCATACAGTAATAACCAAATCCAATATGGCTATTACTGTATGGGAATTCTGCTGTACATTTAAAGGGCAACTAAAGCCTTGAAACAATACAGAATCAGAAGGCAATCTATTTAACAATAGGTACCATCTTCAGTATTGTTTTCAGGATTTAGTTGCCCTTTAAATCAACAGTGATCCCCAATTCATTGGCACTCCAGATGTTTGTAAACTACAACTCCCAGCATGCTTTAGTTGCTGGGAGTTGTAGTTTACAAACATCTGGAGTGGAACTGCAGACACGGAACCTTCTGTTTACAATCCCAAAACAAACTATTCTGTCCCTGACCCAAATGCCTCCCTTATTCTCCCCCTAACCCCCACGAATAAAACCCAATTTCCCTCCACCCATCTTCTCACATAGCACTGGAATCCGTCTGCCGCATCCACTGATCGTTGCATCCACTGACGTCACTGGCGCCGGGAAGTGAGACAGGCGGCAAGTAGTGACGTCAGTGCATGCAATGATCAGTGGATGCGGCAGCCGAATTCCTCATTCAAGTAAGTGACTGACCTGAGATTTTACAGCCTGAAAACCTCAACTTATACTCAAGTATATACGGTAACCATGGGCCATATCATAAGCTCTCTGATGCATTGTTCATTAATACATCATATCAGAGGACACTTGGACATCCTTTTAGATTGGAAGAAAAGAAGTCTCATCTTCAGGTTAGGAAATTTTTTTTTACAGTGAGAACAGTGAAACTGTCTTCTAGCAGAAGTGGTGATGGCAAGTTCACTGAATAGCTTTAAAAGTGGGCTAGATAGGTTTCTAAAACTAAAAATATTGAGAATTACTGGTATTAATACATGTACTGTACTTCTGGTTGGTACAGGGATACTATATAATATTGAGAATTACTGGTATTAATACATATACTGTAGTTCTGGTTGGTACAGGGATACTATATAATATTGAGAATTACTGGTATTAATATATATACTGTAGTTCTTGTTGGTACAGGGATACTATATAATATTGGGAATTACTGGTATTAATACATATACTGTAGTTCTGGTTGGTACGGGGATACTATATAATATTGAGAATTACTGGTATTAATACATACACTGTAGTTCTGGTTGGTACAGGGATACTATATAATATTGAGAATTACTGGTATTAATACTTATACTGTAGTTCTTGTTGGTACAGGGATACTATATAATAATGAGAATTACTGGTATTAACACATATACTGTAGTTCTGGTTGGTACAGGGATACTATATAATATTGAGAATTACTGGTATTAATACATATACTGTAGTTATGGTTGGTACAGGGATACTATATAATATTGAGAATTACTGGTATAAATACATATACTGTAGTTCTGGTTGGTACAGGGATACTATATAATAATGAGAATTACTGGTGTTAATACATATACTGTAGTTCTGGTTGGTACAGGGATACTATATAATAATGAGAATTACTGGTGTTAATACATATACTGTAGTTCTGGTTGGTACGGGGATACTATATAATATTGAGAATTACTGGTATTAATACATATACTGTAGTTCTGGTTGGTACAGGGATACTATATAATATTGAGAATTACTGGTATTAATACATATACGCTAGTTCTTGTTGATCCTGGGATACTTTCTAATTGCCGTTTGGTAGATTTGCTTTTTTGTCTTCTTCTGGATCACATGTTAGGTAGGGTTAAAAAGAAGGGTGAAAAGGTTGGTCTAGATGGACGTATGTCTTTATTCAGCCTCAATTACTATGTTACTATGTAACATCAATGGAGCAGATGCTTTACCTCCTGACTTTCCTACGTTTATCACAGGAGTGCCAGGAGGTACGTTTGTAGTGTATGGCTATCTTTACATCCTCATTGGTATGATGGTGCACCTCTACAACCTTCTATAAATAATAAAGAATAGTTTATGGTGGTGGCACCTTCCTTCCGCACATGGAAGTATTGACCAAAGGGTGGTAATGCACAAAGTTATTACAAATGTGAGGGTCCTCGTCCAGTGGGATTACAGATTGGGGACTTCATGTTGTTCGGACCAATATTATCAGTGGGGGGTGGATATCATTATAAAGCATTTGTCATTAAATAAAGGGAACATAAAAAGGAATAATTTATAACAAATAACAGATTCAATTCATTTATAGAGATTTAGTTCAACTTACCAACGGGATCAATGTCATCCTCCTCTAAGAGTGGATTAGTCTATTGTAAAGAAGGGAAAAAAGGAGACAATAGGGGTTAGAGGAACCCATGAAATCAGTAGGTAATGTTCAAAGTGGGAATTAAACTTACAGGGATCATGTGTTGTACCTCTGATTTTCTTTTACAGGATAAATCGACAATAAAATAGAAAACTGGTAAGGAAATCATTAAAAAGGACTTGTTATTAAATAAAGGAACATATACTGTTTAAAGTATTTTGTTATACTAATTCATTGATCCAATTCATTTAAAGACTTGGAGAGAGGTGAATTAATTTAGGAGCTATGCCTGACCACCCGTACTTCAATCAATTGAGCAGGAGCCAGGTATATTTTCCTTTTGCGCGATCCACCTCTGCAGAATTGACAGGTCCAGACTGTTTCCTGGTTCTAATCCTCTGTAGCGCGCATGTGCCATATTGCACGCTATTGTGAATTAAAACCAGGAAGCGGTCGGAGATTTTCAGCTCTGCAGTGGTGAATCGTGCAAAAGGTAAATAATACTTACATTTATCCCTGGCTCCTGCTCAATTGTATTGAAGAACAGGAGGTAGGGAAAAGCTCCTTTACCTCCCGTGCTTCAATCAATACAATAAAGGAAGTTCAAGTGAACTATTCCTTTAATGTGGGAGATCTCCACGAGATCAGTAATTAAACATACCTGTGTAGAGATCTCTACCATTTTGCGTAATATGGGTTTTTATATGTGTGAGAGAGTTAGTGTCAGGGGTGTCGCTGTCATGAGGCAATGGGAACATTTTGCTCACAGCAAGCCCCTGTGGTCCACTAGGAAGGTGGCAGTTAGTGCAGAGAAGGGGGGGAAATGTATGGATGTTCACATATATGTCATAACAAGCTCAAAGATGGTCAAGTTTATTCCTATTGAATTTTAATTGCGCAGCAGAGCCATGGAATTCAATATTATTAATACATATGTGTACTAAGTTAGGAACAATCATGACATGTAAATAATGCATACATGCACATAGAACACAGAGAAGAAAGGACATTTCACAAGCACCTGTTTGGTTAGCTAACACTGGTTAATACAATCTTCCATGTCTTCCTTGCAGCACTGCTCTCTGGACTGAGAGAATCAAACACCCAGACTCGACTGGACCACTAGTATATGAGGGGATTCCCTTGTTTGGTCCAGGCATGAAAACAGAGAAAATTGTTAAAATTCAGATCCAGAGGAAAGTAAAGAATAGGAAATGGTAAAATAATAAACATAAGGAGCTAGATGGATATATAAAGTGATTGGGCCCCTAAATGCTTCCTGGAGGGCCCCTGGTCTTATATATCCCGGTTAGCCCAAACACCCCATTCAAGTGGTTTCATCAATGATTTCTCATAAAAACGTAGCAAGGGCAACAATCACTTTGTCTGCAACACAGATCGATAGATTGATTGATTACTTCTTCTGTGTAATTCTCTTTTTGTGAGTTGAGATTTTCATTAAATATAGAGAAAAAAATTGTGTACATTTTTATTGAAGAACTCTTAGCACACCAGCAATTTTTTTTACACAGCCATCACTGCGTCCCTTTAATAGACTAAACATCCAGCACGGGCAGCAGACATGCAGCAGAGACACTTTAACTGTCCTTCAGTAACATGACAGCTCTTCATAAACTATCAATTCAAATTACCGAGCCACAGTTTCCTGCTGAGACATTAGATTTCTCTCTAATCCCCAGTATCAAGCGGCACGAAATGCTACTGCTCATTTCTAAAATATTGTCACGAATTAGAATTGCAAATGGTTTCAGGGTCAATAATTGTGTTTTTAAAAGGAAAATATAGTTGTCACATTAAAGGATCTTGTGTTGTTTTTTTTATAGTAATTATTTCCTACAGGGGGTGAAGGATGTAAGAGATAAGAGTAAGATGCTGGATAAACCAATCTAATGTAGGAGATTTCACCACATCCAGAGCAATGTCAGTAATGGGTGAATTTACCCCAGATTATTTCGACAGAAACTTACCCGGTCAGGTAAGACATATCCAGGGAGATTCAATAAAAGGTCTTATCGTTTAAAATGGTGCTAATTTTGCCCCAACCAATCAGATCTTATTTAGCATTTAAAAGCTAACATCTGATTGGTTGGGGCAAAATTAGCACCATTTTAAACAATAAGAACTTTTATTGAATAACCCTGGAAACCAACCTTCTTGAATCCACTGCTGTTATTTCATACAAACGGTAGTAACAAAGAAACACACTGGATCACCTAACACGTTTCGGGCTATGGTAGGCCCTTAGCCATAGGCTGTATTTTAGGCTATGGTAGGTATAGCTTATGACTAAGGGCCTACCTTAGTCATAGGCTATGGTGATCCAGTGAGTTTCTATGTTACTTCTGTTTGTATGAAATAACAGCAGTGCATCCAAGAAGGTTCCTTTTGCAGTGTGTGCCACCCTTATTCTGCTTTGTAATAACATTTGTTATTACATTGGCCCAGTACGCCATCGTAGTAATGGCATTAAGATAATAACAAAATTGTTGCGCTAATCTTATCTAAACCATCACTACATTTTGGGAAATGTCAGGAGCAGCGTGATATTAGTTCAAAACCCACGCTAAGCCGATATTGCATCTGCCCGTTAGTAGCTGTCCCTGGTTTCGGTGAGTTGTTTTTTACCTGTCAAATTTCAATGTGGAAAGCTGTTTTTGCCAGTCAAAATTTCTATAGTTCTGTGGCAAAATTCGGTAGTTTCAGCCAAAGAAATGTTATCAGCCGAACTGTGAGTACAGCTGTACATCCCTACTGCCTGGGGCCTGGTTGGCACCTGTAAAATCCAGTACCTTTCTATTTAGAATAAAAGTAGGTAACAGGATGATAGGGGCTGATAGTGGTACCTACAGTATGCTAGGATAGAGCTTAATCATACCCAGGCCACAGGATATCTTTAGTCAGTACACCTACTTATTGAGCAGTCAGCCAGTGAAAATGGGGAGGGGCATTGCGCTTCTGCTCCTGGGCCATCTTTAACCTCATGTGTGTACCTTTATGTATCTGTGTGTTCTTTACTTTAAATGGCTAGGGAACTCATCTTTGCACATCCAGGAGACATCTGATTGGTGATTCGAATGATCATCAGATCAATCAATCAGATGACTCAGGCAATTGGAATTCATGATCCACCTATCAGAAAACTAGTATCGTCCCTTAAATGTGTAAAAATAAAACCACACATTAAAGCATTTTGGGCTAATCAGGGATATTTGATTAGCAGATAAATATCAGTTATACCATTTCGGTCCATGTGTTTTTATATTAGAAATGATGCACAATCCTTTTCCTCCAGCAATTCATGTGTAGCTGCTGAAAGACCAACTGTGAGCCTGTTAATCTCTGCCTTGGCTGAGCTCATTATTTAATGAGAAGCTCTCGCCTCCATTCACTGCTTTTACAGCCAACACTGAGTAGTGTTTGCGTTTCTTCTGGGTGGTCAGCAACAGGTTTTATTTTATTCCCTTTCTTAGCCAAAAAGAGAATCTGGGTAAAACATAAAGACTCCAAATATATATATATATATATATATATATATATATATATATGTACAAAGGGTAACCAACACTCTGAGACAGATCCAAGGCTTTCCTATGGGTTCTAACAGAATTGTCTGATCTTTGCTGTGATAACAATGGTTACAGATTTGTCCATTTTTATTGCTCTACACCCGTGTTTCTAATTTGAAAACAGTTCAGCTGTAATGTAATGTAATATCACTCCCCATTGCACACAATCCCCCGATAACCACATTGTGACAGTTAATGCATGGCAGAGTGAGCAAGGTGAGGTGCTCTCCATTGTGGGGTTTTACAACCCAATAAATAACAGTGCAAAATGTAACTTTGAATGCAAAACACTAACCCAAAATCTACCCATAGATGTTTGGGTAAATCTTTTATAGATTTTTTTCTTTTGAGTCTAGCAAGAAAAACAAAAATACTCTGTAAAACTAAAGGCAGAATTACCAGGGGAGCAGCCCCTTCGACTAAAGGGGACCATGGACTGGGGATACAGATACAGTCCCCCTTAAGCTATATACAGACATGGGATTTAACCAATAAAGTCTGATGAAAGAGCAGCCAACGGACAACCTAAGTGAACACTTAGTCAAGCGCCCTTGTTAATCCATTCCGCAAACTCAGCTAATGAAACCCAACTGAACAATTATCACCCAAAATGGATGTTCATTGCTGCTCATACATTGGGCGTTGGCAGTCAAATTACATGTCTGAACGAGCTTTTAGACAAAATGGCAGTTTAGAAGAAAAGTTGTTTAAAGGACAACTCCACCCTCATAAGAACATCTTTTAGAAAGAATGGCCTCTTTGAAATATGTTGATATATTATAGTTTGTCCTATGAATTCATTACTGTATGCCTGCTATGCTTCTGGATGCCTCGTGGAAACAGAGCAATTTAGTGACTTGTACTGAGCCTGTACTGAGCCTGAGCATGCTCAGAAGAGGCATATAGGGGATTAACATTCATTTGCTGTGATGTCAACTGTCAAATCCATAACTGACAGTTGCTAACTGGAAGAACCAGGAAGCAGAAACAGGGGCAACCAGACATTGTGCAGGATTTCAGGTTAGACTTATATATTTCAGATTTCAAACTAATACAGTTTAGGATTTTGAGGGGTTGATTTATGTAAGTTTTTATTTGACTTGCCCTTTAATGGTTTTGATAGACATTTCAATGAATCCTTTAACTGAATTGTAGAACAACTCCCTTAACTTCAAACCAGAATAGAAAAAAAAATGTAAGGTTCGCTGCTCCACATGTACTTATCCATTTCACTCCACTGTGTGGCCAAGCTCCACCTCCGGTGATGGGAAAGGTGACGGCAATTCGGGGCACGCACAAGGCATCCAAATATTTACATTTCTATTCACTAGAGGGGGCTTGATATGTTCGCTATTTTTTTTTTTTAATCAAGACAAGACCACATGGGTTTTCTCATTATCTTATCATTAAAAAAATATTCATTTGTGAGATATTAACATATTAAAAAATAATATTTAAACGATCCAGAATAATTCCTTAGCAATAATATTTTGTCCGTTTTTTTATTTAGCTTCTCTAAACAGACAAAAGTCTATTTTACCGTATAAAAAACAGGGCGAACGCCAGAAAAAACATTCCACTTCTAACTGTATGTGTTATTAATGCTAATATGGGAAATTTAACATTTGCCTATTTAAAGGGACGGCCATACCCATGAAGATTATTTCTGATTTCCTTACCAATTCTCCAACATCTATTGTTTCCCTTAAACAACAAGTACCGTAGTACCAATAATTTTCATACATCCTTGAATGACCAAATTCCTAAAAGACAAGCCAACCATTTATTGCAAAATGGCCGGCAAGCACTGAGAAGTTAAAGATCTGACTTTAAGCTGGAGGATTGTGTACATTGGATCCAAACCAGACTAAAGACACAAGGGGGGGATTCCTGAAAGGGTTATTGTGGGCAGTGGGGAGTGCATCGCAACACCATTTTAGCTACACACAAAACACTTTTTAAAGGTCATTATTGTGTTCTTTATATTTTCCTTGCCCCTAGATTTTTGATTCTCGAAAAATAAAAGTCACCAAGGAGTTTCATGAACATCTATCCTTTGTTATTGGTGCAAACCTTATTAAAGTAAAAACAACATTGTCATATAAATCCTTGTTCCTTTCCAGAGTTCATGGTACCAGGACGATATGCATAAGGATGATATGTTTCGATTTGCGCTACTGTGTGTCTCTATCTCTGTCTATGTGATCAGTTTCACACCTGTCCCCAAACAAGTAACACTTACTGTTCATGTCTGTATCTAGGCTCACATTGTTTTAATGACACCCTTGCACTTTCTGATGACCTCATGGGGCCGTAACTGCAGATAACAAGCAGAAAAAGGGCAATTCCGCCCCAAAAGTATTCCAAAGAGACTCCTACAAATAATGGAATAACCACTACCAAGTCATTTATTTGCATCCCCACCAATAGCAATAAAGTGCATATGAGAAAGAATATATCACCTCTATGCCTAATAATGACAAGTGAGGGGTGCTAGACAGATAACTCCACAAAAACATCACATACAATATTACTCGGTCGACTGGTTCCTTGGCTTCCAGGGGAATAACATATAACACACAATGTTTAATCTCAAACCATGTCAGTAGAAATCATGCAATGTTTCAGGCAAGGCTGTGCACATTTTAGCTTTGAAAAAGGACACAGACTTGCTGTGTAGCGATAGCATAATAAACAATAGAATACTTTTTGTACCAACACCTAGAGGACTCTTTCGTTAATGAAGTTTATATTGTATATAGGAAAATTAAAATGCATGCAGGTCTTCCCCCAGACCGCCATTTATTCCCCAACCACATTCAAGACATGCCCCTATGGGCATGCTCCAGGACACTGGGACAGACCTTTCCAACCATTTGTCTGATCCAGTAAAAAAAGAAAGTTGGGGTATGCTGTACTTCTCCTTTAAATCTCTATTTCTTAAATCCTATGTCTATCCCTGCACTCAAGATGGATATATTATTGCTAAGTGTCTGCCTACAACCAGTTGTTACTGAAAACATCGATTCCCTGCCTTAAAATTGAGAAGGAAATAACTTTAGAAACAGAGCAATTCAAAGTAAAGAACCTTCGATTTGATCTGTCTAGAATGAATGAAGTTTATTGCTCCTTTCCGTTGGTACCCATGGCGAGGCGGTAAGAATTATTCTGTTCTAATGTCCACTGTTCCACTGTCAGGTGGAATTTCATTTCGAGAAGGACGTCTCTACAAAGTTCCCTTTTATGTTATTTTCCTTCTTTAGCCTAGAATAGCTCATTCGATCTCCCTTTAACCTCATCTTCATTTTCTATTTGAATAAAACTATACCACTGAATAACATGTTAATCAGTAGGTCAGTCCCTTTTGTGTAATATCTCTCATATAGCCATAGACGTTGCTTTTTTGCTCACAATAGCACAGGATTGAGCCCTTGCAGTGCAAACAATAAAATAACATTTGCATTATTAAGGGAGAACTAAACCTACATTTTTATACATTATCTGAAAACATCCCCACCCACAACACCGATAAAATGTAAATGATCAATCCATTAAAAGTTAGTAAAGCAACTTTACCCAGACTGAAGAACTAGATATGATAACTGTGTACATATGCAAGTCATATGGTCCCTTACCTGATCTGGACTTTAACAAGATTGGCTAGACTAGTGGGTTTGACCTGCTGTAAGAACTTCCTGCAGTAGCTTAGGAGTGGGCATGCTTGAAGAACATAAAAGTCATTGACCACACTGTGTGATGATAGAGTCAGGTGCTCCAGCCATCGCGTTACTATAGTTACCCCACTCACTAACATGGAGCACAAACCCCAAGTTATTAAGGTCAGTTTCCTAGCACAAAGATTACTGTTGATATGAAGGTGCCTTAATGGAGGCACCATTAAATTCCAGGCTTTCGTAAGTAGTTCTTAGTTAACGTTGCCCTTCATTACAGGGATGTGTTCTACAGTACTTATCATCAAGTTACATGTTATAATCACCTGCTTGTTACTGACGTTTTGCACAATGTTCAATTTATGCCAAGAGATTCAATTCCAGTTTCATTATACTTTATTCTTCTCTGTAAGCAGCATTTCATAGGAATTACAGGTGCAGGTTTTGTATCATGTTCTATTGTCTGCAGCAGCAAGTTATCCTGTCAGTTTTATGCCCTGAAATTGGGAATTTACACGCTGAATCAGGAGACTGATGTTTCTTTTTATCCTTCGGGACCCTCCAAGCAATGTTCCAGTCTCGGGCAATGTCAAGTCTCGGGGGAAGCCTACCTTCTTTCTAAGACATTCATTTAAATGACAAAATTCAGACAAATTAACAGATCGTAGATTTTAAAAATCTCAATCGAATTAATCACCACAGGTGGATCCATAAAGATTCTTTCACTCTCTCTGGAGGACCCCCTAGCAACCTCTCAGGTGTCCCTGAATCTACTATAATAACCTAAAGCTAGGTACACAAATGCTAATGCTGCCTGGCAATGCTCAGTAGATCTGTTGGGAGCTCAATCTAACTAGAAAGAGAAAGGTTAGGTATTCACTTTGAATTTGACTTGGGGAAAAAATGGCTGCACAAAGTGAGTGTCTGTGTAAAGTTGGGTACACACAGTACAGATTTCTGAAAGATGACAGACAGGATCTGCAAGGTCTTATCTGTCATCTTATAAAGATCTGCATACACACAGTCCCGAGAGTTCTCCATATGAACATCATAGGAGTATGCTTGGGACTGTGTGTTTCCCTCGGCCGTGGCAGACTCCTCTATAGGGAGTCTAATGCGGCCGATGGAAATTTTCGGTCTTTCCTCAATGAGCGTTCGGCTGACCCGATCGTTCGTAAAACGAAGGTACACACAGTACGGATAAAGCCCCGATACCATCGGATCCGACTGTATCTGGGCTTTATTGTTACTGTGCGTATCCAGCTTAAGTAAAAAAAAACTGCACTTGTGACAAAGGCAATCAAGACAGGACTGTTACACAGCTAAATGCATTTAAGAGACAGCTAATTAGCACTAATTAGATCTGCTTACTGCTGAATGCCATTAAGAGACAGCTAATTAGCACTGATTAGATCTGCTTACTGCTGAATACAATCAAGAGACAGCCAATTTGCCTAATTAGCACTAATTAGATCTGCTTACAGCTGAATACAATCAAGAGATAGTTTATAAGCACTAATTAGGACTGTGACACAGCTAAATGCAATCAAGGGACAGCTAATTAGCACTGATTAGATCTGCTTTCTGCTGAATACAATCAAGAGACAGCTAATTTGCCTAATTAGCACTAATTAGATCTGCTTACAGCTGAATACAATCAAGAGACAGCTTGTAAGCACTAATTAGGACTGTGACACAGATAAATGCAATCAAGGGACAGCTAATTAGCACTGATTATATCTGCTTTCTGCTGAATACAATCAAGAGACAGCTAA
The DNA here is from genome assembly GCA_019447015.1 of Hymenochirus boettgeri. NCBI lineage: Eukaryota > Metazoa > Chordata > Amphibia > Anura > Pipidae > Hymenochirus > Hymenochirus boettgeri. The sequence continues at coordinate 40,171,632 of CM033469.1, read as the reverse complement.
TTTGCCTAATTAGCACTAATTAGATCTGCTTACAGCTGAATACAATCAAGAGACAACTTGAAAGAACTAATTAGGACTGTGACACAGATAAATGCAATCAAGGGACAGCTAATTAGCACTGATTAGATCTGCTTACTGCTGAATACAATCAAGAGACAGCTAATTTGCCTAATTAGCATTGATTAGATCTGCTTACTGCTGAATACAATCAATAAGGCAGCTAATGAGTACTGATTGGATCTGCATCACAGGTGAATGCAATCAAGAGACAGCTAATTAGTGCTGATTAGGACTGTGACACAGCTGAATCCAATCAAGAGGCAGGTATTCAGTGTTGATTGTGCCTGTGACACATGTTCATTAAAGCCGGTGCACAAAAAAGTCTATAAATTTGCCAATAACTCGGAAAATCTTTCACGGATTTCTTAGCTTCTTGGATTAATAGAGCACAATGACATAATAATGACATTATTAAAGTGCTGAAGGTTAAATATATACTGTATTGACATACCCTGGAGAGAAGGTTGCAAATCATAATTCACAAATGTATTACCTTACAGTAAGCAAAAGAGTGGACAAAAGGTCAGCCTTGTACAATGGCGAGCGTGCCTACTACAGGTTTTAGTAGAGGTCAGGGTAATTATCAAGGCTGATAAAACGGTAATTGGGAGCATTAGTACTGTTAATGTTCTCTAATCATTTCTAAATGTGTCAAGTTAGAAACTATTTCAGCATGATTAAATTATTTTACACTGATTACTTTCTCAATATCTCATTTTCATTAAAGGCTAAATCTTCAACCTGTGAAAGTTGCTTTTTAGATGCATTTTAATATAAAGTTGCAGATTTGAACACTGTAAATTGTGTGTAAAGAAATAGGTTTAATAGAATACACGCAGTGTCCAGTTCTATTTGCTTACATTCTATATTTCCATTGTGTAGCTGCATTATTTTCATCTATGTATGAATGAAAAACTGGTGGCACTTGATTCAATGGCTCACTTAGTAGCTAAATCATACTCACCTATCCCTCAATCCACTGCTGCATAGCATCCAGGGTAAGGACCTAAATTGAGGATGGGAGGTGTGGAGCTCTCATTTAGTTTACCCTCTGTGCTTTAGCACTGAACAATCAGATTGGATTTTGTGTTGTACATTGTTATAGGGGTTCCCATCTAATGGTGTCCCAAAACGCAAGATGTCCTTCTACAGTAATGGTGTGATTTCACCCAAAAGCCAGTACTCACCTCTTCCTCTCCTTCTTTCACTTAGTAATACCCAGGGTGAGGACTTAGTACTTTACCTACCTAACTGCTGATATACTTACTCACAGTCTCCCTCAGGCACTCCAGTAGCCTCCTGCCCACTGGCACTGTCACTGACAGTCCGCAATGGGAAGACATACCTTCTTGCAGAGCGTGTCTTCCCTTTGGCTAAATTGCTGACTTAGGAAGAGGTGTGGAGCGCCAAGTGAAACAATGTAAGTATATCGCTTTTAAAGTCTCCACCCTGGGTAATCATTCACAAGGTACTGGCTGTTGGGTGAAAACAGACCATTACTGTTGACATTTAGCATTCTGGGACTCCATAGAGATAAACTTCGATAGCACTGTCCAACATCTCTGATTGCTTGGTGCTAAAGCACAGAGGGGACACTAAATGAAGAGCTTCCATCCTCCCTCCGACCAATTCAATTACCCAGGGTGAAGACCTAAACTGCTGGGCCTTAACCATTGAAATTGCATTAATTAACGAGTAATGCTTACCTCAAGTTGCTCTTCCTGATACCAGGTTGACCCACCTCTCTCTAGTGTCTGTGGCCTAGCATATGGAAGACATGTTACTGTATACAAGAAGCACATCTTCTCAGTGGCCAAGTAAGCAATCAAAAAGCAGACCAGAACTTTGCAAGTTGTTACCCTTTAATTATTGTGATCCAGGGGTGAGGACCAAGCGGTTCAGTTCCTAGTCCTGGGTTCATTAATGGGAGAAAGGTAGAGGTTAGTTTGCATAATAGAATTATCCAGTAAATGTATTTGTATGACTTAGCTTAACAACAAAGTAACGAGTAATAGTAAACAATAGAATTGTATCTTGTAATGTCATTATTTTTAGTATGACATGGAGTTAGATCACAATATTGGAAGGAGACAATTCTTAAACTGGTTTGATGGTCAAAAAGTTTTTTTAAAAATCCCTCTATCAAACATTAAGTGTAATTGATGTGCTTCAGGGAGAGCTCTTCCATCTCTTATTGTACAAATATATTCCTGAAATAAACAAGGAGCTTTCACACAGAAGGCAAATATATCATTCAGGTGCTGAAAGACAAGTAGAAGCTTCTCATAATTCTGTCAAGATAAACCTTCGTACATCAGACAGGATAACTATCGAGATTGTATCAACTCAAGGCCAGAGCACTTAGACAGGTATATTGGATGCCCCCCAATCACAGGGACCTGTCTGCTTTATTTCTTATGCACTTATGTGATAAACAGAATTGTTTTCTATAATTTATTTAAATATTTCTAATGGTCAACAATTCTCTAAATTGTTTGAGGACCTCCCACAATTGCAAATGGCCTCAGTGCACAGGAGCACTTGAATGGGCAGAGTTTATACATGTGCCTACATTCCTGTGGGCCAATGAACAGGCTACTACCAACTGTAAGATTTTTCTACATATTGCATGCAGATTATTAAAGGCAGAGGTCATCCTGTAAGTTGTCCTATGAAGGATTTATGCAGGCCAGACACTCTAAGACACAGGCACATTAACAGTCCAGTGGCCTCCCTCCAACCATCTGGACCAATCATTTTTCAATAAATACTACTGCATTATGGGTCAAATACTTGACCGAGTTGACGGTTGTTGTGTTAAACCTAAACATGATCAAATGTCGTGTTGAAGGACAAAGATCTATATTTTTTTTGCCAATTTACAATATTTTTTAGCAATATTAATTTTAATGGCAAACTTGAGGTCAAAAAGTTAGCACTCCAAGGACCTGAAATCCTGGCAAAATCAATCCATCCCACTGTTTAATAGGCCTATTTCTATTCAAATTCCTTCCGTTTGTGAGCAAGCAGTTTGTGAATATTTTAGCATTCAGCTGAATAATAAATGATGGACTCATGACATCCCTTGTAGCTAATAAATGATGAATATTTCTGGCATCTTAGGGTCAGTTTATTTTAGCTTATTCTCCCAGTATGCAGATTATACTGGAATAAATGAGACATTCCTATACTTACTAATAGGCAGTCAACAGAGGACAACAAGTTCACTCGTTCATGGCCTGATCCTCAGCTGCTGCTGTCTGTCTTGGTCCCTTACAAGGGCAGCATTTTCCTGTTCTACACCACATATTAGTAGTAGTGATGGCCCAGTTCGTGAAACCTGGATTCGTGGCGGATTTACCTCATTCGCGGATATCACAGATTTTCTGGTTTTCCGCCTTCTGAACTTTTCCGAACCGCGTTTTTGAAAATTTTCGAAATTACGAGGACTTCTCGTATTTTCGAAAATGCGTGAATATGTGTATTTTCGCAATTAAGAGGATTTCTTGTATTTTCGAAAATGCGGGAAATACGCAAAGGGACTGACATTCAACTACCGCAAGCAATGTACCTAGGCAATTGCAGAGTGAGGGCAAATTAATGCAGAACAATACCAACTCTCAGTACCTTAAATAACACACACAATATTATTGTCCATTATGAATTTGATAGAATTCATAGTTTAAAAGGACACAAAGATTCCACTTTGCAGAAACACAAACTACCATTTCCGTACTGTGCAACTGTAATACATTCCGATCACTGCCACAATAAAATGTCACTCACACTTTCTCCTCAACTGTCTTGTGTCACACACACCCCCCATCATGTGTGCGTTCCTTTATTGACGTCATTGATGTAAGTGTGCCTTGTTCTTTCTCTTCTGCCTGCAAGCTGATTGCCAGATCAGTGAAACATGTAGGGACACCTTTTATAAACACATGCATGGCTGAGTTAGAATTAATGTTGCTTAATTGCTTTTTACTGTCTAGTCAGGAGTGTAGCTACCAGGGAAGCAGGAGGTGTAACAGCACCAGGGTCCATTGCCAGTGGCCCCCAAAATGTATACCCACCCTCCCAGTACAAGGCTCCACCCTAACAGCCACTATATGGTTGATGGTGAGTGTGTTGGTTTAGTTTTTGAGCCCCATATGTTGAATGGTGTGAGTGGTATTAAAGTGACCCTTGTTTGGTATTGTATCTCCACAAAAAAGAAGCCTTGTGCACATCCAATTGAATTGCTTACATTTTTTATTACCATTGTATTGCGACCTAAAAAACTCTGCCCTTCTCTCTGGATAAATTAAAACAATTAGTTCAATATAACTGGGCCAAATTATTTTAAACCCAGCAACCACTTTACAGTTTGCTTTATTCAGCTGGGTCCTGAATATTAACCTTTTTTCCCTTTTTTTTACCTTCTTTAACTTTTTTCTTGTACATACATCAACGATAGTGGATAGATAATATTCATTGGTAAACGTGTTATGTGACATACGTAATATGTTCGGAATATCGCGTGATCTTGGAATGTTGAACATGTGTATTTCATTCAATCTTCCATTACCGATAATCTGCCAAATATGTATAAACAAACTACAATCGGCAGAACAAATGTGCCAGGCTGATCGGCGGAAAAAGCTGAGAATAGTCGTGGATCGTTGGTCTTAGAAGATCTTTAAAGCTTCATTTTCGCACGAATGTCACACGATGGGTCGTTCATCGGGCAAATTGTGCGAAAATTATCTGACGCTTGTACGAGGCTTTACTGTGTCTCTATCTCTGTGTTTTTCTCTTTCTCTTTATCTCTCTATATAAATGTCTCTCCCTCTCTGTCTCTCTCTATCTTTCTGTCCTGCATTGTCTTTCTATTTCTCTCTGTCTCTCTCTGTCTATGTCTCTCTCTGTCTCTCTCTCTCTCCCACTCTTTCTCTGTTTCTATGTGTGTATGTGTCTCTCTCTGTCTTTCTCTCTCTGATATTTAAAGAATAACTGTATTGCCTCAATGCATTTTTTTTTTAAAACTGCTTTCAAAAGAGTAAAGGTATGCAGCCCTCCCTATATTTTTTTTTTGTAACAATTATGTCTGCCTGTAACTGTCACTCAAAGCTAGCATGTGAGAAAACACTCCCCCACCCATCTTTGATAAGCTTGATTATGTAGGCTGTATCTTAGCAACCGAACAGTTCAAGTTTGTTTGACTGGCAGAGGAGGAGGAGAGAGGTTGTAACAGACATTCCCACCAGCCAATGCAAGTGATATGTTAATCATGGCCCTGGGCCGTTTAGGAGGCGGGCTTTTAGCACTCATCTTTGCTGTGTGATATCTAAGGGATGGCACCACGGTTGTAAATGAGAGTAAGTGATTTCAGCTGCTAGAAGTGTGGACATGTAATGGGGGAGATGTTGTTTTTTGGGGTATTGTTGTCCTTTAACTAAAGGCACAGAGAATAAAAGGTTTGACACTCGCACTGTAATCGTTCAGTACACATGGCCCATACAATTAACCTACTATTGATTGAAAAGTACAGAGGTTGATTTAGAAAAGATTCCATAGGATTGATCATTTAGGTGGCCAATCAATACCCGTGTGTAGTTATAGTGTTTATAATTTTATTCCCCTAGATTACAGCTTGCTATATAAACCATTTATTATTGCTGCCCATAATCCTTATTACGTCTTCATTTTCTGAATGATCACATGAGAAAAATGAGTATCCTGCAATATTCCAAACAGCTTTCAGCTCCTTCATCTGTTGCAATAGCGATAGAAGCTGCAGCTTAACACTAGGTCAGGGCTCTAACCATGTTAATTACTGTGGTCCCAATCAGCTTCTCCGCCTGACCTCCTGTTCTGGTTCAGGAGGATCTCTGGTGGCTGGCATGTGATTCCAGAGCTTGTCTTCATTAGCACAGTGTGTGGTTGCCAGGTAACCACACAATCTTAGCACTATCAGCATAGCAAGAGTTAGTCAAAGGGAGACAAAGAAACATCACTGTAATTCTCATACATTGTTTGTAAATTTATATATATATATATATATATATATATATATATATATACTCTCACTGTTCAGGTAGGTGCTTCCGTTCAGAAACTCATATAACCATATTAATTCAGAGCACTCATGGGTCTTTTAACACAGCAAACGTTTATTGTGGATACATCTACGTGTTTCGGCTCACTCAGGGGGAGGGAATAAGTGTTTTTATATTTTATCTCTTTGCACCTTTGACATCACATCCTGAGGATGGCTAAGTAATGAGCCGAAACGCGTAGATGTATCCACAATAAACGTTAGCTGTGTTAAAAGACCCACAAGTGCTCTGAAATTCTATGGTTTTATATATATATAATGCCAGGGATGGACGCACTCTCAGGTCTTGCGATGAACAAACAATTATATTATAATAATAAATAACTTTTCATGTTTCCGCCCAAATCACGGGCCGTCATCAGAACATTGTTTTTCTGGACTGCACTTCCCCACTTTGATGTTCTACTAAGGCACACAGTATGTATCATGCTACAAGTTCTTTATTACCTGTCACATGTCATTACAAGTGCAACGTTTCAAAGAGACGTCCGTCTCCTTTCTCAAGCAAAAAATGCCTTCCACATGTGGTACAAGTTCCAAACAGTTATATCTTTGCAGGAAATTACATCACATACAATTAACATCTCACCCCATCACATAGGGGACAAAGCATACAAGGTGATCAGACCAGGTATTCAGATTATTGTTTATACATACAAATAAAGGTCCTAGTCCTTATTGAGGCCCCTTGGTGCCAGGGACCCCAACTGATGAACCCACCAAACCTCCCGTTGTTTTAGTTTTAATTGTTTGTGTCCCCCCCTACTTGGTGTGTGTTTTACGGGGAGCTTAGATCCTAGACCGATGTTGGGATATTCTAGATTTCATTGACTGTGTAGTAAAGAATTTGAAGCATGATACACAGTCTCTAGATTTTATAGAATATTTTATATAATATAACTTGTGGAATTTTTAACAAGTTTATTAAACAATACACATAGTGGTAACGTTTCAGCCATGTGCATGGGGCCTTTATCAAGCCAAGCACCCCTTCACATTTTAATATAAGGATATTACCACATCTTGGAGTTGTGGCCTGTGGTCTGTGATGTAATATGCTTATATTACACTGTAAGGGGCGCGTTATCCAATATCTTATATGCATTGTTATTTAATTCCATTGAATAGTCTGTCACTGTGATGGTATTTGCAATGCTGTGTTTATATTAGTATTATGGGATGTAACACGAACCCTCGAACATGTCAGGCAGATTTCCTGCTAGTTGTCCTCAGACAGTCCATATAGCCATATTCCTATCTGTCAGTGATTAGTATGAAGACAGGAAATGCTGTATCAGGTTTAAAGTAAAATCCTACACAGTTCATGTCCAGTTCATTGGGGATTATTACCTTAACTTCACAAGAATGACCTTTACGCAGACGCTCATTGGTCTATCAAGAATCCATAGTGATGACTGTTCGTATTGTCGAATTCTAACACAGCTGCTGGGACAATCTCCAAATGATCAAATCATGAGAAAGGTTTGATTTTAATTCTGATAGTTCAGCCAACATGTCGATATCCCACAGCCAATAGGCCTAATGGTGGACATAGACGCTTAAATCCCGGTCATACGATATTGGGATATAGGAAGAGGAAGACAAAAAAAAAAACCTGAATTATGAAGGGGGAAAACATTCCTTCCTGACTCGGAAATTGGAAATTTCCCTGGATCAACTCTACTTCATGTATCAATACCAGTAACTTGCAACATTCCTTGTTTGCAAAACTCATCCAGCCTTTTTTTTGTCCAATGAACCTGCCATCACCCCGTCTAATGGAAGATCGTTTCATAGTTTTACCGTTCTCACAGTTAAAAACACTGTGGTGCAGCCAGGGTATGTATAATCCTCCTGCATAGTTATTTATCTATGGAACTCACTGCTGTATACGTATTCTGAAACTGGAAAAGGTTCTCTGCTATAGAAATAACATCTCCTAACTCAGGGGTGGGCAGCTGTTTTAAATGGCTGATCGCGCATATGAAAGAAACATACGCGTGATCAGCTGTTTAAAAGACAGCATGTTTCATTCATCCGTGCGATGAGCAGTTTAAAACAGCTGACCGCGGAAGGGACCTAGGGATAGTGGAAGGGGTTCAGGGGCCGAGCCTCCATTCTTGCGGGGGGGGGGGGGCAGGCCCCTTCAGGTAGGCCCCTGTCATCAAATTCAATTAATCAATCAGCTTTATACAAATAAATAAATTATCTAGCCTAAAACAATCGATTAATATTTAAGATATTTGGGTACACGTAGTATAGAGGGGTCAGTCAGGGGCAGCCATAGAGCAGCATGTTTCCCCGGGACTTACTTTGCCCAGGTCTGTCCTAACTCAATGGCTACCATATATTTTACATATTTTAATATGTTGTGTGGGGGACACCCCACTAAAGTTAGGTGTAGTTAAGATATGTACTGTGATGTTTATGTATTTTGGGATATTTGTATCTTTATGTTTGGTATAATAAAGTACATGTTTATGTAAATATCTGCTGCATCCTATAAATGTAAGGGGATAAAAGCAAGTTTTCCTACCTCCTGTTGTTCTTTGCAACAGTAACACACCGCATGTACAAATAGCACAACAAGATTGAGCATAGACAAAGAAACCAGAAATGGTCATCAGCAACTTAAAGGATAGGTTCACTTAAAGGTGAACTATTCCTTTAAAGTATTGATTAAAGCCCGGGAGGAGTTATGTCTTACCTTCCAGTATAATTTCATTGAGGAGGCTCAGCACCTACAGCTTTCATCTACCAGGTTAGAGTCCTGGGCCTTCCTGTATTAAACGTAGGGCTGAAGCACTGAGGAAGCTCCTTAGATGCAGTTTTCTTTGTGTTGATGCTCCTCACAGAAATGAAATTGGGAGGTTGGAAATACCTATCCTACCTCCCTGCCCCAGGTATTTTTTATTTTAACTGTTTTTTAAAAAAAACTTTTTGTGTACTATATAGCACTGTCATATAAAGCATTAAAATTGTATCTTTATGTTACATCCATGTGTAATTGCATTGAGCAGTACAGCGCAATTTCAAGATAAAATGATGTCACATTTAAATGTAGATCATTAGAGATAATCAGGGAGATTCAATAAAAGTTCTTATCATTAAAAATGGGGCTAATTTTGCCCAAACCAATCAGATGTTAGCTTTCAAATGTTAAATAAGATCTGATTGGTTGGGACAAAATAAGCACCAGTTTTATTGAATCTCCCTGATCGTCTCCTGTAATGAAACATGAAGGTAACTAGCAGGGTTATTCAATAAAAGTTATTATCGTTTAAAATGGTGCTAATTTTGCCCCAACCAATCAGATGTTAGCTTTCAAATGTTGAATAAGATCTGATTGGTTGGTGCAATATTAGCACCATTTTAAACGATAAGAACTTTTATTGAATCTCCCTGTAGATATTTTCATTTCAATGACCCCAGAACTTCGAAGTAAAGTAATGTTTTTATACACTGCCCACACCCAGCTGCTATTTACTTGATATGCGCCAGTTTTAAAAAGGTTATGTTGATACTTTCTGAGTAAAAGGAGGTTTCTGAATAGACTAGAATGTCAAAACAGCATTCTTATTGCACAGAGATTTGGAACAAATGAATTTTGTAAAATGTTTTCTTCTTGCAGAGCTGTTATGCTCCGTTCCATGTCTTCTGCACATGAGGTCAATCTTATACTATTTAATTTCCATTTACAATGATTTATACCTTAAAGAAGCACTGTACTGCATTCTGTAATTGTTAAGGAGGTAGACGTGTGTATTCCTACCTCTCATTCTTCTTTTAGGTTAGCTGTTTAAAGGAATCTTGTTTTTGCATTAATTAAAGAAAGAAAGCATGCTCGCAGGGATCTGTTAGAGGAGCTATCATGGGATCACGCTCACAAGTAAGTTTCCTCCCTTCGTTGCCAGCTCCTGTTTATTAATTGAAGAATGGTGTAAGAAATCAGGTTCCTTTACATGTATTAATGTATACTGTTTTAAATCATTTTTATATGCCAAGATCCCATTTACAATGTATGTTGGGTTAGACATTCTCACACAGATCCACCGAAACAATGACAGGTCCCGACCGCTTCCTGGTTCAGAGTAACTATAGCTTGCATGCCCGATAATGCGCACTATAGTTACTCTGAACAGGAAGCGGTCAGGAATTTCCACTGCTAAGGAGGATTGTGTGTAAGGTAAGTTTGTTCTTTCTTCATCTGTCGCTCCTTCAACTGATTGAAGAATGGGAGGTAAGGCTAATTAATCCAACGTCCATACCTCCTTACTTTTCATTTCATAAAATAACACTAACTAGCTTTGTTTAGCTGGTGGGTTTGGAAATTTTGCTGCAAAACCTATTAAGGTCTATGGGAGTCAAAATGTTGTGAATACTGGGGTGTGTGGTTAGATGGGCAGAGTTGGGTGGCCATCATAATGTAAACATCATTACATTGATCCACCGGGATAGATCTTAGGGGATCAATAATCCATCACCTATATTTTATATTTGTTCATCAAAGTATATGACCCCAGAGGATTCTACCCAAAAGGATTTCAATTTCATTCATCCCTATGAATATTTGCTTCTGTTTTTATTGTCCTGTAGGCTTTTAGTTAAGACATCATAAAATATAGCAATCTATAAAGATTATCCACAATACTAGTGAACTTGTAGATGTATAAACAATAGGATTAAGACTAGATGAGACATCAAGGGGTTTCCACGACAATCAAAGTTTGCCAGAGCAAAACTAGAATGTTTCCATGCAGATCAAAAATTAGGATATTCTAACTAGTCTTAGTAAGACTAGAACTGCTGTTTTCTTGCTTTTTAAACAAATTATGGTATGCAAATAAAGTGTAAAAATGCCCCGATCCCACCAACTAAATAAATTAAACCTACCCCCCCCCCCAAAAAAAAGAAAAATAAACAAAAAAAACCCAAAAAACTATAACTAGAATTTACTGGGAGTATCTGTTGTATTCATGGCTTGGTTTCTTTATTTTCACATAAATGGCCTCCTTGACACCTCTCTTGAACCAGTCACGTTCCTTCGCCAATATGTTAACATTACAATCTTCAAAGGTATGTCCTTTATCCTTAAGATGCAGGTACATGGCTGAGTCCTGACCCGAGGAATTGGCTCTCCTGTGCTGGGCCATACGTTGATGCAGTTGCTGTTTGGTCTCCCCCACATACAAATCAAAGCATTTTTCACTGCACTGCGTATATGATGTCGCTTTTCTTGTGTTTCAGTATTGGTCTTTCGGATGTACCAATTACTGCCTCAGTGTTTTGTTCGGTTTAAAGCAGACAGGGATACGATGTTTTTTGAAAATTCTTCTTAATTTCTCGGAGACCCCTGCTACATATGGGATGACCATGTTCTTTCTCCTGTCTTTCTTTCCCCCTTCACTGCCGGTATTTGTGTTCTTTTCTTTCCTTCTGCTTCTTTTGACAAAGGCCCAGTCTGGATATCCACAAGTTTTAAGGGCTCCTCTGAGATGTTTCATTTCTTTAGCCTTCGCCTCTGTGCTAGTGGGGATGTTCTCGGCTCTGTGTTGCAGGGTTCTGATGACCCCCAGCTTGTGATCTAAAGGGTGGTTGATCTAATTGAATACAACAGATATACCATGACCTGGATGAATGAGAACCTTCACAAGCAATTTACTGGGAGATAATTCCATTCATCCTTACAATTGCTGATATCCTTAAATCACGGGAAGTGATGGCATAGGGAGCTGAAAGCATGCCACATATTGGCGATTGTTAGTAAGAAAGGTAGGTAGGAGAAATATCTCCTACCTCCCAGAAAATTATAGATTTTTATCTATAGACATTACTTGTTTTGTAAATACCCCATATGTATAGGTTAAAGTGCTGCTTTATTATCATATGCAGTTGTGATTGTCCGTATAATGATTACCACATTAATACTCACTAGTTTGAAAACTGATTCCCAAGTCACTTCAGAACTCCTGTACAGTAAATATCCAATAGCCTTGACATTAGCACAAAATCTTCACATAATCACATAAAGGGGAGAACAGACACGTCCTGTGATGCTGTTTGTCTAGTTTGGCTTCATAGCCAGATTCCTTCCCACTCCCACTGCTGTTTGAAGTTGAATTTTCACACAGAAGGAAAGAATAATATCTAGTGTAGACTTTCAGCGGGCTTGGCTTGGCAAATACATGGAATTTATTCATTTGGTCAACAGAATTTACAATATTGCTTTTCACATTAAATTTTATTATATTTACAATTTGTCATTTGAAGACGGGTGTTAGGTTGTTTATTTTAGCTACTAATGAACCAGAATTAGATAACATGTACTAATGCCCGGTGTAACCAGAATTAGATAACATGTACTAATGCCCGGTGTAACCAGAATTAGATAACATGTACTAATGCCCGGTCTAACCAGAATAGATAACATGTACTAATGCCCGGTGTACCAGAATTAGATACATGACTAATGCCGGTTGTAACCAGAATTAATACATGTACTAATGCCCGGTCTACCAGAATTAGATAACATGTACTAATGCCCGTGTAACCAGAATTAGATACATGTCTAATGCCCGGTTAACCAGAATTAGATAACATGTACTAATGCCCGGTGTAACCAGAATTAGATAACATGTACTAGAGCCGTGTACCCAGAATTAGATAACATGTACTAATGCCCGGTCTAACCAGAATTAGATAACATGTACTAATGCCGGTGTAACCAGAATTAGATAACATGTACTAATGCCCGGTGTAACCAGAATTAGATAACATGTACTAATGCCCGGTCTAACCAGAATTAGATAACATGTACTAATGCCGGTGTAACCAGAATTAGATAACATGTACTAATGCCCGGTGTAACCAGAATTAGATAACATGTACTAATGCCGGTGTAACCAGAATTAGATAACATGTACTAATGCCTGGTCTAATGAATCAGAATTAGATAACATCATACTAATGCCTGGTGTAACCAGAATTAGATAACATGTACTAATGCCCGGTCTAACCAGAATTAGATAACATGTACTAATGCCGGTGTAACCAGAATTAGATAACATGTACTAATGCCCGGTGTAACCAGAATTAGATAACATGTACTAATGCCGGTGTAACCAGAATTAGATAACATGTACTAATGCCTGGTCTAATGAACAGAATTAGATACAAGTACTAATGCCTGGGTACCAGAATTAGATACATTACTAATGCCGCGGTCTAACCAGAATTAGATAACATGTACTAATGCCCGGTGTAACCAGAATTAGATAACATGTACTATGCCCGTGTAACCAAATTAGATAACATTACTAATGCCTGGTGTAACCAGAATAGATAACATGACTAATGCCTGGTGTAACCAGAATTAGATAACTGTACTAATGCCCGGTCTAACAGAATTAGATAGCAGTCACTAATGCCCGTGTATGAACCAGAATTGATAACATTTACTAATGCCCATCTCAATGAACCAGAATTGATAACATGTACTAATGCCTTCTAATCAGAATTAGATAGCAGGTACTAAGGCCCGGTGTAATGAACCAGAATTAGATAACATGTACTAATGCCCGGTCTAATGAACGAAAATTAGATAACATGTACTAATGCCCGTTCTAATCAGAATTAGATAGCATGTACTAATGCCCAGTGTAATGAACCATTAGATAACACGTACTAATGCCCAGTCTAATGACCAGAATTAGATAACATGTACTAATGCCGGTGTAACAAACCAGAATTAGATAACATGTACTAATGCCAGTGTATGAACCAGAATTAGATAAGTACTAATGCCCAGTCTAATGAACCAGAATTAGATAACATGTACTAATGCCGGTGTAACCAGAATTAGATAACATGTACTAATGCCCGGTGTAACCAGAATTAGATAACATGTACTAATGCCGGTGTAACCAGAATTAGATAACATGTACTAATGCCCGGTGTAACCAGAATTAGATAACATGTACTAATGCCGGTGTAACCAAATTAGTAACATGTACTATGACCGGTGTAACCAGAATTAGATAACATGTACTAATGCCCGGTGTACCAGAATTAGATACATGTACTAATGCCGGTGTAACCAGAATTAGATAACTGTACTAATGCCCGGTGTAACCAGAATTAGTAACATGTACTAATGCCCGGTGTAACCAGAATTAGATAACATGTACTAAGGCCGGTGTACCAGAATTAGATAACATGTACTAATGCCCGGTCTAACCAGAATTAGATAACATGTACTTAGTCCGTTGTAACCAGAATTAGATAACATATACTAAGGCCTGGTGTAACCAGAATTAGATACTGTACTAATGCCCGGTCTAACCAGAATTAGATAACATTACTAATGCCGGTGTAACCAGAATTAGATAACATGTACTAATGCCCGGTGTAACCAGAATTAGATAACATGTACTAATGCCGGTGTAACCAGAATTAGATAACATGTACTAATGCCTGGTCTAATGAACCAGAATTAGATAACAAGTACTAATGCCTGGTGTACCCAGAATTAGATAACATGTACTATGCGGTCTAACCAGAATTAGATAACATGTACTAATGCCGGTGTAACCAGAATTAGATAACATGTACTAATGCCCGGTGTAACCAAAATTAGATAACATGTACTATTGCCTGTGTAACCAGAATTAGATAACATGTACTAATGCCGGTCTAACCAAATTAGTAACATGTACTATGCCCGGTCTAACCAGAATTAGATAACATGTACTAATGCCCGTGTAACCAGAATTAGATAACATGTACTAATGCCCGGTGTAACCAGAATTAGATAAACATGTACTAATGCCCGGTGTAACCAGATTAGATAACTATGTACTAATGCCCGGTGTAACCAGAATTAGATAACGTACTAATGCCGGTGTAACCAGAATAGATAACATGTACTAATGCCCGGTGTAACCAGAATTAGATAACATGTACTAATGCCCGGTGTAACCAGAATTAGATAACATGTACTAATGCCCGGTGTAACCAAATTAGATAACATGTACTATGTCCCGGTGTAACAAATTAGATAACATGTACTAATGCCCGGTGTAACCAATAGATAACATGTTATGCACGGTGTACCAATTAATAACATGTACTAATGCCCGGTGTAACCAGAATTAGATAACATGTACTAATGCCCGGTGTAACCAGAATTAGATAACATGTACTAATGCCGGTGTAACCAGAATTAGATAACATGTACTAATGCCTGGTGTAACCAGAATTAGATAACATGTACTAATGCCGGTGTAACCAGAATTAGATAACATGTACTAATGCCTGGTGTAACCAGAATTAGATAACATGAACTAATGCCGGTGTAACCAGAATTAGATACACTGTACTAATGCCTGGTGTAACCAGAATTAGATAACATGAACTAATGCGGTGTACCAGAATTAGGTAACATGTACTAATGACCGGTGTAACCAGATTAGATACATGTACTAATGCCGTGTGAACCAGAATTAGATAACATGTACTAATGCCCGGTGTAACCAGAATTGATAACATGTACTAATGCCCGGTGTAACCAGAATTAGATAACAGGTACTAATGCCGGTTAACCAGAATTATAACATGTACTAATGCCCGGTCAACCAAATTAGATACATGTACTAATGCCGGTGTAACCAAATTAGATACATCATACTAAGGCCTGTGTAACCAGAATTAGATAACATGTACTAATGCCCGGTCTAACAGAATTAGATAACATGTACTAATGCCGGTGTAACCAGAATTAGATAACTGTACTAATGCCCGGTGTAACCAGAATTAGATAACATGTACTATGCCGTTACCAGAATTAGATACATGTACTAATGCCTGGTCTAATGAACCAGAATTAGATAACAAGTACTAATGCCTGGTGTACCCAGAATTAGATAACATGTACTAATGCCCGGTCTAACCAGAATTAGATAACATGTACTAATGCCGGTGTAACCAGAATTAGATAACATGTACTAATGCCCGGTGTAACCAGAATTAGATAACATGTACTAATGCCTGGTGTAACAGATTAGATACATGTACTAATGCGCTGTCTAACCAGAATTAGATAACATGTACTAATGCCCGGTCTAAACCAGAATTGATACCATGTACTAATGCCCGTCTAATCAGAATTAGATGCATTTACAATGCCGGTGTAACCAGAATTAGATAACATGTACTAATGCCCGTTGTACCCAGAATTAGATAACATGTACTAATGCCGGTGTAACCAGAATTAGATAACATGTACTAATGCCCGGTCTAACCAGAATTAGATAACATGTACTAATGCCCGGTCTAACCAGAATTAGATAACATGTACTAATGCCGGTGTAACCAGAATTAGATAACATGTACTAATGCCGGTGTAACCGAATTAGTAACATGTACTAATGCCGGTGTAACCAGAATTAGATAAATGTACTAATGCCGGTGTAACCAGAATTAGATAACATGTACTAATGCCTGGTGTAACCAGAATTAGATAACATGTACTAATGCCGGTGTAACCAGAATTAGATAACATGTACTAATGCCTGGTGTAACCAGAATTAGAAACATGAACTAATGCCGGTGTAACCAGATTAGGTAACATGTACTAATGACGTGTAACCAGAATTAGATAACATGTACTAATGCCGTGTAACCAGAATTAGATAACATGTACTAATCCGGTGTAACCAGAATTAGATAACATGTACTAATGCCCGGTGTAACCAGAATTAGATAACATTTACTAATGCCGGTTGTAACCAGAATTAGTAACATGTACTAATGCCCGGTTAACCAGAATTAGATAACATTACTAATGCCGGTGTACCAGAATTAGATAACATCATACTAATGCCTGTGTAACCAGAATTGATAACATGTACTAATGCCGGCGGTCTAACCAAATTAGATAACATGTACTAATGCCGGTGTAACCAGAATTAGATAACATGTACTAATGCCCGGTGTAACCAAATTAGATAACATGTACTAATGCCGGTGTAACCAGAATTAGTAACATGTACTAATGCCTGGTCTTGAACCAGAATTAGATAAACAGTACTAATGCCTGGTGTACCCGAATTAGATAACATGTACTAATGCCGGTCTAACCAGAATTAGATAACATGTACTAATGCGGTGTAACCAGAATTAGATAACATGTACTAATGCCCGTGTAACCAGAATTAAAATAACATGTACTATGCCTGGTGTAACCAGAATTAGATAACATGTACTAATGCCCGGTCTAACCAGAATTAGATAACATGTACTAAGGGCCCGGTGTAACCAGAATTAGATAACATGTACAATGCCGGTGTAACCAGAATTAGATAACATGTACTAATGCCCGGTCTAACCAGAATTAGATAACATGTACTAATGCCGGTGTAACCAGAATTAGATAACATGTACTAATGCCCGGTGTAACCAGAATTAGATAACATGTACTAATGCCCGGTGTAACCAGAATTAGATAACATGTACTAATGCCCGGTGTAACCAGAATTAGATAACATGTACTAATGCCCGGTGTAACCAGAATTAGATAACATTCTACTGCCGTGTAACCAGAATTAGATAACATGTACTAATGCCTGGTTAATGACAAATTAAGATAAATCATACTAATGCCGTGTAACCAGATAAGATAACATGTACTAGCCGGTTAACCAGAATTAGATAACATGTACTAATGCCGGTGTAACCAGAATTAGATAACATGTACTAATGCCCGGTGTAACCAGAATTAGATACATGTACTAATGCCGGTGTAACCAGAATTAGATAACATGTACTAATGCCGGTCTAATGACCGAATTAGATCAAAGTACTAATGCCTGGTGTACCCAATTAGATAACATGTACTAATGCCCGGTCTAACCAGAATTAGATAACATGTACTAATGCCGTGGTAACCAGAATTAGATAACATGTACTAATGCCCGGTGTAACCAGAATTGATAACATGTACTAATGCCTGGTGTAACCAGAATTAGATAACATGTACTAATGCCTGGTGTCCCAGAATTAATAACATGTCTAATGCCCGGTCTAACAGAATTAGATACATGTACTAATGCCGGTGTAATGAACCAGAATAGATAACATGTACTAATGCCCAGTCTGACCAAAGAATAGATAACATGTACTAATGCCGTCTAATCAGAATTAGATAACAGTACTAATGCCCGTTGTAATGACCAGAATTAGATAACATGTACTAATGCCGGTCTAATGAACAAAATTAGATAACATGTACTAATGCCCGGTTAACAGAATTAGATACATGTACTAATGCCCGTGGTAATGAACCAGAATTAGATAACGTACTAATGCCCAGTCTAATGACCAGAATTAGATAACATGTACTAATGCCCGGTGTAACACCGAATTAATAACTGTACTAATGCCCGTGTAATGACCAGAATTAGATAACATGTACTAATGCCCAGTCTAAAACCAGAATTATATAACATGTACTAATGCCCGGTGTAACCAGAATTAGATCACATGTACTAATGCCCGGTGTAACCAGATTTAGATAACATGTACTAATGCCTTGTAACCAGAATTAGATAACATGTACTATGCCGGTGTAACCAGAATTAGATAACATGAACTAATGCCGGTGTAACCAGAATTAGATACATGTACTAATGACCGGTGTAACCAGAATTGATAACATGTACTAATGCCCGTGTAACCAGAATTAGATCACTGTACTAATGCCGGTGTAACCAGAATTAAATAACATGTACTAATGCCCGTGTGTACACAGAATTAGATAACATGTACTATGCCTGTGTAACCAGAATTAGATAACATGTACTAATGCCGGTGTAACCAGAATTAGATAACATGTACTAATGCCGGTCTACAGAATTAGATAACATGTACTATGCCGGTGTAACCAGAATTAGATAACATACTAATGCCTGGTGTAACCAGAATTAGATAACATGTACTATGCCCGGTTAACCAGAATTAATAACTGTACTAATGCCGGTGTAACCGAATTAGATAACATTGTACTAATGCCCGGTGTAACCAGAATTAGATAACATGTACTTAATGCCCGGTGTAACCAGAATTAGATAACATGTACTAATGCCGGTCTAATAACCAGAATAGATAACAAGTACTAATGCCTGGTGTACCCAGAATTAGATAACATGTACTAATGCCCGTCTAACCAGAATTAGATAACATGTACTAATGCCGGTGTAACCAGAATTAGATAACATTACTATGCCCGGTGTACCAAAATTAGATAACATGTACTATTGCCTGGTGTAACCAGAATAGATAACATGTACTAATGCCCGGTCTAACCAGAATTAGATAACATGTACTAATGCCGGTCTAACCAGAATTAGATAACATGTACTAATGCCGGTGTACCGAATTAGATACATGTACTATGCCGTGTAACCAGAATTAGATAACATGTACTAATGCCCGGTGTAACCAGAATTAGATAACATGTCCTAATGCCCGGTGTAACCAGAATTAGATACGTACTAATGCCGTGTACCGAATAGTAACTATATGCCAGGTGTACCAGAATTAGATAACATGTACTAATGCCCGGTGTAACCAGAATTAGATAACATGTACTATGCCCGGTGTACCAGAATTGATAACATGTACTAATGCCCGGTGTAACCAGAATTAGATAACATGTACTAATGCCCGGTGTAACCAATTAGATAACATGTACTAATGCCCGGTGTAACCGAATTAGATAACATGTACTAATGCCCGGTGACCTAATTAATAACATTACTATGCCGGTGTACCAGAATTAGATACATGTACTAATGCCGGTGTAACCAAATTAATAACAGTACAATGCCTGGTGTACCAGAATTAGATAACATTTACTAATGCCGTGTCCAGAATTAGATAACATGTACTAATGCCGGTGTACCCAGAATTAGATAACATGTACTATGCCGGTGTAACCAGAATTAGATAACATGTACTAATGCCTGGTGTAACCAAATTAGATAACATAACTAATGCCGGTGTAACCAGAATTAGGTAACATGTATCAATGACCGGTGTAACCAGAATTAGATAACATGTACTAATGCCGGTGTAACCAGAATTAGATAACATGTACTAATGCCCGGTGTAACCAGAATTAGATAACATTACTATTGCCCGGATGTACCAAATAGATAACATGTACTAATGCCGGTGTAACCAGAATAGATAACATGTACTAATGCCCGGTTAACCAGATTAGATAACATGTCTAATGCCGGTGTACCCAGAATTAGATAACATCATACTATATGCCTGGTGTAACCAAATTAGATACATGTACTAATGCCCGTCTAACCAATTAGATATATAGTACTAATGCCGGTGTAACCGAATTAGATACATGTACTAATGCCGGTGTAACCAGAATTAGATAACATGTACTAATGCCGGTGTAACCAGAATTAGATAACATGTACTAATGCCTGGTCTAATGAACCAATTAGATACAGTACTAATGCCTGGTGTACCCAGAATTAATAACATGTACTAATGCCCGGTCTAACCATAGTAGTAACATGTACAATGCCGGTGTAACCAGAATTAGATAACATGTACTAAGGCCGGTGTAACCAAATTAAATAACATGTACTAATGCCTGGTGTAACCAAATTAGATAACATGTACTAATGCCCGGTCTAACCAGAATTAGATAACATGTACTAATGCCCGGTCTAACCAGAATTAGATAACATGTACTAATGCCCGGTCTAATCAGAATTAGATAGCATGTACTAATGCCGGTGTACCAGAATTAGATAACATGTACTAATGCCCGGTGTACCCAGAATTAGATAACATGTACTAATGCCGGTGTAACCAGAATAGATAACATGTACTAATGCCCGGTCTAACCAGAATTAGATAACATGTACTAATGCCCGGTCTAACCAAATTAGATAACATGTACTAATGCCGGTGTAACCAAATTAGATAACATGTACTAATGCCGTGTGTAACCAGAATTAGATAACATGTACTAATGCCGGTGTAACCAAGAATTAGATACATGTACTAAGTGCCGGTGTAACCAGAATTAGATAACATGACTAATGCCGGTGTAACCAGAATTAGATAACATGTACTAATGCCGGTGTAACCAGAATTAGATAACATGTACTAATGCCTGGTGTAACCAGAATTAGATAACATGACTAATGCCGGTGTAACCAGAATTAGTAACATGTACTAATGACCGGTGTAACCAGAATTAGATACCATGTACTATGCCGGTGTAACCAGAATTAGATAACATGTACTAATGCCCCGGTGTAACCAGATTAGATAACATGTACTAATGCCCGGTGTAACGGAATTAGATAACATGTACTAATGCGCGGTGTAACCAGAATATGATAACATGTACTAATGCCCGGGTCTAACCAGAATTAGATAACATGTACTAATGCCGGTTAACCAGAATTAGATAACATATACTAATGCCTGGTGTAACCAGAATTAGAAACATACTAATGCCCGGTTAACCAGAATTGATAACATGTACTAATGCCGTGTAACCAGAATTAGATAACATGTACTAATGCCGGTGTAACCAGAATTAGATACATGTACTAATGCCGGTGTAACCAGAATTAGATAACATGTACTAATGCCGGTTTAATAACCAGAATTAGATAACATGTACTAATGCCTGGTGTACCAGAATTAGATAACATGTACATGCCCGTTCTAACCGAGATTAGATAACATGTACTAATGCCGGTGTAACCAGAATAGATAACATGTACATAATGCCGGTGTAACCAGAATTAATAACATGTACTAATGCCTGGTGTAACCAGAATTAGATAACCATGTACTAATGCCCGGTCTAACCAGAATTAGATAACATGTACTAATGCCCTTAACCAGAATTAGATAACATGTCTAATGCCCGGTTAACAGAATTGATAGCATGTACTAATGCCGGTGTAACCAGAATTAGATACATGTAACTAATGCCCGTGTACCAGAATTATATAACATGTACTAATGCCCGTGTAACCAGAATTAGATAACATGTACTAATGCCGGTTCTAACCAGAATTAGATAACATGTACAATGCCCGGTCTAACCAGAATTAGATAACATGTACTAATGCCGGTGTAACCAGAATTAGATAACATGTACTAATGCCCGGTGTAACCAGAATTACATAACATGTACTAATGCCCGGTCTAACCAGAATTAGATAACATTTACTAATGCCCGGTCTAATCAGAATTAGATAGCAGGTACTAATGCCCGGTGTAATGAACCAGAATTAGATAACATGTACTAATGCCCGGTCTAATGAACGAAAATTAGATAACATGTACTAATGCCCGGTCTAATCAGAATTAGATAGCATGTACTAATGCCCAGTGTAATGAACCAGAATTAGATAACACGTACTAATGCCCAGTCTAATGAACCAGAATTATATAACATGTACTAATGCCCATTGTAATGAGCCAGAATTAGATAACATGTACTAATGCCCGGTGTAACAAACCAGAATTAGATAACATGTACTAATGCCCAGTGTAATGAACCAGAATTAGATAACATGTACTAATGCCCGGTCTAACCAGAATTATATAACATGTACTAATGCCCGGTGTAATGAACCAGAATTAGATAACATGTACTAATGCCCAGTCTAATGAACCAGAATTATATAACATGTACTAATGCCTGGTGTAATGAACCACAATTAGATAACATGTACTAATGCCCAGTCTAATGAACCAGAATTATATAACATGTACTAATGCCCGGTGTAACCAGAATTAGATAACATGTACTAATGCCCGGTGTAACCAGAATTAGATAACATGTACTAATGCCGGTGTAACCAGAATTAGATAACATGTACTAATGCCTGGTGTAACCAGAATTAGATAACATGAACTAATGCGGGTGTAACCAGAATTAGGTAACATGTACTAATGACCGGTGTAACCAGAATTAGATAACATGTACTAATGCCCGGTGTAACCAGAATTAGATAACATGTACTAATGCCGGTGTAACCAGAATTAGATAACATCATACTAATGCCTGGTGTAACCAGAATTAGATAACATGTACTAATGCCGGTGTAACCAGAATTAGATAACATGTACTAATGCCCGGTGTAACCAGAATTAGATAACATGTACTAATGCCCGGTGTAACCAGAATTATATAACATGTACTAATGCCCGGTCTAACCAGAATTATATAACATGTACTAATGCCCGGTCTAACCAGAATTAGATAACATGTACTAATGCCCGGTCTAATGAACCAGAATTAGATAACATGTACTAATGCCCGGTGTAACCAGAATTAGATAACATGTACTAATGCCCGGGTTTAACCAGAATTAAGGCAGCAACAAAGATTTCTTCACTTCCCTCTAATTTCCATGTAACACGGGAGAGTTCATATAATAATAAAGACCTTTGTGCGTAATAGCTCTTTGGTGATGCCATATACTATGTTTTGTTCATGTCTTTTACTAGAGATTTAAACAATGGTGAATTTTGTTCAGTCATCGGTTCCACTGAATGTGGTTAAAATTCTTATCAAACTGTAAGCAAAATGTTTACATTTTCGACACCCTTTGAAATTTTATAGGTGAAGAAGTTTCCATCACTGTATGTGACTAGAGATATGGAATTCCCTGGTCTCCTCACCATTCAGAAAAATAATGGGGTCTTATGAATCCGCTATGGATAGTACAAGTAAAAATAACATTTGCCTGTCATTCACAATTCCAGCTGAAAATGTAGAGACAGCTGCTTCAGAAGTCATAGGATAAGCTATAACACAAGATCCTTCTGTTTGTAACAAGGTAAATGGTTTGAAAAGGAACTTTGGCGGTTTATAGGATCTACTATGTAAGGTATCCTAGATGTTTCCTTTCTTAGAGGAAGGATGCTGATTTCCAAACCTTTCATAAGCCCTTCAGAGCTTATTCTCTTTCTAAATCAGGAGCTCCACCTAGAGGCCCCTTTTGAGAACTAACACAATATTCCAGGTTTACTGCAGTTTAAATATTCATTCCGTTTTAAAGGAGCATACAACAATCAGGGAGATTCAATAATAGTTCTTATCGTTATTAATGGTGCTAATTTTGCCCCAACCAATCAGATATTATGGGGCCTACACCACTTTCCTGTAGCTCTGAGTAAATGGAGGCATGTGTTGTAAGTTTGGTAGCTCTGGCCCGAGTTAGGGGATGCTGGGAGATGTAGTCTTCCATGGAGCTCCTCCCTTTGGCTCCATCCGCGAGGATGACATTTGAGGGAGGTTCACCAGTTGGGAACCTTGGAGTAAGGGCTAGGCACACCACTAGATCTGCCAGCCAGCTGATCCTGTCCTCCCATCTGATTGAGTCTCAGTCCCCCACACTTATACCGTAGGCACCGGGGGGCACGGGTCATGCGGGCAGCTACCCCTAGATGCCGGGCAGCCACAGGGAGCCTGCTAAAAGCCTTTAATACAGTACACCCCTCCCAACTTTTACAGGTTGAGGTTCGTCACCCTCAACTGTCAGCATTAGAGGAGGAACCCTTGCCCCCTGCTTTCCCCGGGTCAGCATCAGATAGAGGGAGGCCTAGGGGCAGGGGAGGCCATGCCCCATGGTTGCAGAGAACCGCCCACCCAGCTGTCGCAGCAGCATCGGCGGGGGACGTAGCTTGAGATGCTCAGCCAGTAAGGCAAGAAGAAGCACCAGATGACGGCAAACAGAATTTTGTTGACGCTAGGTCCACCATTAGAGGGATCACACCAGCACCAACTAGGATCAGGGAGTTTGAGGAAAGAAGGGGGTCCAGAGATAGAAGCCAGCCCAGAAGGGAGAGAAGCAGCCACAGGCATGGTAGCAGGTAAAGGACATGTTGGACACAATATCTGTGTTCCTCCAGGTTAAGTAAGTGACATTACGACAGTTACAATCTGTGTTGGGTTCATTGAATTTTGCATGCAGAGTTATGCCGATGGGAAGGGTTTTTTCTAGAAGGTTATCGTTAGCCTCTCGCGGTATTCCGTCTCCTCACCATCATATTCGGTTCACAAAAGAGTTACGCGACGATTTGAAAGTCTGGCATACATTTCTAATCAGTTATAACGGTAGAACTTGTTTTCAGGAGATGGAGGCGGCCAACAGGGAATTACAACTATTTACGGATGCGGCTGGATCCGTAGGTTTTGGTGCCATATAAGGCAATGAGTGGTGTGCAGCAGGTTGGCCCACCTCCTGGAAAGAGGGGGATTAGTGTAGGAACCTCACTCTTCTGGAACTCTTTCCCATAGTGGTGGCAGGGGAGCTGTGGGACTGTCAAATACAAAATAAAAAGATTTGATTCTGGACAGATAACGAGAGTGTGGTGTACGCCATTAATAATCTTACCAGTTCCTCTCTGCCTGTTCTATTGTTACTTAGGCATTTAGGGGGTTATTCAATAAAAGTTCTTACCGTTTAAAATGGTGCTAATTTTGCCCCAACCAATCACATGTTAGCTTTCAAATGTTACATAAGTTCTGATTGGTTGGGGCAAAATTAGCACCATTTTTAACAATAAGAACTTTTATTAAATCTCCCTGTTGGTGCTTAGGTGCTTGGAATACAATGTATCTTTCAGAGCTAGGCATGAACCAGGTGTGCTTAATTGTGTTGCGGATGCTCTATCTCGTTTTCAGTGGGAGGAATTTCCCTGCCTGCATCCGCAGGCCAGCCCACGAGGATTGGAGTGCCCAGATTTCCTATGAGGGATAATCGACAGCAGCTGATGCAGTTGGTTCAATCACCTGTTGCCCCATCTACCTGGATCTGTCAGGGTAAGGCGTGGTCTGAATGGTTGAATTTTTCCAAAAGAGAGATATTAACATTAACTCTCATGCTAGGTTAGAAAGTCTCCTGGATTTTTTTTAAATATTTTTATTTTGTCACAAATATCTCTGCATCCAAATATTTACATAAAAACATCCTATATAATAAAATGCAAGTGTGCGTCCCTGTGTCCGTGTGTGTGTGTCTTGCAGTTACCTCTTTTTGCCACTTGGTGTGCATTCTATTCCTCAGGCTGCTGCTGTTATTTCCCTCCAGGCAATTATAGAGTGCATTGACAGCGGAAAGCGTTGTCATGGTAACTGTTTAGACGCGCCGGTTGATTATGCGCATGTGTGGAAAGCGTTGTCATGGTAACTGTTTAGACGCTGAAGCGTATGGATGGCTGCACAGTCCCTGCTAATAGCGTAAGAGTTAGAGACAGAAGACCTCTTTAGAGAACACACCTAAAGGAAAAGGACAGTTAGCTTATGGAGGGCTGAGGGAAATCTGTTTAATCTGTTTATAAATGACTTAGAAGGGGGCATTGAGAGCAAGGTCTCTGTGTTTGCTGATGACACTAAATTATGCAGAGCTTTGGAAACTTCCAATGATGTGCAAGTGCTGCAAGCAGACCTAGATAGATTATCAAAATGGGCAGCAGAATGGCAGATGAGATTCAATGTTGATAAATGTAAGGTGATGCATTTGGGATTTAATAATCCCTGTGCCACCTACACCATAAATAACTCTGTGTTAGGTGCATCTGAAATGGAAAAAGATTTGGGGGTTCTGGTAGATAACAGACTTAGCTGTAGCAAACAATGCCAGGTAGCAACAGCTAGAGCTAGCAAGATATTGTCTTGTATAAAGAGGGGAATAGATTCAAGAGAGAAAAATATTATTCTCCCTCTTTACAAGGCACTGGTAAGGCCTCATTTGGAATATGCGGTGTAGTTTTGGAATCCCATATACAAAAGGGACATCTTGGAAATGGAAGCAGTCCAGAGAAGGGCAACTAAATTAATAAGGGGAATGGAGGGGCTTGAATATACAGGCAGATTAGACAAGTTAGGGCTGTTTACATTGGAGAAGCGGCGGTTGCGTGGGGACATGATAACCTTATACAAATATATTAATGGCCCATACAGTGAACTCTCTGGTGCATTGTTCACTAATAGGTCATATCAGAGGACTCGTGGACATCCTTTAAGGTTGGAAGAAAAGAAGTTTCATCTTCAAGTTAGGAGAGGTTTCTTTACAGTGAGAACGGTGAAACTGTGGAACTGTCTTCCAGCAGAGGTGGTAATGGCAAGTTCATTGAATAACTTTAAAAAAGGCCTGGATAAGTTTCTAAAACTAAAAAATATTGAGAACTACTGGTATTAATGCATATAGATCTGGTTGATCCAGGGATACTTTCCGATTGCCGTTTGGAGTCAGGAAGGAATTTCCCCCCCCCTTTTTTAGCTGGGGTTTTTTGCCTTCCTCTGGATCAACTGTTAGGTAGGGTTAAAAAAAAAAAAAAGGGAATAGGTTGGACTTGATGGACGAATGTCTTTATTCAACCTTAATTACTATGTTACTATGTATGAAAACAGTTCTATCCAAAGTGTATGGACAGGGGCTGAGGGGAAAAGGTCCCTCCAAAGTGTATGAACAGGGGCTGAGGGGAAAAGGTCCCTCCAAAGTGTATGGACAGGGGCTGAGGGGAAAAAAAGTCCCTTCAAAGTGTATGGACAGGGGCTGAGGGGAAAAAAAGTCCCTTCAAAGTGTATGGACAGGGGCTGAGGGAAAAAGGTCCCTTCAAAGTATATGGACAGGGGCTGAGGGGAAAAGGTCCCTTCAAAGTGTATGGACAGGGGCTGAGGGGAAAAGGTCCCTTCAAAGTGTATGGACAGGGGCTGAGGGAAAAAGGTCCCTTCAAAGTGTATGGACGGGCTGAGGGGAAAAGGTCCCTCCAAAGTGTATGGACAGGGGATGAGGGGAAAAAAAGTCCCTTCAAAGTGTATGGACAGGGGCTGAGGGAAAATGAATAAACAATTTGAGGAATATAGTGCAAAATGGTCCACATCTCTTGCTCTGGAAAAATAGATGTTTCTACACATGCATTCTAGCGCCCGTTTATGTAACGGGCTTAATGTCTAGTTAAACCATAAAACCAAAATATAGAACAGAAACAGTATAACCTTTTTGGTACTGGGTTGAAGCTATTAGGCTATTGCCTATATTATCATTAATTGTACATTATAATATAATATAATCAATCTTCAATTATATCCTGTAGTGTCCACCTTAAAAACTCAAAATTCTATATTTATTATCTATACCATCCTTAACACTGATATCAATATTCATATCACCGTCCACCCTGTTGGCTCTTCCTGCCCTTCCACTCTGCTCCAGTCTCCACAACACCTCCCCTAATAATTCCCTAGTTGGGCTATATTGTTGTGTGTGCACTTTTATGGGGTTGGTTACCAGGATAACAGAGGGGGGGGGCACCTTTACCTCTCCCATATATCTGTTCCAAGGAGCCCAGATTTTGGAGGTAGTTTTCCAGTGTCTGACTATTTCAAAGCGTGCTGCTGTGTAAATATGAGTGGCTAGTTTTTGTGCTGTCCCGGATAAGCCTGTAATAGGAGCGTTTAGTAAACCGTTTATTGGATTCAGCGGAATGGTTTTCCACAGAACTTTTTGCAGAATGTCCTGTATCTCTGACCAGTATATTTGTATAGATGGGCAAGTCCAGAATATATGGTACAAGGTGCCAGTGTAGGATTAGCATCTCCTGCAGATACTAGATGTAGAAGGGAAGAATTTATTTAGCAGATATGGGGTATGATACCAGTTGAGCATGCTTTCATAGATGTTTTCTTTGTATAACGTACAGATGGAGGTTTTCTGGGCCATTTGCCATATTTCCGTCCACGTAGATTCTGGGATGGTTATGCCCAGTTCAGCTTCCCAATTAGACATATATTTATGAGGACCAATTGATTCCATTGTCAGATTCTGTAGTATCCGGTATATTGATTATATTAATTTCTTTTGTCTTGGGCCCACATAGAAAATTCTTTCCAGACCCTTTAGCGGATGAAAAACAAGGGAGCGGAAAGTTCTTTGTACAAAATGTTTCAATTGGAGATAGAAATAATGGACATTTTCAGGAGCTTGAAATTTGGAGCATAATGTCTGGAAGGAAGGGGATTCCCCCGTCAGTTCAATAGATCTCTGGTCTTTCTTGTGTTGTCCCCAGCCTGCCTGTCCCTCACAAATTTGTTTGGATACAAGCGATGGTATGTGAGTGTATTGATGTTCTTCTTTAGATGTGAGAGTATTGATATTATATCTCCTCTAATGGTGGCTTTGTGCGCACCCCAGTGGGTGGACATTGATTCTACCGAACCCTCATTTATATGGGAAAATTCTGTTAGTTTGTTATATAATTGAGATCTAAGCTGTGGATCTTTGAGTATTATTTCATTTAATCGCCAGTTATATGAATGTTGTCTTGGGGTGTTGAGGGGGTTGTTGATTTCTATAGGAGCATGATCTGACCAAGATATTGGGTGTATTTCTGTTGTGTAGGGGTTATTAACATCTGGCTGGTACCAAGGACGAAATCAATTCTGGAATGAGAATGATGGGGGTTGGAGTAAAATGTGAAAGCTCTTGTAGTGAGGTTTCTTTTACGGTAAAGGTCATATAGTTTATAGATTAGTTTATCTTAGAAGTTTGCGGAGAGCTAAGGCCATTTGGCAAACTTGTTTCTAACCTGTGGGTTTTATTGTCTGTCTATCTATATCTGGGGAGAGAGTCATATTGAAGTGTTGTTGTGTGTTGTGTAAAGTACATTTCAAGAATTGAAGTTGGGATGTGTTTGGTGCGCATAGGTAATAATATGGGGGTATGATTATTGGTGCCCGATAATAGGATATATCTACCCTTGGGGTCTATTTCTTTGTATGTCTCTTGAAAGGTACATATTTTATGGAAGAGTGCGGCTACTCCTGCGGTTTTCTTGTTATTGGAAGCCAGATAGTGCTGTGGGAAATGGGAAGAAATTTGCATGAACCAGTTATGTCAAAATGGGTCTCCTGAAGGAACACCACATCTGCATGCAACTGTTTCATTTCTCTCCAAGCTTGAGCCCTTTTCTGTGGGGAGTTGAGACCCTTTACATTAAGGGAACAAAGTTTAATCATAGACAGATTAGGGTGTGTTTGTGTTGTGAGTGTTATCTGGTCTCACCCTGCAGGATGTATTAAAGGAGAGGGACAAGCATGACAGAGCCCATGGGTGCAGTTTCCGGGTTGTCCAGGACTTGGATGTGGTCGTATCGGTGTGATTGGCACTACAAGGATTATTTTCACCTGTACTGTAGACATATTTAAGACAATAGCGGTTATTTCACAAACCATTAAAACAGGAACATATATACATTTTAAATAAACATTTTTCTCATAAAAACCTCCTGAACCCTTAACTAATTTTCTTGCTTCTTGGTTTCTGACTGGGGAGGCTGTAACTACAGTGGCTCTTCTAGAGTGAGATCGGGGTCAGGGGGGGGGGGGATCACATGTGTTTTCTTCTCCCTGATCTTTTGTGGGAAGATAAAAAATGCAATTTAAGAGGGAAAAAGGGGACTGTAAAATATAATGGCTATTGCACTCCATTTATTCTCCAAAAAAGGGGGGAGGAGATCTTGCATAGTGGAAGTTCAGTATTAGAACCATCAATATTATCTCTTCGGTCTAGTTACAGCCTCTAGTTGTCCCGTGGTTTTAAATAGAATTAAAAAAGGGATAGTGGAGATAAGATTGGAAAAAAGGAAGAGGCTGGATACATAGGAGGAAGAAGATGAAATTATATCATATATTTCCTGTGTTAAAGGGCATCTATAGTGAAAAAAACACATTGCCCCTTTGCAAAGTTAAATTCATGTACTCTGTGCTGCCTTAATGCTATCTCTGTCAGTGACTCTGTTTAACCATGGTGTCAGATCTCTGTGCAGCACTCCCCCCTTCCCCCTCCCCTCTGTTACCTCCTCCATGTCTCAACTTCGGCTAACCGACAAGCTTATCATGTGCAGTAGGAGTTAAAAGTTCAACATCCTGAAAAACACACCCACGCACAGTGTCCAATAGAAAGCAAGCTGTCCTGGATCTCTCTGTGTCCTGATCTCTCTCTTTGTGACCCATCATCAATCAGTGAAGTCTATCAAGAAGGGGGGTCAAGTGCAGCCTTAACTCTGCCATCAAAGCTACCTCTCTCCCCCTGCTAATGCTATTATCTCTATGTTTATTATAGAGCATGGAGGAGGGGGGGACTTGAGCAGGGAAGAGGATCAAGTCACAGGGATTTGATTGACAGTACTAGTAGGAGACAATTAACGCAATTTGTGACGCACAGCTACTCCCACTGGGGGAAACTGAGATGCTGGAGATTAAATTACAGTCAATGATCCAAAAGAGAGAAAAAGAGAAAACCTCCTTATAAAGGGCATTCAGTAAGTTTATCCCACACACAGTAGCAAACAGTGGGAAACAAAAGTTAAAACTTAGCTTTTATTAATATATCTAAAAAACTACATATAAACATTTATAAAACTCCATCTTGACAGTGGTGAGAGAATGAGGTAAGTACTAGTAAAGTAAAGGGGATAGGAAGGTCTCCCACCTTCTGGTATCTGACCTTGGACTTACTGTTTTTAATGAAGTTGGACTTACTGCATTTCCGATCCTTTTTTAGGGAGCTAATTCTATTCTGGTCGGAGGTCGTCCCCAGGGTGCAATGGCAGGGGGCTAGGGATCAGGGGGCGGTAGAAAAAGCCAGGAGGGTCATTAATACCAGAATATCAAGGTTTGTTAGGTCCCAAGGGGGTGTTGTAGTTAGGCATCGCCAATTAGAGGGGGACAACAGGACCCTCATGAGACAGGATGGGATTCACCTGAACGATATTGGGCTCGATATCTTCCTATCAGGTTTGCAGGATGGAATTGAGCAGACACTATACTTGTTGGGAGGTGGCCGGAGTTCCGTGTAGGTGTAAAGTAACTGGTGGCAGATGCATCCTTGCAAAGGTTATGTTTTGGAGCCATTACATGCCCTCTGGGTATCCAGAGGCTTGGCATTATAGCATTGGCTACGGCTGGGGTTTTATTTAATTATGTCGCAAGGATGTATAATTTAAGATCTGGCTAATTAATTTATCACATGTAATGGAATGTGTCAATAAAGCTGTGGCCTACTGTTTTCACTCAGCCGGTGTGTCTGACTGTTCATTTCCATCATGAAAAAATAAGTGGTAAAGTGGTTAGGTTTCAATAAGCAGCCATGGTAGTTCCCGGCACGGGTCTAGCATTTTCTGAGCTGTTTTTAGTTGGATCTGGAATAAGACCAAGACATTATACCAGGGAATGATGTTGCCAGAATATTTAGAGTAGTGTTTGCTACCACTTGTTCATTGTAAACCTGGCGTTTCATTTTCGGTGAGGTTACACCTTGTGGCTTATAGTCACGTATGAACAAAATCAATCTTATGGACTGCAAGTCTCCAAAAGAAACACCCGGTTTGTGACTTTCCTTGGAATACAAAACGTTTACTGAGAAATCTGCTGTCCGCGAGAGTGAAAAATATCCAGTGGCTCCAGAACTTTCATATATAACTTTACATTCTTGGAGTCTGGCAGCAAGTTTACAAAGCTCATTTCAGAGATAAGATGGAGCTGACAAGGCAAGACTTGTAACATATAGAAATAGCTCCAGTTTCTATGATATTATTCCCAATATTAATTCACTTTCTCAATAAAAAAAGGAGAAATGAATATTTCAATTTTTTACAATATATTGGGGGTTTATGCCCAAAGCTGCAATTAGAACAATTGGCGTTACATTACCACTTTATGTGACTTTTTTATGGCCTTCTGTTTTATTTTCTAGGTCATGGATGTAGGTAATTTAATTACTGTTCTTGTCAATGAGAGATTACATCCATTAAATGTTATAATCTAGGTACACATATTAGCCATAATAGGCCATCGGTACCAACGACAGAGGCCCATCTGTAACAAGCATTTCCGATGCCGATAAACATTCGTCATTAGAACTAAAGATTGCCGAACCTCCTAAAGTTTGATTCATTTTCAAACTTCCTAACTTCAGTAAAACTAACCCATTAAAGTCAATGGGAGGAAATAGTTTGAAAAGTTTGGATAAATTACAGTTAAAATAACAATGGTAACTTACTGTAAATGACTGTAACACCTGGGAAATGGTCTGGGGAACATGTCACTATCACAAAAAAGGGTTTTAACATTGACATGGGTAATTGACGTGTTTCCGCACATTGCAATTGGGGGATATGGCCAATTTGAGGGTTACTGAAATTGACCGTTACATTCGAGGGCTAACAATAGATACATTTGAGGGTTACCGAAATCAACTGCTACATTCGATGGTTACCGAAATCAGACGTTATATTAGAGGGTTACCGAAATCGACTGCTACATTCGAGGGCTACCGAAAGATACATTCGAGGTATCTGTTGTATTCAGTAGAGGTTTACAGAAAACCAACACACACAGATCAGTATTTGATGTTTGACTCCCACCACCCTTTAGATCACAAGCTGGGTGTCATCAGAACCCTGCAACACAGAGGCAAAGGCAAAAGAAATAAAACATCTCAGAGGAGCCCTTAAAACTTGTGGATATCCAGACTGGGTCTTTGTCAAAAGAAGTATAAGGAAAGACAAGAACACAAATACCAACAGTGAAGGGGAAAAGCAAGACAGGAGGAAGAACATGGTCATCCCATATGTAGCAGGGGTCTCCGAGAAATTAAGAAGAATTTTCAAAAAACACCGTATCCCTGTCTGCTTTAAACCGAACAACACACTGAGGCAGCAATTGGTACATCCGAAAGACCCAATACCGAAATACAAGAAAAGCGACATCATATACGCAGTGCAGTGCAGAGAAGAATGCTCTGATTTGTATGTGGGGGAGACCAAACAGCAACTGCATCAACGTATGGCCCAGCACAGAAGAGCCAATTCCTCGGGTCAGGACTCAGCTGTGTACCTGCATCTTAAGGATAAAGGACATACCTTTGAAGATTGTAATGTTAACATACTGGCGAAGGAACGTGACTGGTTCAAGAGAGGTGTTAAGGAGGCCATTTATGTGAAAATAAAGAAACCAAGCCTAAATAGAGGTGGGGGGGTTCGACACCAACTGTCTGCCATGTACAATGCTGTTTTAACACCTTACTCTGGGCGTTCCTATAACACCTCTTAGCCACTATCTAATCACACCCTTAACACCTGGCTGTGATATGCTAATTGGGATTTTCCAGGGTACATAATTGCCACAGATTCTTGTAAAAGTCATTCAACATCGTGAACGAAAAGCAGAAGACTTAGCACTGCAAACATTCAAGGATCAAATAAGTCCAGTTGATCTAATTGAATACAACAGATATTCCAGGTATAAATATTGCGGTTATGTTTCACAGATGTCTTTGCGCCCATTCGAATACCGGCTTTACTTCCTGAAGTACTCTCCAGCTTCTTTGTCCTCCTTGCTACCAGATATAAAGGACTATTGACAGTCGCTTTTGACTATGGCATACTGGTCTTATTTGATCCTTGAATGTTTGCAGTGCTAAGTATACTGCTCTTAGTTCAAGATGTTAAATGGTACTTCCTTTCCGTCCCAGTAACCTTGTGCTATCTTGTCTCGAAGGGTCGCACCCCATCCCGTACTGGATGCGTCTGTGGTAAGTATCAGTGCTGGCTGATCAACTGGAACCCCTTGTCCAGGTTTTTTTGTCAAGGCACCGGGTTAGATTTTTCTATAACCAAGCTGGCAGATGAAGTTGTCTGGTCATCTGTCAGTGGGGATCTCTGGCTTTTACTAGCAAAGAATGCTGTAGAAATTGCATATGCCATCTCGACCACTGATTAACTGGATGGCTGCCGCCATCAGCCCCTTCAGGATATCCTTGACTGTCTAAGTTGGTCTTACTATCAGGTCTTGCACTTAGTTTCTTAACTTCAACTGATTCTCCAAAGGTAAGTTTACTAAATTGTTTTGTTCTGAATCGGGCCCAGAGGAAGACGAGTTATGTGACTTTTCTGTACGGTCCCCACATCCCTTTTTGTCTTGTTCTCTGTTTCCGCTAAGTTGTGGAATATGGCTACTCCTTTATTTCTTTTTTTTGCCACCAGATTGACAAAAATTTTGAACAGCCTGGGTGACAGAGGCCAAATGGTAGGCAGGCAAATTGAATAGGTTAATTCCTTCCAGGAATCTTCTTGACCTTTGGTGTATTAGGACATAAAAATAAGCGTCCTTCAAGTCCACCATGCTAGCCAAGACAAGGGGTTTTAGTTTTTTGTAAGTTACGAATTGGTTTAGATTTCTCAAACCTAACACTGGCCTAAGCTTCCCGAAGCTTTTCTGTCCAGAAAGAAATCCAAATAGAAGCCCTTCTCCTGCTCCATCACAGGGACTTGCTCTATTGCTCCCAATCTGAAAAAGGTTGAGTCCTATACTCATGAATCAGATCCCATTCTTCTGGTGACCTGGCTCTGGAGTTTTGAAAAAAAAAATTGGGAATCAAGAAACTATTTTGCAACCAAGTGATATCTCTTGGGTCACCCATTTGTCTGGAATATTCTCAGCCTAGACAGTGGCCAAGAGGCTTGCCTGGACATCTCCTTTCCTGGCCTATATATTTTTTGAGTTCACTGCTTCAATATTTTGTACCCATACTTTCATGGATCTGGACACTGATTTCATGGCTACAGCTGATCTACAAGAAGCCCCTGCACTAACAAATGCCTTTAAGGAATACTACAACCTTTGTTCCACCAGGTCCTTGAACAGGACAGCATCGTCAATCAGCAGAGTGGTCCTTCTGGCTAGTTTGGCCACTGCCGTGTCCCAGAACTGGGATACCGACTCCTCCATCGGGTAATTCTTAAGATACGTGCTGGATAAGAAATCTTTTGTCAGCTTTTTCCATTCTGTATTATTTCCTGAATTGAAGAGGAAATGCGCGAGAATTTTTCTTGATGGAATCTGCTGCCGATATACACCATACAATAATTCGCCTGACATTTCAGTGTTTCGGACGAATTATTATACTGGTTCCTTGTGGCAGCCGCGACCGACTGCTAGTTCGTCCGAATCGGACAAACACGATCGGACAGGTTGGAAAACCACAGGTGATCCCGCGGTCCTCTATGGAACTGCACGCTCTGTCATGGTTACTGTCGGACCCTTTGCCACGACAGTCCTTCCTCCTGGCCAACCAGTCAACAGTCTCAAACAGTCGGTCAGGAGGAAGGTTGTATGGTGTGTACCAGCCTTTAGGCTCTGCAGTAGAGAGCCATGTTTTACCAGACTCCATGCTGCAGAAAACACAACCAGCCAGACAACCAAACACTGTTAGAAAGTTGAAGAAACTTACATTTCAAGGCACAGCACAAAGCTTTAGCACAACCCTAGAACAGTATGCAGCAGAACTGGAGCAAACAGCACACAGACTGGCCAACCAGAAGTGGCAAATTCGCAGGCTAAAAAACATAGGTGTTCCGGACCCTCCTTCCATCACCTCCCAGATGAAAACCACTATCCAATGGGCTTAGATGCTACTATCCAATGGGCTTAGATGCTGCCAGGAGCAGGCTAGGAAAGCAGAAAACATCAGCCATGATGTCACACCGCAACCTCCGGTAACACATGGCCGCTATATTGGAAGGAGCAGCCTGACGCAAAGCAGAGGGATAGCCTCCCTGGGCCCAGTCATAAGGCCTACCTTCCTCTTGGCACAGATTCTCTCTGGCGACTGGAGCATCCAGGCTAATGGAGGGCAGTAGAGACTAGCCCAGGCAGGACTTAGGGGGTGTTCTTCCTGTTCCAATTGCCAGCAATGGGAGTGGATTCGTTAGGAGACTAGCTGCCATGGTGACTCGGGGAAAGTACTATGCAATTCTACATAAATCATTCTCATACCGGTAATTTCAATTCTGAATTTTACCTATAACCGTAACTAGAGA
Organism: Hymenochirus boettgeri; assembly: GCA_019447015.1. Taxonomy (NCBI): domain Eukaryota; kingdom Metazoa; phylum Chordata; class Amphibia; order Anura; family Pipidae; genus Hymenochirus; species Hymenochirus boettgeri. Next base: position 40,134,530 of record CM033469.1, on the reverse strand, counting down.
TTTTAGAGCCTTACTTTCTGTAGCAGGTTTAAAGTCCAGATCAGTAGGAGGCAAAAAGTCAACTTCTGTGGCAGCTTTGAAGTCCATAGTTTCTGCTTCTGGGGTATTTGATACTGGAGGAGTTGCATTATTTGTACTTCCGCAATCCAGGTCACTTTCCAAATCTTTGCCAACTTCTACAGAAACTATTGGCTGTGGATCGTTTTCTGCTTTAATGCAAGGATCTGTCAGCTGCAGTCAAAAAAAAAATAAAATAAATAAAAATATGATCACCGTGTTGGGGGAAAACAATACACAGAACATTAACGGTGAATGTCCTTGTGTGTAATTAACATTTTCAAATACCAGTGCTTAAAACATATCCCATAAACCTCCACCATCCCATTTGCTGTACCCAGGGTGAGGACAAACTTCTAGATCCTAACCCCTGAGAGTTACTGAACTGGTGAGTGCCACTTTTTTTTTTGCCAACAACTTAAAAGCTATGCATGAGCACTATGTAAACTTATCTTGCTGGAGAGCAACTGTTACCCCTTCTCTCCATGTACTGTGCATGCCTGTACCAGTTGGAAAAGTATTAGAAAGAATAAAGGATCTGTTGATAGAACAGGGTAAGGTATACATTCCTACCTCATGTGGTATTATGACATCACTTGACTCTGTAGATCTGTCTTCAAGAGCACTGGGTTTGGCACCAGATCTGCAATAAAAACATAACATTAATAACACCAATTTTAACTAAGCATTTCTCTTCCAGTTTTTTCACTTTTTTTTAACAAATACAAGGTACTAAGCAAAAGCGCTTTTCACATCTTTTAGAAGCATGATTCATCAACAACTACTGTCTTTATATAGAGGGCTCTATGTGAATGAACAAAGGGTCAGATAGAAAAATCCCACTGTGTGCATTTTGTGAATGAAATCAATCTAAAATATTTGCTTGTGCTATAAAACCTGCAGCAACCAGATATTTGCCTTTTACTGAACTACAACAGTTAAAGGGTATGTCCACCCCCCAAACAAATCTTTGCATGCAGATCACGTCCCAGCCAATCACAGGTGACTGCCTGTCCCCTTCTGCAGCTTCCATACACGGAAATGGCACAGAAGCCAGGCAGAAAACCCCTACAGGGTTTACTGGATGGATTTATCTTTACTCATTAGGGAGCTTCAATTTATCACGTTATTGTGTTCTATATTAATCAAACCACATTTAAGCCATTAATCTAAAACGTTCAGTGTTATGGTGCAATGTTTTAGTTGACAACACATTACACATGGACAACAGTGTAAAAATGTACTTTTTAAAATTAAACGGTATCCGGGGCAGGGAGGTAGGATGGATTATTCCTACCACCCAATAAGTTTTTGTTGAGGAGCACCAGCAGGAAGACTGGCAGCAGTTCTCTTCTTGCTGGCACTGTTCACAAAAAATATATTGGGAGGTATAAATTACCAATCCTATCTCACTGCCATAGGTACTATTCATTTAAAAGGTTTAACTTTAAGTGCACTATAGTTCTCCTTTAATGTTAAATAAACATTTTAATTGGGGTTGTGTTCACTTACTCTACAGTTTCTCCTTTGTGTTCGGTATCACTTGGCAGATGGCTTGTATTGCATTCGGCTTTCAGAGCAACATCCTTTTTATTTACATTTTGAGCATCACAAGTTATATTGGAAGTTTTAGGAGAGCTGGAGATCTTGGAGCCGCCACATCCAAAGGGGTTAAAGTTTGGATCATCAAATTTATCCCAATCAAACTTGTAAGCAGCCTTTGGAACAATTAGTTCATCTTCTGTTGGTTTCTCAGTGGTTTGTTCCTTCTGCTTTTCAGATATATTGTCTTGTTTTGGGGCTTGTTCCTTGAGAGCAGCTTTTACTGGTGGCCTCTTTCCAAGTTTTTTGGGAGGTGGTTTTTTAACTGGTGGACCTCCTTCACCAACATTAAATTCAAGTATCAACGGTCCTTTTTTGGGAACATTTACATCTTCTGAAAGTGTTTTCTCCGCTTCAGGAGAGTTTGTAATTTTTGAACCTCTTGTTTTAAAGGGATCAATTGCATCCGTCTGGTCTGGGTCAAATTTGTATGAGGTTTTCTCCCCTTCAGGAGAGTTTGGAATTTTTGAACCTCCTGTATTAAAGGGATCAATCGTATCGGTCTGGTCTGGGTCAAATTTGTATGAGGTTTTCTCCCCTGCATCTTAAGTGGCAAATACTTGCAAATAGGGGTAAATCCTCCTATATTTGTGCATACAGTATGCACAAATAAAGAAGGTTTTACTCTTATTTGTAAGTATTTGCAACTTAAGATGTTTGAAAACTACAACTCCCAGCAATAAAGCATGCTGGGAGTTGTAGTTTCCAAACATCTTTAGTGGCAAATACTACCCCCTCTGTTTATACTCGGGTCAATGGGGTTTCCTTCTTTTTTAACCTAAAACTAGGTACCTCGGTTTATACTCGGGACGGTTTATACTCGAGTATGTGAAAATAAAGAAACCAAGCCTAAATAGAGGTGGGGGGGTTCGACACCAACTGTCTGCCATGTACAATGCTGTTTTGACACCTTAATCTGGGCGTTCCTATAACACCTCTTAGCCACTATGCAATCACGCCCTTAACACCTGGCTGTGATATGCTAATTGGGATTTTCCAGGGTACATAATTGCCACAGATTCTTGTACAAGTCATTCTGTATTGAGAAAGCCAGTCGGATGACTAGCGAAACGTCTTCAAGAACTAAACTTCAAGTCCAGTTGATCTAATTGAATACAACAGATATACCGTGACCTGGATGAATGAGAACCTTTACAAGCATGATACATTCAAGGGTTACCGAAATCGACAGCTACATTCAAGGGTTACTGAACGATACATTTTCGAGGGTTACTGAAATCGGCTGCTACATTCAAGGTTTATCGAAATCGGACGTTATATTAGAGGGTTACCGAAATTGACTGCTATATTCGAGGGCTACCGAACGATACATTTGAGGGTTACCGAAATCGACAGCTACATTCAAGGGTTACTTAACATTCGAGGGTTACCAAAATCAAAGGCTACAATCGAGGGTTACGGAATTTGAACGTTATATTTGAGGGTTTAAGTATTTGAGAATTAGTATATTTTTCGATAATTATCGAAAATAAGCCTGTGAGTTCAGAAAACCCAAACTAGTTTAAATCCAAACTAGTTCGGATAGAGTTCCGATAGTTCGAGTTCATCCAAACTCATAAAGTTCGGGCCGAACTCGGGTTCAGGATAGTTACGAACTGGAAATTTTTCTTGGTCATGGTCGGCTCCCTGTACTTAAGTTTAGGTAGTCACCGGCGATCATTAGGTACATGGCATTCACAAGCAATCTCCCTATACTTTATATAATGCTCGTAACTGTCTGTAGCCACTGATGACAATGACATGTGTCAACTTTGAAAGATTGATACTGTGTGTACCCAGCTTTACTTTAACAGGGAAAAATGACAGACAATAACATGCCTAATTGCACTATAACTTGAAAAGACAATGAAAGGCTCAGAGCAACAGAAATTAGAAATCAGAGCAACTTTACATAATAGCAGTACTCTCTGTCTCTGTGTTGTTAAATTGACCTTGTTTACATGGGGCTTATTTCCCAGCATTCCACAGTATGGACACTGACACCGTTATGTTCTTCGCACATGCCCGGTCCTAAGCTAATGCGGGAACATGTTAATGCAGGTCACTCCCACTTGCAGTCTGCAGCCATTAGCCAATTATGTTGCAGTTCAGGTTATGCAAGGAAGCATGTAGCTGAGGTCAGTTACACAGTTCTCTTATCCAGGGAGGGTTACTTTATTTCCATTTACATAAGTGGTGTTTTACATTTCATTGGTGTTCTTGGAGAATATATTTTCAGGTGATAAAGTATAAAAAGGTTTAGTTCTCCTTTAAACTGTGCGATCATCAGAACCATTAGCCGCTAATCCTTCTCCAAAAGAACTTATGGGTCATACACATCGCTGATACTCAACAAATCCTTATGAATCGGACAGGATTTGTGGGGTATCAGAAAAGTATGGGGGCCAAAAATTTCCATCAATGATGCAGACGAACAATTGATATGATCAGCCTCGTGTATGGGCGCATGGCTGACCAATCCACATAAATTTTGCAGTATTATTAGAATTGTAGAAGAAATGTGACTTTCAACACAACATTGGCTTCATATATCACTTGAAAATGTCAGTGGAACCCTCTCTCCTCTCCCCTTACACCAATGTAAATCATACACATATTCAGTAATTTTCCTAAGGCAGCAGGAAGGGAAAGTACTAATCCATGCATGACGCTACCAGGAATGAATAATAATATGGCTGCCATCTGGTCCCACCTATCTGTGCCCCCTGACCAATTGCATGCTTAGTGATTTTACTCTGCATGTCTAGTTGATAAAATGGATAGAACGGACTACAATGGGGTTGGAGAAAGGGGGGTTCTAAGGTAAGGTGGACAGTTTTGTTTCTGTGTATAGAAAAAAAGATTTTAGTTTAATTGAGTTTGAATCTGATTTCCAATAAATTCTGTGGAATTGTTGGAGGAGAGAAACTCATTCATCTCAAATCTTAACGTGAACAGTTATGTCCCATTTTATAAGATACCAGACCTATCCAACTTGGCCATTATGTGATGTTTTAACAAAGGAAACTATGGGCTGTATTTATAAAGAAGCAATATCAGAAAATACCAGTATTGCTGCTTTACCACCCCAACCATTATTTAATGATGCATAAAATTTATGCCTAAAACACAGATTGTTATTGGTAGTTCCAGACCAATACATATACCAATATTCATTGGGACAGATCATGCAACTGTATCAGTATTTTGCATGAAGGTCTGAAAACTGATAAAGAAGCAATAATAAATGTATCTCTCCTGTATAAATACCATTTTATATTCTGATATCACATACTAATACTTTATATGTTCAGTCCTTGTGGAGATAGTTAATTCTATTCCTACATATTACTCTTGGCAAAATGCGTTGTTTATGTATCATGCAATAGATGAGGTTGGTAAAGTCAGACAGGAACTACAATGCTTGATATAGTTGTGAATTTGCAAAAAATCTAAGGAACCAGTTTTATTTTTGAAATACCATTGTATTGCAAATTGATACTATTTTTTCATTTCAGCCATCTTTACACATGTCACAATCGCTGTAATATAACGCAAAAGGCATTGGGTACATAAAATTTTGGTCCAATGTTTGGTCACAACACAAAACAGAATTTGTATTGACCTTTAATATTCTGTATGTGACACCTGAAGTTCATGTCTGACTGTACAAACCTCATCTATTGCATCATACATAAACAACGCATTTTACCAAGAGTAATACGTTAGAATAGAATAAATCTCCACAAGGACTGAACATATAAAGTATTAGTATGTGACCACAGGCAGAATAATAAAGGTTATAGTCAGTATCCATAAATGTTCAGATATAATTGGATATGAAATGTGAGTGTAGAGATATATGTAAATAACAATGTATGTTTTATGCATTTAGAATTAAGTATGGCATTGAGTTTTATAGCAGGGATGTCTATCCTGTGGTCCTCCAGATGTTTGCAAACTACAACCCCCAACATTCCCTGCTGCCATCTGCTGTTGGTAAATGCTTGGTAAATGAGTTGTAGTTTTCAAACATCTGCAGGATGTAACTTTTATGGTTAAAAACACACACCCCAAGCCCACACAGATACACTTACCCTTACACACAGCCTACACTAAAATGTATATGGCACCCATGCATAAACCGACCGATGCAGGAAAACACACATACTGATACACATCAACACACTCCCCACCCCTCCGTTTCCATGGCAACCATACACACATACACCTTCTTTCATTGCCATAGCAAGATTATTGGGGCAGAGCCTATTATTAAGGATGGTGCTCCACCCGAAACGCATAAGGCATTTTAGCCCAACACTATTTTGCGGAGGACTCGTTACCCCTTTGTATTTCTGGTTCCTGTAACACAGACACACACATTCTATATCAAGCCAAATTCAAAGTTAATACTTTCCCTTTCTAGTTTGAATAGCGATTTTATTTCCACTGAAATTCTCCCTTAACATGTTTATCCGTGCGTCTAAAAAAAGTGAGCAGTATACGGCCTTCCCTCCCCTAGTTTTGCTTGATCCTGCGTAACATCCATTTTGGATGTCGCTGTGGATCTTCGACACTGCGAGACTTGTTTATGTGAATGAGACCCAATTACAGAGCCTAGAAACACAGACATTCCTATCAACCCGATAAGCTACAACCCCCATTAATCGGCCTCTGTATTTTCTATATCGCTATTTCCTCTCAATGTAAACAACATTGCAAGATGACAGCTGTGTTTTATAACAGCCCTTAAAGTCTACACTTCGTAACATAAATATAGAATTCAATGACGCCGTGTACAAGTGCCTCTCTGGTATAAATGGTTCTTACTGAAAACTCACAACCCAGTCACGGCTAATTAAAATGAAACACAAATCTGCCATAGGATTGCGCAATAAACCAGACGTGTAAGTCAATGTATGTAAGCCGGTCGTTTACTTAGTAAATCACTAACACTTTATATGGATCGTGCGTCAGTTAACTCCGAATACCTTCAAGTCTAACCATACGTGAACGCGACAAGCGGACAGAGGGCCTCATTGTGATTGACACAATCCTGTTTCAGTGAGTTATAATTTATACCGCTCTTTCAAAATAATAATAAAAAACCCTTTCACTCCAGAGAACATGTTATCGTTCTGAAAAGCTGCAATTCATTCAGGATTAGGTGCTAGAAACTTAAGTGGGTCCACTTGTACTCGCAGCTTTTAATGGATATTTACACAGTGCTTGTAGTGCGTAAACAATGATGGTGTCATTATTACATGACGCGCTTATATATATATATATATATATAGAAAGTTCAGCCTTTCTACTGAGCCAAGAACACATCTGTTACAATATGATTTCATCTGATTGGTTGCAGTAGATTGATAGCATGGGCACATTTTTGCATCTCCTATTATGCTTTGCTGGTGGGTTACATAACAGAACCCAACATGCAGCTAGTCAGGCCCACAACAGAAATTAACCAGACCTGCAACCCAGCCCGCACTTACTACCTGACCCACCCATAGCAGCAGCCTTCTACCTGAACCCGACCTACAACCCATTGAAAATCACATAGGTTTACCAGTACCAAGCAGCAAATCGGTAACTCCTGGGACTCTACATCCAATTGCACAAGTACCAATAATTGCTAGCCCTGTGGGCCCTTAAATCATCATACAGTTACATTTTTAATTGAAACCTTTTTCTCCAGACTTGGTTAGTATGCAAAGATGTGAAGGGCAGATTTCACCACAGAGGCAAATACAGCAATTGCCCAGGGCCCCAACTCCTAAGTGGACCCTTAAGCATAGACTTTGAATGGTCAACAGTTGTGGGGGGCCCATTGAAACCAAGTCGGTAAGTTGGAGCCAATGAGAAGTGAGCACATGATCAACAACCAGTGACAATTAAAGAGTTGCAGCTCTATCACTTTCATGGTACATGAACATTCTGCCTGGGCTAAGCAATTAGATCAATACCACATCATTTTCATGAAACAAGGTTGTAGTATAACAATGAATTCAAAAAACCTACCAGACTCAGATTACCATGGTGATGTACACAGATAATTATTTGGGGGAAACACCAAAACTTTACTTTTCCTTTAAATCCTTTAAAGGACAATTATAGTGCCTTATGGTATTCAGGATGAGAACACAAACCTTTAGAATTTTATCCCTGTGGTTGCCCTAGATGCCCCATACCAGTCAGTCTGGTCCTGCCTCTCATAGTCCAGGACTGTTCCCAGACTAGCCAATGGGAAGATTCAATACTTGCAGATCATGTGTTCTCATTGAACAAGTGTAAGGAGGCAGGGCCAGATCACAATCAAATCCAAACTTTGGTGAACTGGCACGGGGAAAATCCTAGCATTTTAGGGGAGGGAGGATTTTGGAGGCTCATAGTAGATTTAAGTTCTAGTATAGTATAGTATAGTATAGTACAGTATAGTATTTGAGGTTGAATAAAGATATACGTCCATCCAGTCCAACCCATCTAGCAATATCCTCATTTCCTGCCTAACTGTTGATCCAAAGGAATGCAAAAAAACCCACCAAATTTATGAAGGGGGAAAAATTCATTCCTGACTCCAAGTGACAATCGGAAATTTCCCTGGATCAACTCTACTTTATGTATCAATACCAGTAACTTGTAACATTCCTTGTTTGCAGAAACTCATTCTCCTTTAATAAATCCTTTTAATTTTTTAGATGCTATTTATATTTTGAAAGAATTTTAGTATAACTATTTCTATTTTTGGGAAAATTCTGTTAAATTATTCTACATAAAGTTTTTAAAACAAATGACATTTTCAACATAAAAAAATATCATTTTTGTCACCTGTAAACATTAGTATCCAATGATCATTGTGGCATACATTTGTTTGTTGTCAAATTTCCACTAAAGGCAAAACCAGTGCAGAAATAAAATCCAACCTCAGTAAACAGATTACCTCCAGAAAATGTTCTGTAATTAACTTAACAACCTTGTATTTCAAGATGTTTATGTGATGAAATGATTCAGTTATTCCATAAATAGCCCAAACCGTTTCCCTGTAGGATAAATGGCCATTTTATTTCAAGAAAACATAATTAGCAGTGGTGGACCTATGGGAAAGGGTAATGCTACACAACATTGACTTAAAGGGGAAGTTCAGTGCAAATACATATGCTTTTAAAAAAAAGAGCATTATTTTTCCATCCTAATGACCTTAACCTGCCAATTCAGCATTTTGTCTGTGTATAAATAACTGCAACCAAAATACTGACTTCCTGTTTGCAGAACAGGAAGTTATGGTCTTACTCTTGACCCAGAGCCTGGGTTGATTCAGTTTCTCAGTAGAGATCCGAGCATGTTTGACCCATCCAATAGCCAATAAGTAGAAATTACTGTTAGGAACAGTACAAGGAATTGGTGCATTCAGGGAAGAAAAGGACTGTTATAGAACCTGAAACGGCAGCTCGTTATTTACCAGAGATGGGCAAAGAAAATGGGTAAAAACCAGTGGAAGAGAATATGTAGACTAACTAGGTATATGTAATATAAACTTACAGGGTTATTCAATAAAAGTTCTTATTGTTTAAAATGGTGCTAATTATGCTCCAACCAATCAGATTTTATTTAATATTTGAAAGCTAACATCTGATTGGTTGGGGCAAAATTAGCACCATTTTTAACGATAAGAACTTTTATTGAATAACCCTGTATGAGTTTAAAAAATAATAATATTTTTCACTGAACTTAGTCATTAGCAGCCCAGAATGCCTTGCAGTTAAATCTTACTCTCACTCCTTATTATAGCACATGGAGATCTTAATTGACAACTCTCTTACTCAGTGTGGGTGAAGCAAACTGAGCATGCCTGAGCCAATGACTCATATAAATAGATTGAGTTAGCAGTAACCGAAGGGCTTTAGGTCACAAAGGTGTATCTATGGTAATGAACTACATAGGCTCGGTGCACATCTATATATATAAAATCTCAGAACTGATTATGTAATTCCGTGTGTGTGTCACTGCAGTTCCTATAGACACACCACTAGAGGGAGAAACACGCAGGAGACAGAACACAGCAATTACACAGACCGCAGGTTAGGTTGCTTAAGAAAAGGGGGGGGGGGCCTGGATTTGGGACAGAGTAGGGGGGACCCTGGAATTGGGACAGGGGGGCTCTAGATTTGGGACAGAGGGAGTCTGAATTTGAGACAGAGGGGGGGAGCTGTATTTGGGACTGAGGGACAGAGGAGAGGCCCTGGATTTGGGACAGAGGGGGGACTCTGGCCTTGCGACACTAAGGGGGGACTCTGGCCTTGGGACACTAAGAGGGGACTCTGGCCTTGGGACATGGAGGAGGGGGGCTATGGCCTTAGGACACTAAGAGGGGACTCTGGCCATGGAGGAGGGGGGCTATGGTCTTGGTACAATAAGGGAGCACTCTGGGCTTCTAGCGCCCGTTAACGTAATGGGCCTAATGTCTAGTGGACAATATTTTAGTCCAATCGACCATCTGGTGAGCTATTTCAGTCGATTGGGTTGAAAATGTTGATGTCAACAGGACTTAAAAGGCCAAGTGATGCATCTTTTATACCAGAAGTTTATATAAATGTTTGCTTTTTATTTATCTACTTTCTGTAGAGAATAATATTAAAGAGGAATACGTTAAAATAAGTCAGTTACAGTCTGCTGAGGAGATGGAAAAATTCTAGTTTAGAACTGGTACATTTTACATTAATCTGTTTTAGGGAAAATAAAAGTGAAATCCTGTTTACGAGGGTTTCTATTTACCATTGAACTGAGCTCTCGATGTACAATTGGAAAAATGAATAAAACCTGAAACATAAAAAATGTTCTAGAAATGACAGAAACAGCCCCCCCCCCCCCTCATATATATTGCTGTGCTGGTAAATAGTGTTATTAGTCATGCAGGTGGAGGAATGAAAATGCTGAGCTGTAAAATTATTTGGAGCAGGTGAAGAAATAATGAGTGTGTGTCTCCCCCCAGGTAAACCTTCACTTCTATTACAATTCTAATAAACACTTTAAGGTTCCACCATAAAACACAACAACGTTGGTCCCAACACAGTTTGATATCGCTGGTTACTGTGAAATTAAGTGGCACTGAAAGATGCTACTGTTTGGCTCCAAACTCGCAGTGGTTATTATAAACAAAAAGACAAGACAGAATCTGTATCAGTGATGAGTCTCGACGTCAGACAAACCTGATTCTAAAATCTGCAGATTCTAATGGAATATTCTGAATTTTGACGGAACGAACTTTGTGGAATTTCAAATTAAGGTATCGAAAAGTCGACATTTTTGTGTTTAAAGGTTGAGAACATAAAAATTCTGTGTCAAAAAAGCCAAAAATCAATGGTCCATGTTTATTTGCCCAGTGTCCTAAAAGTAGGATCGCAGCCATAAATGTATGACAGAGATCGTTCATTCGTAGAATACATGCGGTAGCAAACTGCCATACAATGGTATTGTATGCGTGATTGTAAATCTACGATTGCTATCATAATTGTATGACCGCTATCAAAAATTCACAACCACAATTGTAGATTTACATCTGAAGCAACAATCGTTTAAGGTGCGTATCAAAATATAGCAATACCACGCCTTTATAAACATAGTCCAGCGTTGGTGTTTAATCTAATTTAAAAAACACTTCCACTGGGTTCAAAGCAGATTTTCGGTTCCACCGGTTTGGTTAATCAATACTCTGCAAGATTTAAACTAAAGGGTATCTCCATTGGTTAAAACCACTTTTTGCTATTCAGTTCAATAAAATGTTCAGGAGCCGAGAATGAAGTTCAGTAACTTACCTAGGGCCATATTTATAATGCTGCAGCATTGCTTTTTAGCGATACCGTGACTTTAACGATCGGTATTGTAAATTTACGACCATTAAACCGATCTGAGATTAATGATCGTTTAACGATCATAAATTTACGATACCGATCGCAAATCTACGATAATGAAATCGTATAGAATACCATTGCGGTAGTTTACTTTAATTAACGAACGTTCGATCGTAAATTAACTAACCTGTGGTATCGCTAAAAAGCAATTATAAATATGGCCCCTAGTCTCTCGCTCCTTTGCTGCGTCCTCTGACAGGTCCTGACGTACTTAATACTCGATGAGCATGCACATAGAATACAGTCCGTCAGAACCTGGCAGAGGAGCGAGAGATCTTCGTTCCCAGCTTCTGACCATTTTATTGAAAAACCGAAGGTAAGACACAGCTCCTTTACCTCCCGTTCTTCAATAAAACTGAACAGCAAAAAGTGGTTTTAACCACTGGGATACCCTTTAATATCAGCTAATAGTGTAGGTGATTAGTTCCTGGTCAATATGAATGGAATTGTGCAACTCTCATCTTGAATCAATAGAACCAACAGACCCACAGAATAGTCTCAGTAAATCCTACCGGGACATGGAGAAATGTTTTGACGATTGTAATTTGTATATCGGGCATCACATCAGTTTATCTCTGTTTTGCTCAGGAGACAACATCTTTCATTCACTGTAGTGGGTATGTAACCATACGGTATATCTACTGTAGTATAGAAATAGGGGGTAAATAACTACACGATCACTAGAGTTTTTGTGATCACCAAACCAAAGTGATACAGGGTCGTACATCACATACAAGTTGTGTTTTTCTATGGCATGTGCCATTTTATTTTGAAGATGTGCAAAGCGGCATCTGGTTTATCAGTCCCGCACCATTAGTTCGCCACGTGAGGCTCAGCCTTTGTCCTGCTCTTGCCATGTGTAGCAGTGTATACGGCACATTTTGCTTTTCCCACAAGGCAGCCAATGTTATTCAGAGCCTTTTGCTGCGTACATGCTGCACAGTCACGCCATTGTTTAGCTGAATCCATATACGAGGCACCTGCACAATTGGGTCTGTTATATACATTAGTGACCTTAAATCAGTCACATATACTGTAAACAGAATCACTGCTCATTCCCAAGGTAGCCACCCAGACAGGGCCCAGTGCATTTATTCAGGTCATGTAATCTATTGCACCCTCCGGTATTAGGGAGCATTCTGCAGTAAACAAATCTGCTGCATTTGATTTTAGGATTTCATTTGTTACTGCTGTGCTTTATTACTACAGGGTGTGGTATGGTAGTGGTCACATGATTGGCGATACATTTAGAAAATAATCCACCGTGTGGATTATATAGTGTTAATTTGTGTACAGACAGATGCTGGAACATCCAATTTACAAGAGGATTGTACTGATAGTCCAATAGTTTCACTCTGTCGTGCTCAATGTTCTGTAATAGTGTTCTGGCTTTTGTACAAACTCAGCTTAAAGCGGTAACACTGGTCTCCATACAAGTGTCCTTTATTGAGCTCTTTCATTCCTTTCAAACAAGCAGTCATAAGCCCCATCCACAAAAATCTCTTTTCTAAAGCAAGTTACAGACCTGCAAACCTATTTCTCTACCTATGAACACATTAGGGAGTGGGGGAAAAAAATTTAAGCTTGTGACTAAATGATTTAGAAGTTATGGGGTGGGGCTTACAATGCAGCGGTTGATGCTGTGTTCCAGCAGTGGGCATGCTCCGACCTTAAACATGCAGGCAGTTCCTAATTTCTGGGTGATTTCAAAGCCCACAGGAAAATCCACCCTTGATACTGCTATAACTTTGCATAGACTGCAGTTAGAAGCATGATCCTATAGTCATTTTAAAGGTAGTGTGCTCTTTTTAATAAAGGCCATTTGTATGGAACCCACAGTTCCCCTCAAACCTGAATTAACAAGGTATCTCATATACATACACAAGGTTTGAATTTCATGGAGTTCAGTTAGCCAACAGGTTTGCAAACTTAACATTGCAGAAGTACCATCACCAAATTGATAAGCCTTGTTCCTAGAAACAGCATAACACCTTCTAGAGTACTTAGGCAACAACGTGGGTTAGACATACGTGGAAATACTAGTGGCTGACTAACCGTTCTCTGTCATCGCAATGGGGACTTGTGTAATAAAAAATGTTTGCCTGTGTCATTAATCTGCAACCAATCAGATAGGCTTTTTACTATGGTTATTAGAAACTATTTGACTGGTTGATGCAGATTAGCATAGGCAAACATTTGCACCTTACTACAGAGGAGCCAATTATTGGTGTGGTGCAGAGGGGCTTAGCCTTTCCACAACACGTGTATGTATAGATATAGCTTATATACAGAGGGCCTACTAAAAATCACTTCACTGATGCCTACTACAAAGTCGTGCAGAGATCCTGTTAATGGACTTTGTATAACCTTAAACAATACAAATTATTGTTCATTCAGTACAATGTAATTTGCACTCTCCATATTGTGCTAACAATGAAAAGCAAACATTACCTGAATTAACTTTGTATGGTAGCTCTTTATAAACCAAATCACAATTGAAAATAAAGAATCATGTAATGTAATTATATTTACACAGCAGTAACTTATTGCGCAACACATTTCCAGTGCACATTACTGAATTTTCTGTACTTTCAGTGGGTGAAAACGGTACCATACTGCCACCTGCTGGAATGTAAATTGAAACTTTGAGTGCACCTAACATGAATTGCATTTTATGAAGAGAATTAGAAGGCCTAATAATTTGAAGTTCCAAACTAAAGATTCTGCAATCTAGATCCTGGCAATTGTTTCCCCACTACTAACCAATGACTGTTATCCTACTACATATGACATTTGGAACCAATCAAAAGGGATTGCATTGCCAGCTGGGAGGTGTTTATTTCCACTCTGTACCAGTCCCCTTCCTTCTAGCCTAATTAACCTTTTGCGGTGGTAAATATAGATCTGATTGAGCCATAAACCCTGGGTACTGCTGAAATCATTTGCACCCGGAATTACACTGGATACCAGTATCTTGAAGCCTACACATTTGTGGAGGAGTGAGAGGTCCGATACCATATAACCAATTGATTGCGGCCACGGATCTGGAATTTGCAACGGGTCTGGGGGATTACGGATTTAGCCTCTCCTGCTCCTTTAATGAACTGGTGATGCTATCGCTATGCTAATGCACAAGGTTACTTGTATGCATACACTGTTGCCATTTGATTAGGGGATTTCTACACTATATGTGGATGGAAATATAGACACTATTTGCCACTCTGTCTCCATTTGGAAATCTCATTTAATCCTTATCTGACTTCCTTTACTTTATTTGGGATATATATGATATTTTTGCTTTATAGCTTATTTACCTATATCGATGCTCTTATGGACTTTTAATGTTGTAGCCGGCCAGCTACATTATTATATATTGGGGTTTTAGTCTTCTAACAGGAATAAACGGTTATTATTGATTTGTGTTGTGTTAGACGTTTCCTTATTTGGTGGGTACTTCCGGTGCTCCTTCCATGGAGGGTTTGATCTACACTAATACCAATCACACACATTACTATAAGTTAAACCTTATTTATTAGTTTCAAACATAGAAAACTAGACAAACAATTTAAAATATACAAAGAGCTCAGATCAAATTTTCTCCATCTTTAAAATCAAATCATCACATATTTTTGTTAACTCATCATTTTCCTTGGCCTAGAAAATAAGAAAAACAAAGTTAGACCAGATAAGAGGGAAAATCTGCTGCTTATTACAGAGGTTTTCAAATGGCAAAGATACATGAAGATATATTAGGATATACCGGGTGGTATTGTACAACAGCACTATATAGGTTAGATATTGGGATACCAAGCCTTCAAAAAACTCGTGATTGCCCACACTATTTTTATAAAATATATAAACTGCCTATAACCAGGTTTACATACAATGTTACTTTTTAGTCGTGGGTAGACCATAAACGTTGCAATACCTTTTGTTCGAGGGTGCGCTCCAGTGACTGGTTCTTCATTTGCTCTTTGCGTAGTGTTGCTTGTAAAGCCGTTGATTCTGCCTTTGCTTTGCTCCTAACATTTGCAATCTCTTCATTTGCCCTGTAAAAAGATGTATTTAGTATTAACACAGAATGGATGCTATACTAAAAGTGAATTTCACAATTAATTCCTCCAACCTGAGTGAAAGGGGCCGACGTGCTTTGGGCCGAATGAGGCCTTTAATCATAGGCTGAGCGTTCCATCCTCCATACCGCGGGTTAATTAGCCCGCCTCTCGCTTCCTCCAACCTCCACTGGGAGATGGCTAGTGTCCCTTTGTCTCCCTACCTTTTACCACTATGTATGGTTGTGTCTATTTTCTTATTCCCTCTTTATATTTTCAAAAACATTTTGATATTTCAGAAACAGGGAATTCAATAAAAGTTATCGTTCAGAATTGTGCTAATTTTGTCCCAACCAATCAGATCTTATTTAACATTTGCAAGACAACATCTGATTGGTTGGGGCAAAATTAGCACCATTTTTAATGATAACTTTTATTGAATCTCCCTGTAAGAACTTTTAAATATCTAAAAAGTGTTAGTGCCTTAAAGTTGGGGATTGTATTGGTGTATGGTAAACCTATAATGGAGCCCTGCAACCTCTAACAAGTCAACATAGCTTTGATTTTAGTAAAAAAAAAAAAAAGTATCTATATAGTTTGCATTGAAAAGTTGTTTCTTTTAATATGATATTGTATGTATCTATTTTAGTAATGCCTGTGCCGAAGGATGATTGGCCAGTGCACCTTTGACTCCTCCCAGTGGAAGTTGGAGGAAGCGGGAGGCAGGTATACTTAACCCGCGGTATGGAGGATGGAATGCTCAGCCTATGATTAAGGACCTTATTTGGCTCGAAACGCGTCAGGCGAAGTAAGTCTATGTTGCTTCCGTGTATGTAATAAAGAAGCTTTAAGGTGTTTATTGCCGTCCAGAAGTTAATTTTGCTGCTGATCATACTCCGGTCTGTGCTACCCTACCTGTTTAGCATTTCCTCGTGATTGATTAGAGCTGAAGCGAAAGGCTCGGGAAGGCTGCACCCGGGTCAGTGAAGACAGAGTATAAAGTCACTCACTGTTTGCACATATGTAACAGCATCTCCTTCCATTGAAGTGGTATTTTAACCAGTGAATGATCCGGCGTGTTTCACACCCGGATCACCTCTACTCACAAGTGATTTGGATATGTATGCTTGAATAAGGGTGTTGTATTAACGGTTATTATATATACACACACTGGTATTCAAACAGTTTATAGCAGGGATGTACTATAATAAGGGGGTGCAAGCACTAAAGGCACCTAAAAAGGGATGTAGTCTGGGCTAAGGGTTACATTTTTCAGCTGTATTAACTGCAACATTACTAGGTAGGCAATCCTAAAAGGCTTAAAATTCTAAGTTGCATTTCTAAATGATAACCAGAAGACTGAGCATCTGGACAGAAAGAAGCAATGTTTTATTAGTGAAATCCGATAGACCAGTACAGGCAAGGTAACTTGACAAACCTACTGGCTGCTGGTCATGATGTGTCGGTAGAATGTGCCAGGAGCTATACAGGAATATTTGAAGGTATCAAGGTTTATTGAATGCAGCACTGACTATTCAGCCTGGTAGACTTGGTGAATTTTGACCCTCTCTTTCAGACTATCAGACTACTGATCAATATACCGAATGGTAGTCTGCAGGTCAGGAAAACATGGCATTACACACTTCAACATGACCAAATCACACTGCCCAAGGACCTTGTGATCAGCCAAAATTTACCAACATGTCCGATCAGAGTCTCTGATTTGGGGGTTCCAGAAAAGAACATGTAAATTACTGGCATTTTACACACCATTGACGCTCTTGGGGTGGATGCTTTTGAATTATGAGAATTAAAAAAAAAAAAATCTGTTTAGTTCAAAATGTGAGCCGAGATGGTTGTGGAAAAGACAATTCCATCTTGTAGTTATTTGATTAACAAATCAAGTTTAATTATATTAACTTTACCTATTTAGTTTCTCCTCGGCGTGGGCTTTCAGGGCCTGATAACGCTGTTCTTCCTTTTTAATCCTCACCAGATAGTCCTCAACACATTTCTTTAATGCCTCTTCATTCTGAAAATGTGTATATATATTTTATAGAGAATATTCCCTTCCAGAATGAACAAATAATACCACCAAGGTCAGAAATTTCTTTACTGCCATTACTACATGTGAACCTGCCCTACCTGGCAGTGTCTAGTTCACAATGTTACTTTCCTGACAATATAACTTACGGTTTGGGATTTACCCAGTTCCCACCTCTTACATCATCAAAAAATGTCCCTTTTCATCAATATTTCAGCAAATTACAAATGTGTTTGGTACCAGGTTAAATGCAACAGACCATGTTTGAGAAAATCATATGCTGGTTTAGGTTATTTGAAGCAGCATTTTTACCCAGACATTAAAGCCATTGGGAAGATATTAGATGCAGATACCATTACCTTGCGGTATCCTTCCAGCACGTCCTTTTGCTTTTCAAATCTTTTAAACATTTCAGAGAAGGATTTTTCCATAGAGTTCAGATCCATCTGCACTTGCTGCTTCTCTTGCAACATTTTGTTTAGTTCCAATTTTGATATTTCTTTCTGTCGCTGGGAGTCCTCTGAGGAAAATAAATTCAAACTTATCGCATGTAGGGAAAAAGAAAGATTAAAATAGTCGTATGACCTCACTCGTATGACACATGCAATGGAGCCATAACACACGTTTCAATACAAACATGCAGATCAACGTCAACTAAACACTCTCACTAAAATCAAAGAAGTAAAATGTCAAGTTACCCAACATCTGTGTTATTGTGCCTTCAAATTCAGCAATTATTTTTCTGAAATACAAGAAAGATGTAGGTAAACACATTCTGTATCGGATTAAAAAGTGTAAAAACACCTATTTACAGGAAAAGATACATTTCTTTAAAAAGAAAAAAATTAAAAACGTGCAGACATTGATCATTCAAATGATGGCACTGGGCAACTGTCAGATTTGGTCACTGTAGTCAGGACAATCACATCAAAATACACCTGAAATAGTTCACTTTGAGTGAACTATTCCTATAAGTATATAGCAGGGCTGCCAGGTGTCTATTTGGACATGATTGGACTAGTGGAGGTCTTGTACTACTAAAAACTAAAGGTTACAGTCTAGTTACGATTCACTCCAGGCAGTAGAGCAGAATTGCATGCTTTTGAAGGTTCTCATTCATCCAGGCCATGGTATATCTGTGGTATTCAGTTACATCAACTGGACAAGAAGTTTCTCAATTCAGAATGATTTGTGCAAAATTTCTCTTGTGGTCTCAATCTGTAGCAACTAATTAGTTACCTTTTTACTGGTCTACTACAGTTAAACATCCGATGCCATTTGATGCACATTTTTGCACCTCATCTTGAATAATCCCAATGTGTTTTTAAAAAATTCTCATAACAGCTATCAGCCATTTACTACTACATGAAACTGGAATCACACCGACTGCCTATATAGCAGAGTTTGCATACAAACACTTACCCCATTTCAACGTATTCCTGATAAAGTTTGTCATGTTTTTTCTTCCACTCCAACCTTTCTAGTTTCTCCTCCTGTACCTGCATGCAGAATTGGGGGGATACATTTAGCGCACAGAAGGCTGCAAGTTCTTATTCTGCACAAATACGATGGAAGCCTTGCCATATTATCGCGGAACTACAAATAGCAGCAATGCGACAAAGGGAAGCACCAGCAATCAGAAGAAATAAAAAACAATGAAACTTAATTAACCACCTTGTTCAATCATCTTTATTTCCACTTAAACTATTGTGATCAGTTGTTGGCTGCAGCAATGAATGGATATTAAGATAAACAGTCAACCCTGCTCACATTCTATAGAATAAGCAGTGTTGCATTACAGGCCCAATAGTATATACACTACATCTATATATCCTTCCGACTCAGTGGCATAACTAGCAATCACTGCCCCCCCCAGCAAAACTATGATGGGGCCCCTATATCCCTGCTTTATCCACAGTGGTTTTCTGGGAGAAGGCTATATCCGTCATAGGCAAACAAAAAAAGTTCCACCCCTGCGATCTACTATTACTAATTAATAAACTTTGCACAGCCCTCCCCCTCTGTATGAGTAACATGTCAAACACAACTATTATTTTCAAAGATATGGGAGTTCTCACATGTACAGAGCCCTTAAAAATAAACTTTACATGGAAAACAGCATCCTCTCCTTTATTCTGTCATTTCAAACCACACTAAGACTAAAATGTGCTACATTACCCACATGGCTATTGCAAAGTGGGCGTGTGCTTTATTCATTTGCACGCCCCTTTTAGCCTTTCCATTCATTGCATATTCTGGAATGAGTGTTGGGACAATGAAGTCCTCACTTTACGGGGCCCAGCACAGGAACAGAGCACATTGCACTATGGTTTTAGCATTTCAGAGGAAAGTGAGAAAACCCAAAGGTACTCCAGAATCTGTCCCAAAGAACAAAATAAAAGTACATTATCCTAGATGTAGGATAGCACCATGTGGTTCAGGTTACTTGCCTCCAGCCGAACAGCTTCTATTGCTTCATCCATATCTTTTTGGCTATACTTTAGCATCTCGACAATTGGCACAATGTCAGAAGTCAGCAGGAAATGATCAGGAGCGGACAAGCTGCTTGATGTGCCAGACATTAAAGGAGCAGTATCCTATGGGGCAAAACAAGCCATTTACCACAAACCTTCCTTTGTTTATTGTAACAAAACACCACAAAAGAGTAATTTCTAAACACAGGTCACCCATGGTAACCAAAGGGGAAAAAGCCGTTCTGGAATCCTGACAGCAATTTACAGGCACAACTGCATTCTCTCTACACAATAAGGGGAGGGGAAAGAAGCCGGTTCAGTTTAACCCACCCTTAATATCACACACAAGTTTAGGACAGCCGTGTTACTAACCGCAACTGTGAAAGTTCCAAGTAGATCCAGACCTTTGGGTTTTTCCTCATTTTCAACAGATGGGATAAGAGGATAATGCAACTCTGATACGGACCCGAATAGCTCAGAGCTGGAAAGGTAACAAATAATCACTACCTTGTGTAAAAACAGGAATATTTCAAGTTGTGTGAATGAGCTCCTACCTGCTTTTCAATGGTGCAATAGGAAATAAGTCACTACTAGCAGGAGCAGTTTTCTTTGGAGACTCCCTTAATAACGGATCGAATTTCAGATACAAAGACTGCTTTCTGAGTGCAGACTCCTTAAACTAAAGAAACAATGTAGGTTATCCAGATGGCATAGAGCTTCCCATCATGTTCGGATCATAGATAATTCAACAATCACCAATAAAAACACAAGAACCATTGTTACTGTAGTTGCACTTACCGAACAAGTGCCGAATTTCTCAAGATAATCAATTTCAATAGAATGCCCAAATCCATCACACTGGAAAACTAAAGAAAAATTATAAATTAGAACCTAAATCAAATCTTTGCGTTTAAACATTTAAAGGGACACTAACCCAGATATTGAAAGTACATAAAACCTATATCTATTATTCAAAGGGAGGTGAGAACACTCATTCCAACCTCCCTTTAAATAATAGAACACCCGGGGGGAACAATGGTCATTATCGCACGCCTATCATTCGTATTTGTGAACATGCGCCATATTCAACGTGAATAATAGATACAGATTTCATGTACTTAATCTGTTTAGTGTTCCTTTAACCAGGAAATAGGGATTGATTTCATGTGAAAGTTTATATATAGCACTAAACCATAAACCTCTCTTTACTGTACTGCGCCAGGGCTGTAATCTGAAGAGCCAAAACAAAGCAGAACCACGAGGTGGAAGTGCTAGGTTGCCTGCAGTAGCAATATTCTGGGGAATGTTGCAGTGTGTCTGGGAAAGAACCAGTGTTTTATCTGCAACTTTGGGCTAGGAAAATTAAATGGCTTATTCACCCCTTAAACAAAACGTCCTTCCATCTTCCTCTTAAAATGTTTTGACCTCCTCTCCAAGCTCGTTGATTAACTTAAACATGCTCAGAAGGCAGCTAGAGGAATTCAGATTCCTCAGTCATTGGCTGTGGTGTCAATGGTCACATCTATGAGCGGCTAACTGGAAGAAGCAGAAAGAAGGGCAACAGAGCATCTGGCAGCATCTCAGGTTAGACTTGCATCTCTTTCTTTACCAACTTTTAGTTGGTAAGGGGTGAATTACATATATACAATTTTTTATTCTAAAAACTTGTGTTACTGTGCTTTTAAATATTAAAGGGCATGTCCACCCCCAAAACTAAAATTTAACCCCTTACTGGCCACATCAAGTAGTTTAAAACAATCCTTACCTTACATTCCTGCTCAAAATAGTTCCCCTTCTGTGCCCCTCCAAAGTCCAGGAAACTGCTGTGTAGGAGCAGTGTGTGACTCATGCTGTGCCTGAGACTTCCTCAACCTCATCAAGGTTGAGGCATGCCCAGTGCAGCCCTCCCTTCCTCTCAGCCAATCACGGACGCGGCTGCCGGTCCCGCCCCCTGCTTTCAATTCCATGCAAGCAGAGGGCCTGAACACTGCAGCGGAGGAGAGAGGGCAGGTAAGTAAGAATCGGGGGACTTTCTAACAATTATATTAATGCGGTTGGGGCTGGGGGAGCATGCCCTACCACATATCAAAAGTTACATTTCGGGGTGGACATGCCCTTTAAAAAAAGAAAAAAAACATTTCAGCCAAGACAGACATCTGGTAAAAACCATAAACTATGCATATTAACGTATACAGGTACTGTACATATACAAATTGTCAGATTAGCCTTTGTTAATCAATGGTTCACTAAAAAATAAAAAAAGGTTTAGTACAAGCCAAGAGTTTTCAATCTGGCTTTTTTTTTTTTTTTAATGGAGGTGACGCAATGCATGTCACCTATGGCCTTAATGTATCCGGTTTTCTGTCGGCGACCGATAAAGAATGAATCGGTAAATCATTTCCTACCACGTTCAGCATTACCAGGTGTAGCCTCATTTGACACCTAATTTTTAAGCATTCTGACAAGCACAAACAAAGAAAAAAAAACAAGAAATCAACCTAACTTACAGAGATTTCGGTTTCCCAGTCACTACTGAGGCAGCAGTCACCAAATGAATACTCGCATTGGAACGACGTCACCAATAAATTAAATAGGATAGGGAGATAATATAGGCTTTGAAACTCCCCTTTCAGCAATATGCAAATGAGGAATAAAGACTTCTGGGTAATTACCATGTTTCCATGGAAGCTTTTAGGAAAGCTATATCTTTAAAAATACTTTTACAGCATTCCACAAGCTAAATGCAAATCCAGAGCGCCAACTGTTGTAAAACATTTTTTAAAGGGCATGTCCACCCCCAAAACTACAATTTCACCCACTACTGGCCCCACTGTGTAGTGTAATATAATCCTTACCTTACATCCCAGCTCCAAATGGTTCTCCTGTAATCCCCCCCCCCCCCCCACAGTCCAAAAAACTGGCCACCAGGAGCCTAGTCCATATAGGACTCTGCCCCGTCTTTCCCCAGGGAAAGGTTTGGCATGCGCAGTGCAACCCTCCCTCCCCCTAGCGTGTAACCCTTTATATATCTTATAGTGCTAGCTCCCCCAGCCCCAACAATCTTATTTCCAGAAACTCCCCCGATAGTTACTTACCTTACCTCTATCCTCCGCCGTTGTGAACTGTCTGCAGCCGCATCCGTGTTTGGCTGCCTTTCAGCCAATCACAGACGCGGCTGCTGATCCAGTCCCCTGCAAATAAGATTACAGCGTTTGGGGCTGGGGGAGCAAGCACTATAACATACTAAAAGTTTTTGGAAAGGGTGGACATGCCCTTTAAAAGATATAGCTTTCCTAAAAGCCTCCATGGAAACATGGTAATTACCCAGAAGTCTTTGTTCCTTATTGGCATTGGAACAGGAAGAACACCCCCCAAGTCTTTAAATAGCTCCTCCTCCCTTCACCAGGTGTTCAAGCTGAAATCTGTAAAATGTGTGGGTGTGCACGCCACCCTAGTAAATTATGTATATACCTAGGGGTTAGTGCCTGGTCATATTTTTTGTATCTCAAAGCTGTAAAATAAACCAATTCTGGGAGGGTTTTGGGGACTGCTGCCATGATGGTGACTGGGAAACCGAAATCTCATTAAGTTATGTAGATTTGATTACTTGTTTTCCCCAAGTCACCATGGCAGCTAGTTGCCAAACAGATTATACTAAGCAAAAACAGTCAGGGCCGGTTCCCTGCTAAATTTAACTTAAATCTGATAAGACAGTAATACTTTTCTGACGAATCTTGCGTGCTGATAAAATAGCACTTCCATTTTGTAGTGCTTCTGCTTGAGCCGCCCAGGAACAAGAAATCTCTCTGGTTGAGTGTGCCTTAAAGGGTATGTCCACCCGTAAAACTGATTTTTAATATGCTGCTCCCCCATGTCCCCCAGCCCCAACCGCATAATTTTTTTTTTCAGAAAGCCCCCCAAACTCTTACCTCCCCTCGTTCCTCCGCCGCACTGCCGGCCCTCTGCTTGTGAGAATGCAAGCAGAGGGGCGGAAAACCGGCAGTCGCGCCTGTGATTGGCTGAGCGGCAGCCAATCACAGACGCGGCTGCTGGTCATTCAGTGCAGCGGAGGAAAGCGGAGAGGTAAGTAAGAGTTTGGGGAGCTTTTTGAAAAAAAAAAAAATATGCGGTTGGGGCTGGGGGACATGGGGGAATACTGTACTGAAGGGGTTTTATGCTAGGGGGAGGGATAGTAGAACGGGAGGGAGAGGGAGGGGGGAGAAGGGCTGCAGTACGCATGGCAAATATCTACCGGAGGCAAGGTAGCAGGCAGAGCCCTGCTATCCCCCTGGTGGTTAGTTTTGGGACTTTGGGGGGGGGGGGGGGGTTTACAGGAGAACCCTATGGAGCTGGGCTGTGAGGTAAGGATTAAACTACACTACATGGTGGGGCCAGTAGTTGGGGGATTATAGTTTTGGGGGTGGACATTCCCTTTAAGACTTTGCGGGATCTTAAAGCCCTTCATCTGATAAGCTTTCTGTATACAAGAAACAATCCCGCAACGTAACGCTCTCTTACTAGGAGCTTGCCCCTTTATGTGCACCCGAGACTTTGATGTTCCGACCTTCTCCAACCTTCTGTTCAAGTAGACTTAACTGCACAGACAAGGTCCAGTGTTTTGTAGTTTTCTTTTTATCATTTTTTGGACTTTGACATCAAAAGTAGTGAGCACCACTTCTAGGTCAGAGTGAAAACTTGAGAACCTTTGACAAAAAGTTGAAAGTAGGTCTCAATTTGACTGTCATTGAAAAATTGGATGTACAGTTCCTTCATAGATAAGGCCCCTATTTTGCTTACTCTGCAGGCCCAAGTGGTTTCACGAAGGTTAATCTTGTAACCTGAAAAGACAATTAACAAGTTGTGCTAAGGATGGATAGAAGCAGTTAAACTCATGTGCTTCGGCATATTTGTGAGAACAGCCACACTTTGTAATATTTGAGGTTACTCGTCTCCTAGATTTAAGCAAGAACTGAATAACTTCATCATGAAACCTCAGCTTTCTCAACCTCTGCCTTTCAACCTCCATGCCACGAATTGGACATGCTCAGAGTACTGCAGTGGCCCTTGAGTTAGTGAAACCTCCTCTGATTCAGCCCAGTCCCAAATAGCTGCCCGAGACAACAGAAGTGGAAACCATTGTCTTCGTGGCCAAGACATACAAGCAAGCCTTAGCTACAGTCTTGTTGCAAAGCATCCAGCGCCTCTACTCCCTTTGAGCATAGAACCTTTTGCACGTTGTATTCCTTTTCGAAGGCATCAGGTCCATTCTGGGCTGACCAACATCTGTCCACTAATTCTCACAATATTTTTGGATGGAGACTCCATTCGCCTGTCTGAACCTTCTGTTTGCAGGTTCTATTCCAGGTATATGCTTGTGAAGGTTCTCATTCATCCAGGTCATGGTAATCTGTTGTATTCAATTAGATCAACTGGACTTGAATGTAGTTCTGAAGACGTTTCGCTAGTCATCCGACTGCTTTCTCAATTCAGAATGACTTGTACAGAATCTGTGGCAATTATGTACCCTGGAAAATCCCAATTAGCATATCACACAAGCCAGGGTTAGGGTGTGATTAGATAGTGGCTAAGAGGTGTTATAGGAACGCCCAGAGTTGGTTGCTGTTTTAACACCTTACTCTGGCGTTCCTATAACACCTCTTAGCCACTATCTAATCACACCCTTAACACCTGGCTGTGATATGCTAATTGGGATTTTCCAGGGTACATAATTGCCACAGATTCTTGTACAAGTCATTCTGAATTGAGAAAGCCAGTCGGATGACTAGCGAAACGTCTTCAAGAACTACATTTCAAGTCCAGTTGATCTAATTGAATACAGATATTCCAGGTATAAAATATTGCGGTTATGTTTCACAAATGTCTTTGCGCCCATTCGAATACCGGCTTTACTTCCTGAAGTACTCTCCAAGCTTCTTTGTCCTCCTTGCTACCAGATATAAAGGACTATTGACAGTCGCTTTTGACTATGGCATACTGGTCTTATTTGATCCTTGAATGTTTGCAGTGCTAAGTATACTGCTCTTAGTTCAAGATGTTAATGGTACTTCCTTTCCGTCCCAGTAACCTTGTGCTATCTTGTCTCGAAGGGTCGCACCCCATCCCGTACTGGATGCGTCTGTGGTAAGTATCAGTGCTGGCTGATCAACTGGAACCCCTTGTCCAGGTTTTTTTGTCAAGGCACCGGGTTAGATTTTTCTATAACCAGCTGGCAGATGAAGTTGTCTGGTCTGTCAGTGGGGATCTCTGGCTTTTACTAGCAAAGAATGCTGTAGAAATTGCATATGCCATCTCGACCACTGATTAACTGGATGGCTGCCGCCATCAGCCCCTTCAGGATATCCTTGACTGTCTAAGTTGGTCTTACTATCAGGTCTTGCACTTAGTTTCTTAACTTCAACTGATTCTCCAAAGGTAAGTTTACTAATGTGTTTTGTTCGAATCGGGCCCAGAGGAAGACGAGTTATGTGACTTTTCTGTACGGTCCCCACATCCCTTTTGTCTTGTTCTCTGTTTCCGCTAAGTTGTGGAATATGGCTACTCCTTTATTTCTTTTTTTTGCCACCAGATTGACAAAAATTTTGAACAGCCTGGGTGACAGAGGCCAAATGGTAGGCAGGCAAATTGAATAGGTAATTCTATTCCTTCCAGGAATCTTCTTGACCTTTGGTGTATTAGACATAAAAATAAGCGTCCTTCAAGTCCACCATGCTAGCCAAGACAAGGGGTTTTAGTTTTTTGTAAGTTCGAATTGGTTTAGATTTCTCAAACCTAACACTGGCCTAAGCTCCCGAAGCTTTTCTGTCCAGAAAGAAATCCAAATAAGCCCTTCTCCTGCTCCATCACAGGGACTTGCTCTATTGCTCCCAATCTGAAAAAGGTTGAGTCCTTATACTCATGAATCAGATCCCATTCTTCTGGTGACCTGGCTCTGGAGTTTTGAAAAAAAAAATTGGGAATCAAGAAACTATTTTGCAACCAAGTGATATCTCTTGGGTCACCCATTTGTCTGGAATATTCTCAGCCTAGACAGTGGCCAAGAGGCTTGCCTGACATCTCCTTTCCTGGCCTATATATTTTTTGAGTTCACTGCTTCATATTTTGTACCCATACTTTCATGGATCTGGACACTGATTTCATGGCTACACTAGCTACAAGAAGCCCCTGCACTAACAAATGCCTTTAAGGAATACTACAACCTTTGTTCCACCAGGTCCTTGAACAGGACAGCATCGTCAATCACAGAGTGGTCCTTCTGGCTAGTTTGGCCACTGCCGTGCCCCAGAACTGGGATACCGACTCCTCCATCGGGTAATTCTTAAGATACGTGCTGGATAAGAATCTTTTGTCAGCTTTTTCCATTCTGTATTATTTCCTGAATTGAAGAGGAAATGCGCGAGATTTTTCTTGATGGAATCTGCTGCCGATATACAACACATACAAATTCGCCTGACATTTCAGTGTTTCGGACGAATTATTATACTGGTTCCTTGTGGCAGCCGCGACCGACTGCTAGTTCGTCCGAACGGACAACACGATCGGACAGGTTGGAAAACCACAGGTGATCCCGCGGTCCTCTATGGAACTGCACGCTCTGTCATGGTTACTGTCGGACCCTTTGCCACGACAGTCCTTCCCCTGGCCAACCAGTCAACAGTCTCAAACAGTCGTCAGGAGGAAGGTTGTATGTGTGTACCAGCCTTTAGGCTCTGCAGTAGAGAGCCATGTTTTACCAGACTCCATGCTGCAGAAAACACAACCAGCCAGACAACCAAACACTGTTAGAAAGTTGAAGAAACTTACATTTCAAGGCACAGCACAAGCTTTAGCACAACCCTAGAACAGTATGCAGCAGAACTGGAGCAAACAGCACACGACTGGCCAACCAGATATGGCAAATTCGCAGGCTAAAAAACATAGGTGTTCCGGACCCTCCTTCCATCACCTCCCAGATGAAAACCACTATCCAATGGGCTTAGATGCTACTATCCAATGGGCTTAGATGCTGCCAGGAGCAGGCTAGGAAAGCAGAAAACATCACCATGATGTCACACACCCACCGCAACCTCGGTAACAATGGCCGCTATATTGGAAGGAGCAGCCTGACGCAAAGCAGAGGGATAGCCTCCCTGGGCCCAGTCATAAGGCCTACCTTCCTCTTGGCACAGATTCTCTCTGGCGACTGGAGCATCCAGCTAATGGAGGGCAGTAGAGACTAGCCCAGGCAGGACTTAGGGGGTGTTCTTCCTGTTCCAATTGCCAGCAATGGGAGTGGATTCGTTAGGAGACTAGCTGCCATGTGACTCGGGAAAGTACTATGCAATTCTACATAAATCATTCTCATACCGGTAATTTCAATTCTGAATTTTACCTATAACCGTAACTAGAGATTTTAGAGCCTTACTTTCTGTAGCAGGTTTAAAGTCCAGAAGTAGAGCAAAAAGTCAACTTCTGTGGCAGCTTTGAAGTCCATAGTTTCTGCTTCTGGGGTATTTGATACTGGAGGAGTTGCATTATTTGTACTTCCGCAATCCAGGTCACTTTCCAAATCTTTGCCAACTTCTACAGAAACTATTGGCGTGGATCGTTTTCTGCTTTAATGCAAGGATCTGTCAGCTGCAGTCAAAAAAAAAATAAAATAAATAAATATGATCACCGTGTTGGGGGAAAACAATACACAGAACATTAACGGTGAATGTCCTTGTGTGTAATTAACATTTTCAAATACCATGTGCTTAAAACATATCCCATAAACCTCCACCATCCCATTTGCTGTACCCAGGGTGAGGACAAACTTCTAGATCCTAACCCCTGAGAGTTACTGAACTGGTGAGTGCCACTTTTTTTTTTGCCAACAACTTAAAAGCTATGCATGAGCACTATGTAAACTTATCTTGCTGGAGAGCAACTGTTACCCCCTTCTCTCCATGTACTGTGCATGCCTGTACCAGTTGGAAAAGTATTAGAAAGAATAAAGGATCTGTGATAGAACAGGGTAAGGTATAAATTCCTACCTACTCATGTGGTATATGACATCACTTGACTCTGTAGATCTGTCTTCAAGAGCACTGGGTTTGGCACCAGATCTGCAATAAAACATAACATTAATAACACCAATTTTAACTAAGCATTTCTCTTCCAGTTTTTTCCTTTTTACTTTTTTTAACAAATACAAGGTACTAAGCAAAAGCGCTTTTCACATCTTTTGAAGCATATTCATCAACAACTACTGTCTTTATATAGAGGGCTCTATGTGAATGAACAAAGGGTCAGATAGAAAAAATCCCACTGTGTGCATTGTGAATGAAATCAATCTAAAATATTGCTTGTGCTATAAAACCTCAGCAACCAGATATTTGCCTTTTACTGAACTACAACAGTTAAAGGGTATGTCCACCCCCCAAACAAATCTTTGCATGCAGATCACGTCCCAGCCAATCAACAGTGACTGCCTGTCCCCTTCTGCAGCTTCCACACGGAAATGGCACAGAAGCACGGCAAAAACCCCTACAGGGTTTACTGGATGGATTTATCTTTACTCATTAGGGAGCTTCAATTTATCACGTTATTGTGTTCTATATTAATCAAACCACATTAAGCCATTAATCTAAAACGTTCAGTGTTATGGTGCAATGTTTTAGTTGACAACACATTACACATGGACAACAGTGTAAAAATGTACTTTTTAAAATTAAACGGTATCCGGGGCAGGGAGGTAGGATGGATTATTCCTACCACCCAATAAGTTTTTGTTGAGGAGCACCAGCAGGAAGACTGGCAGCAGTTCTCTTCTTGCTGGCACTGTTCACAAAAAATATATTGGGAGGTATAAATTACCAATCCTATCTCACTGCCATAGGTACTTTCATTTAAAAGGTTTAACTTTAAGTGCACTATAGTTCTCCTTTAATGTTAAATAAACATTTTAATTGGGGTTTGTGTTCACTTACTCTACAGTTTCTCCTTTGTGTTCGGTATCACTTGGCAGATGGCTTGTATTGCATTCGCTTTCAGAGCAACATCCTTTTATTTACATTTTGACATCACAAGTTATATTGGAAGTTTTAGGAGAGCTGGAGATCTTGGAGCCGCCACATCCAAAGGGGTTAAAGTTTGGATCATCAAATTTATCCCAATCAAACTTGTAAGCAGCCTTTGGAACAATTAGTTCATCTTCTGTTGGTTTCCAGTGGTTTGTTCCTCTGCTTTTCAGATATATTGTCTGTTTTGGGCTTGTTCCTTGAGAGCAGCTTTTACTGGTGGCCTCTTTCCAAGTTTTTTGGGAGGTGGTTTTTTAACTGGTGGACCTCCTTCACCAACATTAAATTCAAGTATCAACGGTCCTTTTTTGGGAACATTTACATCTTCTGAAAGTGTTTTCTCCGCTTCAGGAGAGTTTGTAATTTTTGAACCTCTTGTTTTAAAGGGATCATTGCATCCGTCTGGTCTGGGTCAAATTTGTATGAGGTTTTCTCCCCTTCAGGAGAGTTTGGAATTTTTGAACCTCCTGTATTAAAGGGATCAATCGTATCGGTCTGGTCTGGGTCAAATTTGTATGAGGTTTTCTCCCCTGCTGGAGAGTTTGGAATTTTTGAACCTCCTGTTTTAAAGGGATCAATCATATCGTTCTGGTCAGGGTCAAATTTATACGAGGTTTTCTCCCCTGCTGGAGAGTTTGGAATTTTTGAACCTCCTGTTTTAAAGGGATCAATCATATCGTTCTGGTCAGGGTCAAATTTGTACGAGGTTTTCTCCCCTGCTGGAGAATTTGGAATTTTTGAACCTCCTGTTTTAAAGGGATCAATCATATCAGTCTGGTCTGGGTCAAATTTATACGAGGTTTTCTCCCCTGCTGGAGAGTTTGGAATTTTTGAACCTCCTGTATTAAAGGAATCAATTGTATCGGTCTGGTCTGGGTCAAATTTGTATGAGGTTTTCTCCCCTGCTGGAGAGTTTGGAATTTTTGAACCTCCTGTTTTGAAGGGATCAATCATATCAGTTTGGTCTGGGTCAAATTTGTATGATGATTTTGGAACAGGAGGACTGTTTGTGTCACTGTTATCAGAATTTTCTTCCTTGTTAGTAGAATTTGTTAATGTGATATCACTTTCATTCTTGGTGCAAATGCCCTCAATTACTGGTTCTTCCACATGTGTAGAGGTATTTGACTCATGGGTATCTTTAATGCCAGTTTCAGGATAAGGAAGTGTGTCATCCAGAACAGTCTTACCAGATACATCAGTGTTCCTGCTTTCTGAAGAGAGTTGAACTGTAACAGGAGAATCAAGATTTAGTTCAGATGAGTTCAAAGACAAATTTATGTTGACTTTATTCAATACATTGACAGGAGTTGCTTCCTCCGTATCCAAACTTCTTCCTATCAATTCCTTTAGGACGCATCCACCCTCCACAGAGAATAAAGAATCATTTGATGGTAAATCATTTGTAGCATTTTCAGCCTTTGTAGGAGAATTTTGCATTTGTTTATTACTCTTAAATGGATTGATGGCATCTAAATGATCATAATCGATGCTATAAGCACCAGTAGTTCTTGCAGACATTTCATTATCGGTCCCAGGCTGGTTATTGGCAGTGAAGGTATTCATTTCGTCTGGATTAGTTCTGATTGAAAAAAATAGGAATCAATTTTTACAGTCTTAAAAAAAAAAAAAAAAAATATATTGTCCAACAAAACTGAAAATTTCTAGTAAAAAAGTTTTGTTCCCTAGCACACCTATACATTGTAAGATTCTTCTAAGTTGCATTTAGTATATGTAAGTAATAGATTCTGTAACTAATAAGGTTTCCATATCGTTGCCAGTAGCCCATGTTAGCTTCATAGAGCCACGCCCCCTGACCCCAGTATTGACCATCTCTATGCACATTTTCTTTACAGATGTCTACACACCAATACAGAAGTTCCTGATAAGACATCCATATTTTTATAATTCTGTTCCTAGCAAAAGATAAAGCTTTTAAATATACATAAATATTCTGCTTATTCAGTTGTGGTGCACCAGGTAAGGCACCAGTTTTACAAATAGAGAGTTTAGAAGGTCACAAGTTCGAATACCCAGACTTACCCCCTGCTTTTTATGTTAGCATTAAGTTCATAGTAAAAGAACCTCTGTAGGACACTAGTACCTATAAGAACTTTCTGTTAGGCTAGAGGTAAGACCTCTGCTTTTAGCAAGACACAGTAAAATGTACAAGTTGCAGGTTCAATTCCCCACACTTATTTTTTACTGAAATGTTAATATTCTGTTTCTTACATCCATGCAATACACTGTAAAGAGGACTTTTCTTTTGTATGAAAGGATTATATCATTGTTAGGACAGAAGCATTGAATGTGTTTGAAAACAAAAAACTGAAATTCCTGCTCTGTCAGGGAGAGGGGGGGGATCTCCGTGTGGTCATTTGATTGGCTGACAGCTTCTAAGTAGTAAGGCTTCAACTTCCTTGTTTTGCTGTTTTGAGCAATACAGAGAATGTGCCTGTACGCAGACACCTAGCTGGGGGTGAATTATGAGATCTGACCCCTCGTACCCACAGGTTAATTTCAGAAATCCCCCAACAGCCACAGAAAAGGGAGAGGTGAGACACAGCTTGTGGCATGTTTGTGAATGTGCGCTGTCTATTGCTATTGGAACAATGTTGTCAAGACTTTAGTTCTCCTTTTAATGTTATTTTTTGGTCAAATCTGGCTTGCCATACTCTAACGACTTACCAGCACTATTCCAAAAAATAAAACAAAACACCATGAGTGCACAGCCACACTGCGCTGCAGACCCAATCTTTCGGTTCGTTTCCGCGTTTCGCAAACGCAGAAAAAATGCTGCAGTGTAGCCTAGCCCTGACCCACTTACTAAGAATAATTTGTGACAGTCGCAAAGCTTTCTCTGTCCAGGAACACTGCAAAGTCAGTCAGTGCTACCTGGCCAGACCCAATCCCCGATTTACCATTTGAACATCGGCCAAGTGTATGGCTGGCATCAACATGTCATCCAATTAGGATGAACGTTTGAATGAGATGTCTGTCACAACAAAAATGATCACAGATATTTGTTTCACCCAGGGAGAAAAAGATGGCTCCAAAAAGTCACTTGAACTTTCTACTGTACTAAGGAGAGTGAAAAGACTGAACTGTCTATTCTATATTTCACAGATTTTACTAGAAGATCGTGAAATGAAATCTTAACCCAAAAAAGAAATTCTATTTCTATTAATAGGCCAGGAAATGTTTGCTTGCTTCTGTGAGCAGAAAATGCAGTGTTTTGAGTTATGGTTTACACCTTTTTTTTCCCCACTGGGCCAACTGCGCTTTAAAGTGCCTTTTCTAGCAGTGAAACATTGAACAGCCCAGTAAATATAACAGCTGGTACAGAATGAGAACGGCATGATTCACTGATCCACCACTGCACATGAAGAAATAGGTTCATTTAGAGTCTTCTCAGAAAGAAAATCAGCAAAATCAGTGGGCTATTTTGTATTGCTGTAGGAAGACTGTCAGCTATTCAAGCTGGTAAAAACAGAGCTGCTATATAAAGTTTGTACATATATAGAAACTGGGCTGGGCTTGTACTGGTAACGATATGGAAGACTATTACAATGTATTGGTTTCTGGGGAGAAAAGCTTTCATATTAGGATTAAAAAATAAAGTTTAGTTCCCCTAATCAAATATACACAAAGTATTTAGCTATACCTTGTAAAACTATATGCTACAAAAGCCATCCGAAACTATTTAACAGTCCCTTGTGATAACGCTTTTAGTACTTACACACAGCCCTTCGATAGAGACAGGTGAAGCTGTTCCAATGCTTGTGTACAGTCATCCAATGAAAATGCATTCTCTGGCTTGTTTGAAGTACAGGGAGTCATAATCCTATGTGTTTGTGGATCCCGCATTGGTGTCTGAAAACTTACCTGAATGACAAAATGCAAACATTAAACAGTTTTTAGAGGCATTTTGAATAAAAACAGCTTTTGGACTGACTAGGGAAGTATTGAATAGTGAAAAGGGCAAAATGCTAAATACCTTCATGTTTTTAACAGCACTTTTTGGTAGTAGATTGACTTTCTGTGAAGGTCGAAGAATGGAAGGTCTCCCGGTAGGCTGAGTAGGTGTGAACAGGAGGTCACACGACTCTGCAGCTATACCATCAACAAAGTTTTCATCATTTATGACTTGCAGGTTCATTCTACAGGAAAACAAAATATATCAGCCAGTCTACCAGCAGGAACTAGGGATTAAATTTTTCCATTTTGTTGAATTCATTCCCTCAGATAAACACTTACACACAAAGCAGTAAAGTGGCCACACACGCAATCCCACAGCATGTGTGCCGACAGATCACGTTGGTATCTGTCAGCACACATGCTGTGGGAACAGCACACGCGGACCTGACCGATCCTCATATGCGGTATAGGGATCGGTCAACTGTGCCTCCATACACTGCTCAATCTTATCGGCTCCCTCTTCTTCAAGTAAAAGGGATCCGATACCGATCAACAGAAATTTCCTGTCATTCCCGATCGATCGGAGTGCCGACTATGGTCATTCGTCGCCACTCCGGGGAACAGCCCC
Organism: Hymenochirus boettgeri; assembly: GCA_019447015.1. Classification (NCBI taxonomy): domain Eukaryota; kingdom Metazoa; phylum Chordata; class Amphibia; order Anura; family Pipidae; genus Hymenochirus; species Hymenochirus boettgeri. The sequence goes on along the minus strand of CM033469.1, from coordinate 40,099,783 downwards.
TACACTCTAAGGATAAAAGGTGAATCCCATCGTTCCCAGACAGGATTTGCCCATTATCGTTCACATGTATGGCCACCTTTAGGCAAAGACAGCAGAATGTACTGTAAAGAGAAAAATGTGCTTAATGCAGCCAATACACAGATGTTTCCACTTGGGACTGATCATTTAGCAATATGCGGCATGTAAATTACATGTACAGCAGTAAAGGAGCCGGTGAGGGAACGGGTTGTGTAAGCAATGCTAGAACAAATGAATCCATTCAAGCACATCACATGAGGCAATGGCCTGTATTCAGTAGGTGCAATCCTCTCAACCACTACCCCAGGGGCCACAGCAATCCAACAGAAGATAAGAGGAGCACACTACTTAAATGTCTTGATGTTTATTGAAACATACGTTTCGGGGGCTCAAACGTCTCCTTCCTACCTTGAGCCCCCGAAACGTTGTATGGTTCAATAAAGATCTAGACATTTAAGTAGTGTGCTCCTCTTATCTTCTGTTAGAAAGCAATGCTAGAAGCATCTTTAGCAAATGTAAGCATAGTAAAAATGGGACACTAACGGGACATAGCGCCAACTGCTGGTGAGAAGCACCAGCAGGTAAGTTCAACTCCCAAACCCAGGGGTTCTATTATTTACAGGGAGGTGGGAATAAATGATCTTACCTCGTTGCAAACAACATATTTGCATCTATCAAAAAGGTACATGATTTAACTGGTTTAGTGTCCTTTAAAAGACATATCGATTATTTCAAAATAGTAAAACAATATAACTACATAATTGGGACAGAAATTTCAAAGAAATCTATATGCATGTTTGACACACACTTTGGAATTGTATATACACAGTAATAAGAAGCACTTCCCAAGGCTTATGAACATACCGGTAAAAGTAATTCTAGGTTATCTTTGCTGACCTAGAATAGTAGAGAACTTTCAGCTGTACACAGTCATTACCAACAAACCAATTTCCCCTAGAAATCAGATGGGAGCATAAGATTGAGGCAGCAAAGTATTTGGTAGCAGGGTGATAAGGTTGTTCCAATTAAATGCAAGCATATGTAGGGGTGCTTACAGTTTGAGAAAAGAGCCTTACAAGTTTGCGATCTATCGACGTTTCTCCATTCTACTTCCTGGTAACGGACGTCAGTCACAGTAACGTCACCTTCAATGGCTGACTGCCATTACCAAACAAGCCTCCGCTGCAGTTGCTCGTACACATTAAGGGCATGCTGTAGCAACATTGGAGGAGTCGGCTAAGCTGCAGTGGATTGCAGACTTGAAAGGCTCTTTTCTCAGACTGTAAGCATCATTGCAGGTGAGTAAAATTAAACTGAGGATTTGATGGGGTTCTCTCTCACACAAGGCTAACCTGTGTTTTTTATTCTGAACTCTTGTGAAATGTATATTACAAGAACTTTAGGTGAAACTATTTCACAGGAAGGTAGAACTTATTTCTCCTTATGTACAATCGAACAGGAGTGTTAAAAGGACTGTCAAGACAATTCTCAAAACAGGTACGTCCCCCAACCAATCATTCCAACATGTGCTGCAAGGCGTCACTATTTAGAAGGAATTTTCCCAACTGCAGGGGCAATATCCCAAATCCCTCAGTCAAGGCGGAATTCCCACCCTATGAACGTTTGTGGCAGCTACGCCCCCAGATCACCCCTAACCCCACCTCTATGCACCCACTCCATGCTCTGCCCCCTTCCACCACCAGAATTTGGCAACCCTGACAGGCGCACAGACACAGCTGAGGGTCTAGGAGAGCAGATGTCAGAAGAAGAGGGCACACAATCCAACACTACTGCACACAAGAAAGTAGGAATATGCTCTACTATCTCCATGTGAATTATAGTTTTCCCTAAAACTTTGTTAAAAAAATTATTAAACTGCATTGAAAATTTTACGATACAGGTTTTAAAAACTGCCTACATTGAAGTAGGATAAATTGGTTGCTGTATGTCAGGGATGTCGAACACGCAGCCCTCCAGTGGTTTTGAAAATGAAAACACCCAGCCACATCTACTGTACCCAGGGAATGCTGGGGTTGTACTTTTCAAACATCTGGAGGGCTGCAAGTTCGACATCCCTGCTGTAAGTGAAGAATAGTTTTCGCATGAAGATTGTACAATTAGAAAAACATCTGTCAATTTCCCCCAATCTTGTCATGGTGTCAGACAAAAAAAACACGTACAGACCTGTGATTGCAGGGATGATAATGCACAACTGGGAGGCAAAAGGCTGACTATCAGTTTGTCTATGGCTGTTTGATTGGGTGTCGATCAGCCAGGCCAAATCATTAACGACGCCTGACCATACAGCCCAACTGAGTTAGCTGGAAAGGTCGTTCACCTCCCAGTCATGCGTCACAATCGCATGTCTGTCCAGAGCTTAAAGGGTATCTGGTAAATACATTTTTTGCTATTCATTTTTATTGAAGAACATGAGGTAGGAGGAGCTGTGTGTGTGAACATGAGGTAGAGGGAGCTGTGTCTGACCTCCCATTGTTTAATAAAACCTGCAGGAGCCGGGAGAGAAAATTCGGAACTTACCCCATATCTTGCTCCTCTGCTGTGTCCTCTGACAGGCCCTGACTGACTCTGCACATCACACTTGCACAAAAAGTACAGAGTCCATCGGGACCTGTCAGAGGAGCGAGAGATCATGAAAGTTCCGAATCTTCTCTCCTGGCTCCTGTGGGTTTTATTGAAGAGGTCAGACAGCTCCTTTACCTCATGTTCGTCAATAAAACTGAATAGGACAAAAATTAATTTACCAATGGAGATATAGCTTAATTCAGCCATTTGGTGTTCTTTTAATAGGGGTTCTATAAATAGTCATATGCAGGGCACTGTCAGGGATATTCAATAAAAATAATTTAAAATGGCCCTAATTTTGCCCCAACCAGTCAGAGGTTAGCTTTCAAATGGAAGCCAACATCTGATTGGTTGGCAAAATTAGCACCATTGTAAACAATAAGAACTTCATTAAATAGCCCTGTAAGCGTATAAATATTAACCCTGTAGTACCAACAGAATCCCAACAGTTAATATAGAAACAGCAAAAAATTACCCTGTGCAACACTATGTATAGTAAATACTAAAAATTCTTTATTCAATTTCAAAAAGTGGGACAATTCTGCAAAAGATAAAAATGACAGATTTAAAAAAAAAATTCTACACCATGGGACATAATCAGGTAAGTCTTTCCACAGGTAAGTACTGTATATACTCAAGTATAAACAGTTCTTCAGGCTGTAAAATCAGCCCGAAAACTCAAACTCTGTTTATACTCGAGTCAGTGCTTACTTTAGTAATCTAGCATCCGCTCCATCACTCCCTGTACTGGCGATCAGGGAGTGATCGAGCAGCTGCCAGATTACTAAAGTAAGTTTAGCAAAAGACTGCAGTTACCGGATGCACACAGATTTAAAGCCCACAGATGGTACCCACTGAACTAGGTGGGAGGGCAAGGGTGTAGATGTTTGGAAACTACAACTCCCAGCTACTAAAGCATGCTGGGAGTTGTAGTTTCCAAACATCTGGAGTGCCACGGAATAAGAATTTAGTTGTCTTTTAAATGGACGGCTGAATTCTCATACAGTCATAGCCATATCCAGTATGGGACTACTGTATGGGAAATCAGCTGTACATTTAAAGGGCAAATAAAGCCTCAAAACAATACAGAATGAAAAGAAGAATAGCATCTATTGTTGCCTTCTGATTCTGTATTGTTTTGAGGCTTTAGTTGCCCTTTAAATGGACATCAGAATTCCCATACAGTAATAGTCATACTGGATTTAGCTATTACTGTATGGGAATTCTGCTGTCCATTTAAAGGGCAACTAAAGCCTGAAAACAATACAGAATCAAGGCAATAGTGGTCATAATTTCTACCCTCAGTTTAGACAGTTGTGTCAAACCAAGCCTAAATAGAGGTGGGGGGGTTCGACACCAACTGTCTGCTATGTACAATGCTGTTTTGACACCTTACCCTGGGTGTTCCTACAACACCTCCTAGCCACTATGCAATCCCGCCCTTAACACCTGGCTGTGATATGCTAATTAGGACTTTCCAGGGTACATAATTGCCACAGATTCTTGTACAAGTCATTCTGAATTGAGAAAGCCAGTCGGATGACTAGCGAAACGTCTTCAAGAACTAAACTTCAAGTCCAGTTGATCTAATTGAATACACAAGATAAACCCTTATATATACTTACGGTACCTGTCGAAAGACTTGATTGCGATGTGTATTACTTCGTAACAATTATTTTGTGGATTATGTCCCAAGGTGTAGTAGAGTCCTGATTGTAAAGGGGAAGTTCAGTGCAAATACATTTACTTTTAAGAAAAAGTAGTATTTTTTCATCCTAATGACCTTAACCTGCCCATTCAGCATTTTGTCTGTGTATAAATAAATGTTTTCAAAATATGGACTTCCTGTTTGCAGGACCCCTAATAGAGAACGTTATGGTCTTGCCCTTGACTTAGTGCCTGGGTTGATTCAGTTGCTCAGTAGAGATCCGAGCATGTTTGACCCATTCAACAGCCAATCAGTAGAAATTACAGTTAGGAACATTCCATGTTAGTGTGCACTCTGGGAAGAAGGACTGTTACAGAACCTTAAATGTCAGCTTATTAATGTCAACAGCAGGGAATAGCAAGGGGTATAAATTAAACAGATTTTATAAAAAATGGTTGAGTATATGTAGAACTAGGTATGTAGGATATAAATGAAGGATTTAAAAAAGAATGATAATTTCCACTGAACTATTCCTTTAATCTGTACATATTGTCACTTATCTTTTACAGAATGTTCCCACTTTGATATTGATTAACGGAATTTTATTATTTACTATACATAGTGTTGCGCGGGGTAATTTTTTGTGATTTCTTTAAAGGGTATGTCTTCCGATTTATAAACTTTTTTTATGTTTAACGGAAGAACGGAAGGTAAATGAGCCAAGTCTTTCCTTCTGTTCTTCAGTAAAACGTGCAGGAGAGAAGGAAGAACTTACCGCAGATCGATCCAGTGCAGTCTTCTCACCGACCATTCGACACATCCACGCTCCCTTGCACTGTGTGCACGCACAATACAAGGGACTGGGGATGCGTCTGAGACTGTCAACAGCTCTGGAGTGATTTGTTTCGCTGGATGTCCTTTCTTCTCTCCAGCACGTTTTACTTTAGAATAGGAGGTAAGACATAGCTTGTTTACCTCCTGTTCTTCCATGGAACATAAAAAAATTAAAGGTTTATAAATCAGTGGACACACGCTTTAATAGTCAAAGCAATAGTTTGTACCGGGTTAGCCATAATTAAGAGAAGAGCTGGGGTACATTTTATTGGCTAACTAGATAAAAATTAAGCAAGCTTTCGGGAGTCCTAAGCCCCCTTCATCAAGGTAACATCCAGCCAGACGAAGGGGGGTTATGACTTTTTTTTTACTCTAGTTTGACAATAAAAGGCATAACAGCTTGCTACCCTTTTAAAGGAGACCCTACCTCTTTCACTGATCTGGCAAGCCTGGTGTCAGCCACGTAAGATACAGTCTACAGAGCAGGGGTGTCCAATCAAACTACAATCCCCAGTATTACCCAACTACACAGGGATAGCAGGAAATGCTGGGAGTTGTAGCTTTCCAAACACCTGGAGGCACCCAGTTTGAGAATCCCTTCTATAGAGAAACACTGGGGTGAAAACCAACCTATAGAACACACACCCAGCCTGGGGGATTGTATAACGTTCAAAAGGACGTGACGCGTTGTGGTACCGGTAAGTAGCCATGGGGGGTAACAACCTACCACACAAATAACCGCAATGGAGATATAAACCCGCATGTCCCAGACGTGCCACCTACCGTACCTGTGACAGGAATGGTAAACGTAACTAACGCTCCGCTATTTAATGTCTTCCCCGGCCGGCGGTGTCGGATTCTCTGCTCACACAGTCCGCGTTCTCTCTCTTTTTTTGAATTTCGGTTGTTGGGCGCAAACCCACCAATCAGAGAAGCCGAAATCGCCGGAACGTCACCAACCGTTCCAAATCAACCAATCAATACCCGCGCGTGCCAGAGCGAATGGGAACGGTGGGCGTGAGCGTGTTGGTCTATGGAGCGCGCTTTCTGAGGATATAAATTGTGAACTTGCATTTCCCATGGATATTGGTTCCATAGTCATACCATAGGGATTTGTGTGCATTTCCTCATTTATCAACGTGGTTTTATGGCAAAAGATTTTTTTATTCTATTTCTAGCTTACTTTTGTGTCAAAGAATGAGATGATGTCAACTTTTCAGGTCACACAAGCACTCTGGGAATACGCAATGTTAAGCGATAGGTGCAAAAAAATGCGGATTGTGTGCGCTCCGATTAATGGATCGCAGCGCAGATGCCCAGCAACGCACTGGTCTGGGCCACACTAGCGTTCGCTTTTTTTAAGCGCGATCAGATCACGCTTATTAGCGCACTAGTGTGTCCTTATCGAAAATATGCAATCCGCACCAAAAATGGCGATTGCATGCATTGAATAATGGACCAAAAGGGAATGCAGGCAGTGGGGATGGCAACATTGCTCCCCGCTCACATACACCAAATTGTGGCAGTGAGGCCTAACCTCTACAGAATCCACATAGTGCAAAGCTGCAGAGGGGGATAATGTAGCAAATCTTATTGTAGCAAATCTTATTGTAGCACAGCTCTGTGAAATGTATTTCTCAATAGAGAATTTAATTATAAGGGTATGCATATTCCCCAACCGCCCAGTTTTGACTCCAACCTCCAACTCCAACCTCATAAGAACATCTTTTAGAAAGAATGGCCTCTTTAAAATATGTTGATATATCTTACTTAGTCCTATGAATTCATTATTGTATGCCTGTTATGCTTCTGGATGCCTCTTGAAATCTGAGCCATTTAGAAACCTGTACTGAGCATTTACTGAGCCTGGGCATGCTCAGAAGAGGCAGACAGGGGATTAACATTCAGTCATTGGCTGTGATGTCAACTGTCAAATCCATAACTGACAGTTACTAAATGGAAGAACCAGAAAGCAGAAACAGGGAAACAGGACATTGTGCAGGATTTCAGGTTAGACTTATATATTTCACATTTCAAACTATTACCGTTTAGGGTTTTGGGGGGTGATTTACCTGTATGTAAGTTTTCATTTTGTGGCTGGACTTGCCCTTTAAATTTCTTAGCATGACAATAACCGCAAATGTGATTCATATCACCAATAGTAACATAGCCTTTCCAGGGTTTATATTTGTATATAAATGTGATTCATATCACCAATAGTAACATAGTCTTTCCAGGGTTCATATTTGTATATAAATGTCATTCATATCACCAATAGTAACATAGTCTTTCCAGGGTTGATATTTGTAAATAAATGTCATTCATATCACCAATAGTAACATAGCCTTTCCAGGGTTTATATTTGTATATAAATGTGATTCATATCACCAATAGTAACATAGCCTTTCCAGGGTTTATATCTATACTAATAAAAGGCAAAGCCCTCACTCACTCACTCACTCACTCATCACTAATTCTCCAACTTGCCGTGGAGGCAGACGGCTTAAATTTGGCAGGCTCATTCATTGCACCTTACTTACAACAGTTAAGCAGGTTTCGTTTCGAAAAAGCAAAGCCCTCACTCACTCACTCACTCACTCACTAACTCATCACTAATTCTCCAACTTGCCGTGGAGGTAGACAGCTTAAATTTGTCAGGCTCATTCATTGCACCTTACTTACAAAAGTTAAGCAGGTTTCGTTTCGAAAAGGCAAAGCCCTCACTCACTCACTCACTCATCACTAACTCATCACTAAATCTCCAACTTGCCGTGGAGGCAGACGGCTTAAATTTGGCAGGCTCATTCATTGCACCTTACTTACAAAAGTTAAGCAGGTTTCGTTTCGAAAAGGCAAAGCCCTCACTCACTCACTCACTCACTCATCACTAACTCATCACTAATTCTCCAACTTGCCATGGAGGCAGACGGCTTAAATTTGGCAGGCTCATTCATTGCACCTTACTTACAAAAGTTAAGCAGGTTTTGTTTCGAAAAGGCAAAGCCCTCACTCACTCACTCACTCACACACTCATCACTAATTCTCCAACTTGCCGTGGAGGCAGACTGCTTAAATTTGGCAGGCTCGTTCATTGCACCTTACTTACAAAAGTTAGGCAGGTTTCGTTTCGAAAAGGCAAAGCCCTCACTCACTCACTCATCACTTACTCATCACTAATTCTCCAACTTGCCGTGGAGGCAGACGGCTTAAATTTGGCAGGCTCATTCATTGCACCTTACTTACAAAAGTTAAGCAGGTTTCGTTTCGAAAAGGCAAAGCCCTCACTCACTACTCTCACTTAATTCTCAACTTGCCTCACTCATCACTAATTCTCCCAACTTGCCGTGGAGGCAGATGGCTTAAATTTGGCAGCTCATTCATTGCACCTTAATACAAAAGTTAAGCAGGTTTCGTTTCGAAAAGGCAAAGCCCTCACTCACTCACTCACTCATCACTAATCTCCAACTTGCCGTGGAGGCAGACGGCTTAAATTGGCAGGCTCATTCATTGCACCTTACTTACAAAAGTTAAGCAGGTTCGTTTCTCAAAAGGCAAAGCCCTCACTCACTCACTCACTCATCCACTAATTCTCCAACTTGCCGTGGAGGCAGACGGCTTAAATTTGGCAGGCTCATCATTGCCACTTACTTACAAAGTTAAGCAGGTCGTTTGACAGGCAAAGCCTCACTCACTCACTCACTCATCACTAATTCTCCAACTTGCCGTGGAGGCAGACGGCTTAAATTTGGCAGGCTCATTCATTGCACCTTACTTACAAAAGTTAAGCAGGTTTCGTTTCGAAAAGGCAAAGCCCTCTCTCACTCACTCACTCATACACTCATCACTAATTCTCCAACTGCCATGGAGGCAACGGCTTAAATTGGCAGGCTCATTCATTGCACCTACTTACAAAAGTTAAGCAGGTTTCGTTTCGAAAAGGCAAAGCCCTCACTCACTCACTCACTCATCCTCACTAACTCTCCAACTTGCCGTAGAGGCAGACGGCTTAAATTTGGCAGGCTCCAATTGCACCTTACTTACAAAAGTTAAGCAGGTTGTTTCGAAAAGGCAAAGCCCTCACTCACTCAACTCATCACATAATTCTCCAACTGCTGTGGAGGCAGACGGCTTAAATTTGCAGGCTCATATTGCACCTTACTTACAAAAGTTAAGCAGGTTTTGTTTTGAAAAGGCAAAGCCCTCATCACCTCACTCACTCACTCACTCATCACTAATTCTCAACTTGCCGGAGGCAACGGCTTAAATTTGGCAGGCTCATTCATTGCACCTACTTACAAAAGTTAAGCAGGTTTCGTTTCGAAAAGGCAAAGCCCTCACTCATCACCTAACTCATCACTATTCTCAACTTGCCGTGGAGGCAGACGGCTTAAATTTGGCAGGCTCATTCATTGCACCTATTTACAAAAGTTAAGCAGGTTTGTTTCGAAAGGCAAAGCCCTCATCCTCACTCACTCATCACTAACTCATCACTAATTCTCAACTTGCCGTGGAGGCAGACGGCTTAAATTTGGCAGGCTCATTCATTGCACCTTACTTACAAAAGTTAGCAGGTTTCGTTTTGAAAAGGCAAAGCCCTCATCACTCACTCACTAACTCACACTAATTCTCCAACTTGCCGTGGAGGCAGACGGTCTTAAATTTGGCAGGCTCATTCATTGCACCTTACTTACAAAAGTTAAGCAGGTTTGTTTCGAAAAGGCAAAGCCCTCACTCACTCACTCACTCACTTCTCACTTATTCTCAACTTGCGTGGAGGCACACGGCTTAAATTTGGCAGCTCATTATTGTGTTAGGTTTTTTATATATTGTGTATAATCACTTAGCCTAATAGCAGCCATTTTGTTTTCGACTCCATTTTGTGTGCATATACTTACTAGTCTGTTTTTCTCAAAATGTACCAAGCTGTACCTAGCCCAAGCTGTTTCTCATGGCCATAGATAATACGTATCTCAAGGTCTTCTGCCTCTATGTCAACTTGTCTATTCTCGCATTCCAAGACATGTTTTATTATATTATTTGCAGACATAAAGGCCGGTAAAGCCCCTTTCGTCATGCAAGGTTTTTCCTTTGTTTCATATATGCCAAGTATGACCTAAATAAACTGAGATAGTTTTCAGTACGCCTGTGTGTGTGTGTGAATTCTGTCTCCCGCAGCGTGAGGCTTTTTCAGTGTTCTAGGACTAGGCATCAAATAATGGTGGACCAGTGTAGGATATATTATTCTTACATTTGTGTGTCAGTAAGTGGGGATACAACCTACAGGACCGTAAGTATTGAACTTATTAATTTTAAGTTCTGTTTGCTGTTCTGTAACTTGTATCAGCACATTGGTATAGATTTTAAAACGTGGGTCTGGAAGGGCGGACGCATGCCCCACGTCTTACAGATAGGTCTGTAAGTAGAGTGTCTGTAAGTAGAATGCCCGCAGGCTGGGACCTGTGATCGAGTTCTCTTAAGGAAGTTGCTTCGTGGGTGGGAGTGTTAAATTCTGAAAGAGTTTTATTCCCTGAGTGGAATGTAAAAAACTTGGTGCTGGGTGTTCTAGAGAGTTAAGGTAGACTCCCGCAGGTGGCGATCTGCATTTTTTAGTTTCTCTTTGGAAGAGGAACTGGGAGCCGTACAAGAGATATATTTTCCCCTTGATTGATAGGATCCCTATTTGCGGGTTGGACTCGCAACTCGTAGTTGGACTAAGAGATAATACTCCGCAGGCGACGACCTGCACATAGAGAGTTAATGTTTTCTCTTAACTAAGAGTTTCTTCAGCGTGAAGTGAAGTGTAAAACACGGGAGATAGGGACGGGGACTTAAGAGTTAAGCTTAACCATTTATAGAACGGACAGTGTGGTCCGGTTCATTTGAAGTTCGAACTTTGAGTTGTGTTTCTTTGCTAGCTAGCATTATACGGAACATTGAGAAACCCTACTATTTGTCTTGTCTGTCTTGCATGCTTATATGTAATTGTCTGATTTATTAGAGATAATGTTTTTTTTCTCCCTCCCCTCCTTTGCTTCAGTGTGATTTGTTTCCCTAATTGTATTCACTGCGCTTATTGTAACCTTCTTGCTTACAGGATGGAGAGTTTCACAGTAAGGGTGTCTGACCCAACATGATAAGTCATTTAAAGTAATTAAAGTGTTTTAATTCTAAGTTTACAGGTTTCCAATGTGTGGGAAAATACTGATTTCCGAAGAATTTTCCTGGAAACTCAAGAGGATTAGGTGATCCGCATTGGTGGTACAGATTATGGCAATCCATGGTTTGATAATATATTGGGTTGGTAAAAGATGTATATTTTATTGTGAGTCTCTTAGTGAATTTTATTATACATCTGGTTATATTAATAAGTAGAGTTTAAATTTGATAATGCTGGTTTCACTTAGAATTTTGGACTCGATGTTTTTCTTATAAATGTATTTTCCATCCTGGATTTTTTCAAGTTTCGTAAAATTCTGTGTGAACGTTATCTCGCTACATTCCTAACCCCCCTCTCCCCCGCCTCCTTCTCTTCTTTCGCTTGCATGTTATTAACTAGTTAATGGGAGGTATATAATTGCGAATGGAGGTAGGAATGTCTACGGAAGTTTTTATATATTACAGAGTTTTTTTTTTGAGAAAGTGAAGATTTAGAAAGTGAAGGGCAAGGATCTGGTAGAGTTTCTGGTGGTTTTTAAAGATGATCAGCTTCATAATAGCAAGTTTATTTGTAATAAATTAGATCATTGGTGAGACCCGTTATATCTATATAGCTAAGTAGATGTGAAAATACAGTCACAGATAGATATCCCCTATGATGGCGGTTGTAATGGATTTTCCCACAAGTGATTCCCTCGCTGTGGTACAGCTCATGGACAGAATGTGTAATCCTATGTGTTCTTCATATACGAGGTAAGCTGTTTTTTTGATGATACAGGGACTATGTGCTCTCTATCAAAGCTTCCTTATATTAATGGTCCCTCAGCTGATTGCAAGTCTTTTTGTAGAGATTATTAGGGTACTTGCAGAGACTAAGAATATAAAATATTTGTCACTAATAGGGATAATGGCCAATTGTTATTGTCTTATTTTTTTCTTGAATTATTACCAGATTACCCCATTAATTTGATAATACCGGATTTAGTAAGTAAATTGTGTATCTTAATTTTCTTTAGTGGCATAACTTGTTGGAAGTTAACGTTGATGTACGGATTATTTTTTTTATGCCCCTAACCCCCTTTTTTACAAGATATAATAATAGTATTCTGCCAATGGTTTGTACCTTTGTAAAGCAATGAGTAATTATAAAGACTATCTTCCTATTTTATACCCCTATTATAGCCATAATACAGATAGTTCCATAGTTTTGGATATTTAAGCCCTTATTAGCATTTTGCCGATACCCAATGTAATACAGTTGTTGATTTGAGATATGCCTTTTTCTGCATGTCGGCTGGTGCTACGGCTCAGTCTTTTTGATTCATGTTTTAAAAGTCCCAATTTATGTGTCACTGTTTGACATAGAGACTGGTGGACTTGCCAGTGACAGACTCTATGGCTCTCTGTGAAGTGCTAAAAATAATAATGGGTTCAGCCACATGGTTCTAAGATTATGTGAAATATGTTAATTGTCAAATAGTTAATGTGGTGATTGTATCTAGAGCATGGAGGTATGTAAAATGTTTCTCTCTCCTCAATTGTCTTGCATCAAAAGTTTCCAGAAAATACAATATTGCAAAGACTCAGTTCAATATCTTGGTTGTATAATATCTAAGGGTGAATATCTGGTCGCAGCCCGCCAGAGATAAAGACATTTCAAACACCCTGTGATAAAGCTGAATGGTCGGCTTCATGAACTTTTACCAACAATGAATCCCAGCCAGCTCCCACTGGGACCAAAAGCTCCAAAATGCACCATTAAAGACTGTCCAAACATCATTCTATGGACACTGCAAATGACAAAGAATGTTTAAATAATGTTATAAATTTACCTCTGCCCCTGCTCTGAGCTTTGTGAATTATGATAAATCTTTCATTGTGTATAAGAGAACATGTAAAATCATGGTGGGGCAGTTTATCACAATATCACAGAGACACCTTGAAACTAGTCACTTATTTTTTTTTTCTCTAAGTCATTGGCAATCACTGTCAGAGAATGCATCTCTGCAACTTGTGCAATGGCGGTGAGGGCCCCAACTTATTATATTGGACACGGAGAATGTTTATTAACATCTAATCATGTTTATAAATGCTAAAGAATAGAATATGAACTATCCGATGTCTCACAGAGTATGAGGTTATTTTAAATCTATCATGGTTTAGAAGTTAAATATATTCAGGTCTTACCCATAGTATATTCCTTTTATTTACTGTATTAAGATTACAGGTTAAATTAATACCCAAGTAATTAATATTTAATATAGGTGTAAATCTCTACCCAGTTCGATTTGATGTCTACCAATTAGAGCTGTTATGGTTGTGTTTGTGTATAATGTATATAGATCTAATTCCCAGATTCTGTTTGGAATTTAGTCCGTTACGTGTTTGTTTATTAGCTTAATCTTTTCTTTGACCCGTACTGGTGTTTGTTTAAGGTTTAAGCTGTTAGTTCATTGTTTCCAGGTATGATTTTAATGTAGTTAGTTTTGGCAGTAGAAAGTTTATAAATGAGAATGGTGAGGTGACTTTACATTAATTTAATTTGGGGATTATTATCTTCCTTATGTTTTAGTGTTGTAAATGGAATGATTGTGTGTTCTTTTCATGTGTTTAAGGGAATGTTATCTCATATATGGGTATAAGTTGCTATTCTTTTCTCCGTTTCTTTTGTTTTTTCCTGCGTTCATACTTTTCCCCGAAAATGTTATTGTTTCGGTTTTAATTTTTTGTTTCTCCCGATTCTTTTTTTAAAGATTTTTTTTTTTTTCAAGTATTGTTTTTAGACCTTTTAGGTCTTTATTAAAGAGGGGATAGTTATAGTAATGTTATGGCTCATGAAAGTCTTAGCCACAATGTTTATTGCCCAAATGTATATGGGTTTAAAAAGAAGATGTGAAAACTGTTGCTAAAATTTTGTGTAAGGAAATTATTCCTAAATGAGGTTGTCTGTTAGGATAGATTCAGATAAAGGACCAGCCTACTTCTAAGCTAATACAAGACATTGTGTAATTGATGTTGATTGAATAGAAGTTTCATATCCCCAGAGTTCAGATGTTGTTGAACGAGAACCGCACAATAAAAGAGAAATTTAGGAAGGCTACTGCAGGTTCTTTCAGTAAATGGGATATTTATTTACCAGTTGTATTAGCAGAGATTCGTATGGCCCCCAATTCTAAATCCAAGTTGCTTCTTTCGAAATTTAATGGGTAAACCATTCCCTACGCTTTGGGCAGTTAAGACAGGGACATTAATTACAGGTGACCTGGAATTTATCCAGGAAGCTTATGTGGCAAAACTGATTGAAAAATTGAATAGCATCTGTGGTGATGTTTCTTTTTTTTTTTCTTTATTTTCTAGTGCTCCGATGCACCTGTTTAAACAGGTGATGTGGTCTTGATGAAGGCGTTATGACTCGCACAGCTATCTTGGTTGAAGGCAATCCATCGTGGATACATGCTTCCAGAGTAAAGCGCGCACCGAATCTGTTGATTGGAGAACGAGATGACCACCGAGATGACCACCCAGACGACTTCAGAGATGACAATGCTGCCAACCTCGAGGAGGAGGATTAAGATGAGCCCAGATTCCAAACCAGTGATAAATTGCAAACTCCAGATGAAATATATTTTCTGACCTGTTCATTTTTCATCTTATTCTGTGTTTTTCTATTTTGAATTATTATAAAGAACACAGCTTCCCGCTCTATTGCTCCGTGTTCCATTGCCCCTAGGTAATATTGGGAGTATATTTTAAAGAAGCTCCTAAGTATAACTGACTTTTGTTTAGGAATGTAAAAGTGTTCAGGACATTATAAGTACTTTGTTAGTCGCTATTCCAGTTTCAGTTCCAATATGTCTCCAATACTATCTGACTGATCAGTACTTATAAGATATTCGATCCCCATTATCCGAGAAGATGGTTGGAACCCGTAAATTTTCCAGAATAATTCACAGACCTCCGTGAACGAACTGTAGATATAGTTATGATTCGGAATCAAAATGTTACTGTTGTGAAGTTTGTTTATTTTTATTTGTTCCCCTAATGTAAAATGTGTTTCTGTGAACAATGACATGAAGTGTAATGTCACCGACCAAACGATATCAGATCAGTAATTGCAACAACTTAGCAATCACATCAAAGTAGATGAATATGTTTTCTATGAATACTATTTCCAATGAAATGTTGCTATAAATTACATATAATTCCGTTTAGTATCCTTGGGATAAAGGGTGGAACTGTTAGGTTTTATATATTCTGTATAATCACGTAGCCTAATAGCAGCCATTTTGTTTTCGACTCCATTTTGTGTGCATATTACTTAGTCTGTTTTTCTCAAAATGTACCAAGCTGTACCTAGCCCAAGTGTTTCTCATGGCCATAGATAATACGTTATCTCAAGGTCTTCTGCCTCCTATGTCAACCTGTCTCTATTCTCGCATTCCAAGACATGTTTTATTATATTATTTTACTAAAGTCTGGTAAAGCCCCTCGTCATGCAAGGTTTTCCTTTGTTTCATATGCCAATGTATGACCTAAATAAACTGAGATAGTTTTCAGTACATGCCCTGTGTGTGTCTCAATTCTATCTTCCGCAGCTGTGAGGCTTTTTCAGTGTTCTAGGACTAGGCATCAAATAATGGTTGGACCAGTGTAGGATATATTATTCTTACACATTGCACCTTACTTACAAAAGTTAAGCAGGTTTCGTTTCGAAATTCCACCTGTAACGGTTAGTATCTGACATTGCACCTGTAACAGTGAGTATCTGACATTGCACCTGTAACAGTGAGTATCTAACACTGCACAGACTGGTTGGTCCGATTTCAACCAAATTTTGCATGCATATACTCCTTTACCAATAAAAGGTTAACGAAATATTTTTTTTTAGTGTGGGGGTGAATGGGGGGGAATAGAATTTTTAATTCCTGCACACTAACGGCTGGACCGATTTTTACCAAAAATTCAGGGTGTGTGCGGGGACTGGCTGAGGTGTAAGGGGAAGGGTTTGGAGGGTGGACAGAGAGGAATAGTGGGGGGTATTAGGGGCGGACGGGGAGGGGTGGTGGGGGTTATTTTCACCAAAATTTCATAGTTGAATAAAAAATATAATATTAAATTAACGTTAATGAGTGTTGCATCATCGTAAAGCTTATTGAATTGTCTTTCTTTATATATCAAGTGCCGAGTGATTACAGCAATCTTGATACATTATTGCTTTCTTACTAAAAACGTTATTTCAATACATCTCCGCTGCGAAGCGCGGGTATTTTGCTAGTTAAAAATAAACTAGCTGGTTTATCCAATTTAAATGAAAGAACTTGGTACCTTTAGAGGTGTTGGCAGTTCTCCTACATTTGGTGGCTTGCAACAGAAAGCTCCAGTTAATTTACCTGCCTTCTGTGCACAGCTTCACCCATGTTTCTTCAGATTTATCGTTTATACCCCCAGCTATTTTATCTTTTACAGTTGTTTAACATAAATACATCCCCCTATCCTTCCTTATTAACTCTATCATGTCTAAACAGGGAGTATCCTGCTAAATGTACTGCCCAGTCATTTGAATCATTTAGCCATGTTTCTGCTATACCACTCACGTCAGGGCATGTCAACCCCCAAACTAAAAATTCACCAACTACTGGCCCCACTGTACAATTAAAAAAAATCGTTACCTTACTTCCCTGCTCCTTGTGGTTCTTCTGTAGCTTTCTTCCTGTCCAAAAGATCTCTGCCTCTGTTGTGTCCTCTGAATTGCTTTTAGCATGTGCAGTGAACCCTCCCCCCCCCTCCCTCCAGATCCCTCTCTGTCTGCTACTCCTGTAGCGTTAAGTCATTTTTATATACTGTAGGGCATGTCCCCCCATCCCCAACCGCTATATTCTACACAAAAAATGCTTCCCTTCTCTACTTACAGCACCTTGTTCCAGCACCGTTCTCATTGATGGCAGCCACGGCTGTGATTGGCTGAGAGGAAGCCGGCCCCCTGCTTGTAGTTCCAGGCGGCAGGGGACCGGACCAGAATGGCAAAGGAATGAGGTGCCGTAAGTAGAGATGGGAAGTGTTTTTTTGTGTAAGAATATTCAGTTGGGGACATGCCCTACAGTATATTAAAAGTTTTAAAAGAGTGTTGGACACGCCTTTTAAAGCCATTAGTTCTAGTTCTCCAATTTTTTCAGGCATACTTCTGCATTTGTAAACATACATTTTAGTTTATTATTATGAAGATATTTCTTTTCTCCTCTACCCTGGTAGTGTCCACAATTCTGATTCTGTCATAGCAGTGGATGTAGCATAATTAGATTTTGCTAAAGCTTTCGACACTGTGCCACACAGTCGACTCACATAAGGTCTTTTGGCCTTGAAAAAAACCCATTTCGTATATTGAAAAAAAAAAAAAATAGGTTGATAGATAAAAGCTCCATTACCCACACAATCTATGTGGTTTAAAGTTTTAAGAGGGTGCCTAAGGGTTCTGTACTTGAAATGGAAGTTCAGAGAAGGGCAACTAAATTAATAAGGGGAATGGAGGGCTTGACTCTGCAGGCAGATTAGACAAGTTAGGGCTGTTTACATTGCGTGGGGACATGATAACCATACAAATATATTAATGGGCCATACAATAAACTCTCTGGTGGCATTGTTCACTAATAGGTCATATCAGAGGACACGTGGACATCCTTTAAGGTTGGAAGAAAAGAAGTTTCATCTTCAGGTTAGGAAAGGTTTCTTTACAGTGAGAACGGTGAAACTGTGGTAATGGCAAGTTCACTGAATAGCTTTAAAAGTGGCCTAGATAAGTTTCTAAAACAAAAATATATTATGAATTACTGGTAATAATACATATACTGTAGTTCTGGTTGGTACAGGGATACTATATAATATTGAGAATTACTGGTATTAATACATATACCATAGTTCCGGTTGGTACAGGGATACTATATAATATTGAGAATTACTGGTATTAATACATATTCTGTAGTTCCGGATGGTATAGGGA
Organism: Hymenochirus boettgeri; assembly: GCA_019447015.1. NCBI lineage: Eukaryota > Metazoa > Chordata > Amphibia > Anura > Pipidae > Hymenochirus > Hymenochirus boettgeri. Next base: position 40,081,550 of record CM033469.1, on the reverse strand, counting down.
TACTATATAATATTGTGAATTACTGGTATTAATACATATACTGTAGTTTCTGGTTGGTACAGGGAAACTATATATATGCTTCACCTCGCATATATTAATGGGCCATACAGTAAACTCTCTGGTGCATTCTTCATTAATAGGTCATATCAGAGGACACGTGGACATCCTTTAAGGTTGGAAGAAAAGAAGTTTCATCTTCAGGTTAGAAAGGTTTCTTTACAGTGAGAACGGTGAAACTGTGGAACTGTCTTCCAGCAGATGTGGTAATGGCAAGTTCACTGAATAACTTTAAAAGTGGCCTAGATAAGTTTCTAAAACAAAAATATATTATGAATTACTGGTAATAATACATATACTGTAGTTCTGGTTGGTACAGGGATACTATATAATATTGAGAATTACTGGTATTAATACATATACCCTAGTTCCGGTTGGTACAGGGATACTATATAATATTGAGAATTACTGGTATTAATACATATTCTGTAGTTCCCGTTGGTATAGGGATACTATATAATATTGTGAATTACTGGTATTAATACATATACTGTAGTTCCGGTTTGTACAGGGACACTATATAAAATTGAGAATTACCGGTATTAATACATATACTGTAGTTCTGTTTGGTACAGGGAAATTATATAATATTGAGAATTACTGGTATTAATACATATACTGTAGTTCTGGTTGGTACGGGGATACTATACAATATTGAGAATTACTGGTATTAATACATATACTGTAGTTCTGGTTGATACAGGGATACTATATAATATTGAGAATTACTGGTATTAATACATATACTGTAGTTCTGGTTGGTACAGGGATACTATATAATATTGAAAGTTACTGGTATTAATACATATACTGTAGTTCTGGTTGATACAGGAACACTATATAATATTGAGAATTACTGGTATTAATACATATACTGTAGTTCTGGTTGATACAGGGATACTATATAATATTGTGAATTACCGGTATTAATACATATACTGTAGTTCCGGTTTGTACAGGGACAATAATAATATTAAGAATTACCGATAATAATACATATACTGTAGTTCTGGTTGGTACAGGGATACTATATAATATTGAGAATTACCGGTATTAATACATATACTGTAGTTCTGGTTGGTACAGGGATACTATATAATATTGAGAATTACCGGTATTAATACATATACTGTAGTTCTGGTTGGTAAAGGATACTATATAATATTGAGAATTACTGGTATTAATACATATACAGTAGTTCTGGTTGGTACAGGGACACTATATAATATTGAGAGTTACCGGTATTAATACATATACTGTAGTTCTGGTTGGTACAGGGAAACTATATATGCTTCACCTCGCATATTTTAATGGGCCATACAGTAAACTCTCTGGTGCATTCTTCATTAATAGGTCATATCAGAGGACACGTGGACATCCTTTAAGATTGGAAGAAAAGCTTAATCTTAGGAAGGAAAAGGAATAAAGTTTTGTTGTCGGTAATGGGCGATATCCATCCTGTATAATGGTTGAGATAAGGCTAGTATTGTTATTAACCACACCGGGCAGAAATGATTGAGGCAGGCAAAACGTCTGATCCAGGACGGTATTGGTTTTTTTGAACGTGCTGTGGTTGAACACTAGTATTATTGTTTTTACCATTAGAAATGGATGGCTATTGGACATAACTAATAACCACCCTTTATTCTTTTATAAAATACGTCCAATTAAAAGCCATTTGAAAGGTTGTTCTGCTGCTGGTTGTAAACATCAGAACTAAAGGCCAAATCTAAAGAGGTTGCAGACGATAGGCACCAACCCAGCATTTCGATTCCTGCCTAATCCTTAGATTAAATGAGCATGTTCATCCAACAAAAGAATCTGGTGACTTGCCCGTTACCTGCCCCCCAACCGCTATTTTAACCAGCTAATTACATGTGTAACCAGATACATAGGGGCACATTTATAAAAGAGCGAAAAGTAGCGAAATGTTTTCGCATTCGCTTTTTCGCATGGGTTTTCGACAAAAAGACAGTTAACGCTATTTATAAAGGTAGCGTTAACAAATGGTGAAACCGTTTTCCGCGAGCTATCGCTAAACCCTTTTCGCCTAACTTCGCAATGGTAATTTTAGAGCGAAAAGGACAAAAAGGCATAACGCGATTTATAAAAGAGCGAAAGGTGTTTTTTGCGTTAAAAGAGCGAAAGATTAGCACGACCCTGAAGGTGGTGAAAAGTCTTTGTTTGAGCGAAAAGGCATTCTAATGGGTAATATGCCTTGAAAAAGCGACATTAGAAAGGCGAACGCGCATTAGAATGTAATATGCCTTGGAAAAGCGACATTAGAAAGGCGAACGCGCATTAGAATGTAATATGCCTTGGAAAAGCGACATTAGAAAGGCGAACGCGCATTAGAATGTAATATGCCTTGGAAAAGCGACATTAGAAAGGCGAACGCGCATTAGAATGTAATATGCAGTCTTCTTAGATGTGTTAAGTTTTCGCTGCGATACTTTTCGCTCTTTATTGCGCCCGTTCGCCTTTTTCAGCCGTGAAGTGTGTTTTTTTTTTTCGTTTTTCTTTTTATAATAAGGCGAAACGAAGCCCCAAATGGCGCTATTTTCGCTGCGATGTGCTGCGCTAATTATTTGGCGAAAAAGACAATCCTTTATAAATATGCCCCTTAATGATACATCCTTTCCTCCTCCCTCTGCTCAGTGAGTTTAGGAACTTAAACATGGGCAGAAGATGCAATAGGTGAAACAGCAGCCAATCATTGGTTGTGATATAAGCAGCCACAGCATTGATTGACAGCATTGAGGGAGGAGCCAGCTTGTCAGAATGGGGACAATAATTATCCTTAAATATCTGGTTAGTAATACAGGTAATAATGTGCTGGATATATCAGTTGGGATTGGGGCAGGTAAGAGACAAGTGGGCAGTTTTTTTATTGGACTTTAGGCTGATACCACACTGCAACGCACAAAATCGCGAGCGTTATCATACGCGATTGTGTGCGCTTTTCTTGTGCGTTTTGCGTTCGCACCAAAAATGGTGAACGCATGCGTTACCAAAACATTGCATGCGCATCGGAAATTTTTGCGTTCCCGCGATTTCCATTGCAGCGAAAATCGCGGGCGCAATCGCAAGACGCGTGCGCAAAAAAAACGCTAGTGTGGCCTAGCCCTTACATACAATTAAGATCTGACGCAACATGTGGTGGTAACCATAGTTGGGCGTACATAGCCTGACTGATGCCCATAAGTGGACTGGTATCCGTCTGCTGTGTGCCCATGCATGAACCAATCACCTTAGGTCCCTCTACTTAAGTAAAGGGTGGATGATGCGGAAGGTGGTAGTTTGTTCACATTGTTGTCCATCTTTTTGGCCCTGCTGGATCAACAGGATTTGTCAAATTTCAGCCATCTGTATGGCCCCCTTTAGTCCCACTCCCCTATTGGTGGGGCATGGTAATAGCAACTCTCTAGACCAATCTACACCAGAGAAGAAAATGACTACAATATTTTGTATTTTACCCGATTACCTTCAGCTCTGCTATAAGTCCAATATATATAGAATCTGTGCGGAGTTATTTTGTTTGGCAGAAAGAAAGTAAAAACAAAACACACATTCATAACAAATATAAATTTAGGCTGTTTACACAACCAGAACAACACCAGGATCTTCCCACCCGGTATGAAAGGAAGTCCTGGTACCCGATAACGAATTCCCCCCGAGGGGATTTAATTAAATACAACTTGAGCCTTAATTATAGCAGCAAATTTACATTAAATACAGGTTTATATTTCTGTAAAACAACAAGAATTGTTATCAATTGTTTATATTGTATATTAAAATAAAATCAATTTACAGAACATGGAAACAATGGAGAAGGAATTGTAGAGGGCGTCGGATCTCATCTATGGCTCCTGTGTGATTTGTTGGTTATATACAGCGCAGGTCGTTACCTATGGATTTTATTATATATGACTATGGCCTCTGTGTGATTTGTTGGTTATATACAGCGCAGGTCGGTACCTATGGATTTTATATATATGACTATGGCTCCTGTGTGATTTGTTGGTTATATACAGCGCAGGTCGGTTACCTATGGATTTTATTTAAATTACTATGCAGATATGGTTTCAGGTAACGTTCAAAACACAGAATTCACCTGTAAAATACAAATAAAGGGGAAATTAATAAAGTTCAATGTCTTTGTCAGATTAGTTACACGTTAATCACTGATTGGTTGTAATGTAAAATATTTTCCCCAATCGATTTTGGGCAGATGATGGCAGATGATGGCAGATGATGGCAGATTAGTTACACGTTAATCACTGATTGGTTGTAATGTAAAATATTTTCCCCAATCGATTTTGGGCAGATGATGGCAGATGATGGCAGATGATGGCAGATTAGTTACACGTTAATCACTGATTGGTTGTAATGTAAAATATTTTCCCCAATCGATTTTGGGCAGATGATCAATCAAAAGGGGATTCAACAAGTTGTCAAATGGGGTGGGGCAGTGGCAGGGGACCAATGACTTGTTTTGCATTGAGCAATACAAGGTACAGATTTTCTGTAGATCAGATGAGGGTTAAAACCCGATAGATAGTGAGAGCCCAATGTGGAAGGTTTTTTGATTTCTACTCCCTTTATCGATTTCCAATTGGGGATAACTTGGCACGACCTACTGAAGACGACCAAAATGTACCGATTTGTCCACTTTACAGCTGTGTAGTAAATGTCAGTCCGTGTGTACCAGTCCAAATAGGTACCTCTACTGACGTAAAAGACAAAAGGCTTAAAAAAATGGAGAATTAAAGGAGAACTAAACCCAAAAAATCAAAGTTGAAGTTATATCTGTTGTATTCAATTAGATCAACTGGACTTGAAATGTAGTTCTTGAAGACGTTTCGCTAGTCATCCGACTGGATCTCTCAATTCAGAATGACTTGTACAAGAATCTGTGGCAATTAAGTACCCTGGAAAATCCCATTAGCATATCACAGCCAGGTGTTAAGGCGTCAGTGGATAGTGGCTAAAGGTGTTATAGGAAACGCCCAGAGTAAGTTGTTAAAACAGCATTGTAACTGCAGACAGTTGGTGTCGAACCCCCCCCCTCTATTTAGGCTTGGTTTCTTTATTTTCACATAAATGGCCTCCTTAACACCTCTCTTGAACCAGTCACGTTCCTTTGCCAATATGTTAACATTACAATCTTCAAAGGTGTGTCCTTTATCCTTAAGATGCAGGTACACGGCTGAGTCCTGACCCGAGGAATTGGCTCTTCTGTGCTGGGCCATACGTTGATGCAGTTGCTGTTTGGTCTCCCCCACATACAAATCAGAGCATTCTTCACTGCACTGCACTGCATATATGATGTCGTTTTTCTTGTGTTTAGGTATTGGGTCTTTCGGATGTACCAATTGCTGCCTCAGTGTGTTGTTCGGTTTAAAGCAGACAGGGATACGGTGTTTTTTGAAAATTCTTCTTAATTTCTCGGAGACCCCTGCTACATATGGGATATGTAGCCTAATTAGAGGTGGGGGGGGTTCGACACCAACTGTCTGCCATGTACAATGCTGTTTTGACAACACCTCTTAGCCACTATCCTATCACACCCTTAACACCTGGCTGTGATATGCTAATTGGGATTTTCCAGGGTACATAATTGCCACAGATTCTTGTACAAGTCATTCTGAATTGAAGAGAAAGCCAGTCGGATGACTAGCGAAACGTCTTCAAGAACTAAACTTCAAGTCCAGTTGATCTAATTGAATACAACAGATAAACCGTGACCTGGATGATAATATTACAGATATACCGTGACCTGGATGGATGAATATTACAGATATACCATGACCTGGATGGATGAATATTACAGATATACCATGACCTGGATGAATGAATATTACAGATTACCATGACCTGGATGGAATGAATATTACAGATGATACCAGTGACCATGTTGGATGAATATTAGATATACCATGACCTGGATGGATGAATATTACAGATATACCATGACCTGGATGGATGAATATTACAGATATACCATGACCTGGATGGATGAATATTACAGATATACCGTGACCTGGATGAATGATATTACAGATATACCATGACCTGGATGGATGAATATTACAGATATACCATGACCTGACTGGATGGATGAATATTACAGATATAACCGTGACCTGGATGGATGAATATTACAGAATACCGTGACCTGGATGAATGAATATTACAGATATACCGTGACCTGCAGGTGAATATTACACGATATACCGTGACCTGGATGAATAATATACAGATATACCGTGACCTGGATGTATGAAATATTAGATATACCGTGACCTGGATGATAATATTACAGATATACCGTGACCTGGATGGATGAATATTACAGATATACCGTGACCTGGATGAATGAATATTACAGATACCGTGACCTGGATGGATGAATATTACAGATATACCGTGACTGAGATGAATTTACATTACCGTGACCTGGATGGATGAATTTACAGATATACCGTAACCTGGATGGATGATATTAACAGATATACCATGACCTGGATGGATGAATATTACAGATATACCGTGACCTGGATGAATGAATATTACAGATATAACATGACCTGGATGAGTGAATATTACAGATATACAGTGACCTGGATGGATGAATATTACAGATATACCGTGACCTGGATGGATGAATATTACAGATATACCGTGACCTGGATGAATGAATATTACAGATATACCGTGACCTGGATGGATGAATATTACAGATATACCATGACCTGGATGATGAATATTACAGATATACCATGACTTGGATGAATGAATATTACAGATATACCGTGACCTGGATGGATGAATATTACAGATATACCGTGACCTGGATGAATGAGAACCTTCACAAGCAAAGTTGAAGTTAGAAAGTACTTTCAACATCCTTCTCAGTATGGAAGATTCTACTCAAGGGCCTTTTCTTTACCTCTATGAGCTCATTTTAGGTTCTGTTTGTTCCCCAATCTGAAGCTGACATTTCCCTTCCCTGCCAGTACTTTTACCTTGATTACATGTTCAGCACCTGTGTGATTTCCACTCCCACCTCTTAACCCTATGGTGTAGGAATATATTACATCATCAATATTCACATTGGTGGTGCAGCTGATTAACCCTTTTCCTAGTAGCAGTGTTGTAGTGTGATGGATATAGGTCCTGTATATCAGATTTCCTGAGTAGCGGGTGTTTTAGTGTGATGGATATAGGTCCTATATAGATTTCCTAGTAGCAGTGTTGTAGTGGGATGTTATAGGTCTGTATATAGATTTCCTAGTAGCGGGTGTTGTAGTGTGATGTATATAGGTCGTATAATGATTTCCTAGTAGCAGTGTTGAGTGTGATGTATATAGGTTCGTATATAGATTTCCTAGTAGCAAGTGTTGTAGTGTGATGTATATAGGTCTGTATATAGATTTCCTAGTAGCAGTGTTGTAGTGTGATGTATATAGGTCTGTGTATAGATTTCCTAGTAGCAGTGTTGTAGTGGGATGTATATAGGTCTGTATATAGATTTCCTAGTAGCAGTGTTGGTAGTGTGATGGATATAGGTCTGTATATAGATTTCCTAGTAGCAGTGTGTAGTGTGGATGATATAGGTCCGTATAGATTTCCTAGTAGCAGTGTTTGTAGTGGGATGTATATAGGTCTGTTATAGATTTCCTAGTAGCGGTGTTGTAGTGGTGATGTATTAGGTCTGTATATAGATTTCCTAGTAGCAGTGTTGTAGTGTGATGTATATGGTCTGTATATAGATTTCCTAGTAGCATGTGTTGTAGTGTGATGTATATAGGTCTGTATATAGATTCCTAGTAGCAGTGTTGTAGTGTGATGTATATAGGTCTGTGTATAGATTTCCTAGTTAGCAGTTGTTGTAGTGGGATGTATATAGGTCTGTATATAGATTTCCTAGTACAGTGTTGTAGTGGGGATAGTAATAGGTCTGTATAAGATTTCCTAGTAGCGGTGTTGTAGTGTGATGTATATAGGTCTGTATATAGATTTCCTAGTAGCAGTGTTGTAGTGTGATGGTATATAGGTCTGTATATAGATTTCCTAGTAGCAGTGTTTGTAGTGGGATGTATATAGGTCTGTATATAGATTTCCTTAGGGTGTTTGTAGTGTGATTATAGGTCTGTATATAGATTTCCTAGTACAGTGTGTAGTGTGATGTATATAGGTCTGTTATAAATTTCCTAGTAGCAGTGTGTAGTGGGATGTATATAGGTCTGTGTATAGATTTCCTAGTAGCAGTGTTGTAGTGGGATTATATAGGTGGTGTATAGATTTCCTATAGTCAGTGTTGTAGTGGATGTATATAGGTCTGTATATAGATTCTAGTAGCAGTGTTGTAGTGGGATGTATATAGTGTCTGTATATAGATTTCCATGAGCTGTGTTTTAGTGTGATGGTATAGTGGTCTGTATAAGTAGTCCTAGTGCCAGTGTTGTAGTGTGATGTATATGGTCTGTTTATAGATTTCCTATTGAGGTCAGTTTGTGTGAACAAATGGGAGGTAATAAGGGCATGTATAAGATTCCTAGTACAGTGTTGTAGTGGGATGTCTATATGTCTGTATAATCCCCGTCCGCCCCCAATACCCCCCACTATTCCTCTCTGTCCACCCTCCAAACCCTTCCCCTTACACCTCAGCCAGTCCCCGCACACACCCTGAAATTTTGGTAAAAATCGGTCCAGCCGTTAGTGTGCAGGAGTTCAAAATTCTATTCCCCAACCCCCCCTCTTGGGTGTTCGGATGAGCGTTCTCTTCTGGCAATGTTGATGCTAGGACAGCATGTAATCGGGGATGTGACAGTGGAGAAAATAACCCCCACCACCCCTCCCCGTCCGCCCCCAATACCCCCCACTATTCCTCTCTGTCCACCCTCCAAACCCTTCCCCTTACACCTCAGTTAATTATAAGGGTATGCATATTCCCCAACCGCCCAGTTTTGACTCCAACCTCCAACCCAACCTCATAAGAACATCTTTTAAAAGAAGGGCCTCTTTAAAATATGTTGATACTTACTAGTCCTATGAATTCATTATGTATGCCTGTTATGCTTCTGGATGCCTCTTGAAATCTGAGCCATTTAGAAACCTGTACTGAGCATTTACTGAGCCTGGGCATGCTCAGAAGAGGCAGACAGGGATAACATTCATCATTGGCTGTGATGTCAACTGTCAAATCATAACTGACAGTTACTAAAGGGAGAACCAGAAAGCAGAAACAGGGAAACAGACATTGTGCAGGATTTCAGGTTAGACTTATATATTTCACATTTCAAACTATTACCGTTTAGGGTTTTGGGGGGTGATTTACTTGTATGTAAGTTTTCATTTTGTGGCTGGACTTGCCCTTTAAATTCTTAGCATGACAATAACCGCAAATGTGATTCATATCACCAATAGTAACATAGCCTTTCCAGGGTTTATATTTGTATATAAATGTGATTCATACACCAATAGTAACATAGTCTTTCCAGGGTTCATATTTGTATATAAATGTCATTCATATCACCAATAGTAACATAGTCTTCCAGGGTTGATATTTTTAAATAATGTCATTCATATCACCAATAGTAACATAGCCTTTCCAGGGTTTATATTGTATATAAATGTGATCATACACCAATAGTAACATAGTTCTTCCCAGGGTTGATATTTGTAAATAAATGTCATTCATATCACCAATAGTAACATAGCCTTTCCAGGGTTTATATTTGTATATAAATGTGATTCATATCACCAATAGTACCATAGCCTTTCCAGGGTTATATCTATACTATAAAGGCAAAGCCCTCACTCACTCACTCACTCACTCATCACTAATTCTCCAACTTGCCGTGGAGGCAGACGGCTTAAATTTGGCAGGCTCATTCATTGCACCTTACTTACAACAGTTAAGCAGGTTTCGTTTCGAAAAAGCAAAGCCCTCACTCACTCACTCACTCACTCACTACTCATCACTAATTCTCCAACTTGCCGTGGAGGTAGACAGCTTAAATTTGTGCTCATCATTGCACCTTACTTACAAAGTTAAGCAGGTTTCGTTTCGAAAAGGCAAAGCCCTCACTCACTCACTCACCTCATCACTACATCATCACTAATCTCCAACTTGCCTGGAGGCAGACGGCTTAAATTTGGCAGGCTCATTCATTGCACCTTACTTACAAAAGTTAAGCAGGTTTCGTTTCGAAAAGGCAAAGCCCTCACTCACTCACTCACTCACTCATCACTACATCTCAACTAATTCTCCAACTTGCCATGGAGGCAGACGGCTTAAATTTGGCAGGCTCATTCATTGCACCTTACTTACAAAATTAGCAGGTTTTGTTTCGAAAAGGCAAAGCCCTCACTCACTCACTCACTCACTCACACACTCATCACTAGCTCATCACTAATTCTCCAACTTACCGTGGAGGCAGACTGCTTAAATTTGGCAGGCTCGTTCATTGCACCTTACTACAAAAGTTAAGCAGGTTTCGTTTCGAAAAGGCAAAGCCCTCACTCACTCACTCATCACTACTCATCACTAAATCTCCAACTTGCCGTAGAGGCAGACGGCTTAAATTTGGCAGGCTCATTCATTGCACCTTACTACAAAAGTTAAGCAGGTTTTGTTTCGAAAAGGCAAAGCCCTCACTCATTCACTCACTCACTCATCACTAACTCACACTAATTCTCCAACTTGCCATGGAGGCAGACGGCTTAAATTTGGCAGGCCATTCATTGCACCTTACTTACAAAAGTTAAGCAGGTTTTGTTTCGAAAAGGCAAAGCCCTCACTCACTCACTCACTCAAACTCATCACTAATTCTCCAACTTGCCGTGGAGGCAGACTGCTAAATTTGGCAGGCTCGTTCATTGCACCTTACTTACAAAAGTTAGGCAGGTTTCGTTTCGAAAGGCAAAGCCCTCACTCACTCACTCATCACTTACTCATCACTAATTCTCCAACTTGCCGTGGAGGCAACGGCTTAAATTTGGCAGGCTCATTCATTGCACCTTACTTACAAAAGTTAAGCAGGTTTTGTTTCGAAAAGGCAAAGCCCTCACTCACTCATCACTAACTCATCACTAATTCTCCAACTGCCTCACTCATCACTACCCAACTGCCTGGAGGCAGACGGCTTAAATTGGCAGGCTCATCATTGCACCACTACAAAAGTTAAGCAGGTTTTGTTTCGAAAAGGCAAAGCCCTCACTCACTCATCACTAACTCATCACTAATTCTCCAACTTGCGTGGAGGCAGACGGCTTAAATTTGGCAGGCTCATTCATTGCACCTTACTTCAAAAGTTAAGCAGGTTTCGTTTCGAAAAGGCAAAGCCCTCACTCACTCACTCATCACTATTCTCCAATTGCCTCACTCATCACTAATTCTCCAACTTGCCGTGCAGGCAGACGGCTTAAATTTGGCAGGCTCATTCATTGCACCTTACTTACAAAAGTTAAGCAAGTTTCGTTTCGAAAAGCAAAGCCCTCACTCACTCACTCATCATCAATTCCCAACTTGCCGTGGAGGCAGACGCTTAAATTTGGCAGGCTCATTCATTGCACCTTACTTACAAAAGTTAAGCATGCTTTTTTTTCGAAAAGGCAAAGCCCTCACTCACTCACTCACTCACTCATCACTAATTCTCCACTTGCCTCACTCATCACTAATTCTCCAACTTGCCGTGGAGGCGACGACTTAAATTTGGCAGGCTCATTCATTGCACCTTACTTACAAAAGTTAAGCAGGTTTCGTTTCGAAAGGCAAAGCCCTCACTCACTCACTCATCACTAATTCTCCAACTTGCCGTGGAGGCAGACGGCTTAAATTTGGCAGGCTCATTCATTGCACCTTACTTACAAAAGTTAAGCATGCTTTTTTTCGAAAAGGCAAAGCCCTCACTCACTCACTAACGCTGGACCGATTTTTACCAAAAATTCAGGGTGTGTGCGGGGACTGGCTGAGGTGTAAGGGGAAGGGTTTGGAGGGTGGACAGAGAGGAATAGTGGGGGGTATTAGGGGCGGACGGGGAGGGGTGGTGGGGGTTATTTTCACCAAAATTTCATAGTTGAATAAAAAATATAATATTAAATTAAAGTTAATGAGTGTTGCATTATCGTAAAGCTTATTGAATTGTCTTTCATTAATATATCAAGTGCCGAGTGATTACTGCAATCTTGATACATTATTGCTTTCTTACTAAAAACGTTATTTCAATACATTTCCGCTGCGAAGCGCGGGTATTTTGCTAGTTTGTATATAAATGTGATTCATATCACCAATAGTAACATAGTCTTTCCAGGGTTTATATTTGTATATAAATGTGATTCATATCACCAATAGTAACACAGTCTTTCCAGGGTTTATATTTGTATATAAATGTGATTCATATCACCAATAGTAACACAGTCTTTCCAGGGTTTATATTTGTATAAAAATGTTTGATTCATATCACCAATAGTAACATAGTCTTTCCAGGGTTTATATTTGTATATAAATGTGATTCATATCACCAATAGCAACATAGTCTTTCCAGGGTTTATATTTGTATATAAATGTCGTTCATATCATCAATAGTAACATAGTCTTTCCAGGGTTTATATTTGTATATAAATGTCGTTCAAATCACCAATAGCAACACAGTCTTTCCAGGGTTAATATTTAAAACCTTCCAGGAGCAAATTGTGATGTCTTACAGACCTTAAGGGCATGGCCACACTGCGCCGATTGCTTGCGTTTGCGCATGTGATTTCTCATTTTGAGATACAAAAACGCATGCGATTGCCTATCGCAAATGGAGACACAATCACATGCGTTGCCGCGATTGCAATGTTACCAAAATTCATAGTACAAAGTATGATATATCAACATATTTTAAAGAGGCCATTCTTTCTAAAAGATGTTCTTATGAGGGTGGAAGTGTCCTTTAAATATGAATAATGATCCTTAAAGGAGAACGGGAGTGAAAATCCCCCCACTCCCTTAAGCTGAACCTAAAAGACCAAAATTTTGACTGGCACAACCATGTTTTGATGTCAAAATGTTATGGTTTCATTTAGTTATGGTGGCCGAAATTCCATGCTGAATCCTTGGTCTGTTCTGCAAATCTGCCAACGGGTTTGTGCATCGTTACTGTCTCACTCCTTGCATCCTGCAAAATGTTCTGTTGGGTAAAATACTGTTCTGATAAACTACAAATTTAAAATGAGCCATCAACCACCTCTCTACGTGCTGCACAGCCCACGGTATGAAGAAATCGCTGATCAGAAAGTTAGGGGGTGAGAGGTTCACAAATACTAGTTCCTCCTTTTAGTCTGCGGTTGGCACATGCTCAGTGCAGGAGAAAGCAGGAAGAGATTGAGTTACAGTGACTGAAGGAGTGGAAGGGGCCGCTGGGGGTTCAAGGGAATTGCAGTGGGAGGAGCTACATGGGGGTTCAAGGGAACTGCAAGGGGAGGGGGCTCATGAGAAGTAGGGGACACAGGGAAAAGAGACTGAGAAATAGAGCAGAAAATGCAGGAGATCTGGGTATGCTGCTACCATATCACACACAAAAATGTAAATATCTTCAAAACTATGTAAAAAAATAATGAAAGTAAATAGCAAAAATACTCAGGAAAGCAATTCCTGTTCATTTATCTAAAGTCATATTTAGACCACTGTAAAGCTGGGTACACACAGTAGCGATAAAGCCGACGGTATCGGAGCTTTATCGTTATGTGTGTACGTTCGTTTCCTGAACGAGCGCGCGGCCGCCGAACGATCGGGTCGGCCGAACGCTCGTTTGGGAAAGGCCGAAAATTTCCATCTGCCTATAGAGGAGTCTAGCGCGGCCGATGGAAACACACAGTCCCGAGCGTTCTCCTATGAAGTTCATAGGGAGAACGCTCGGGACTGTGTGTATGCAGATCTTTGAAAGATGGCAGACAGGATCTTGCAGATCCTGTCTGTCATCTTTCAGAAATCTGGACTGTGTGTATCTAGCTTTAGTGTTACCCTTTACTTTAGAGACACACTTAAGAACAGATTTTGTTTGTAACCCAGGTACCTGTAGTCATTGGGCCGGTATCATGGAATGCAGGCACACCCAACAGTGCTCATGGTTTCTGTTGAATTACAGTGCTCTAAGATTCTCTTTTAGGCTTTTGATCTCCTAAACATGAGAACTGTGGTTTCCAAACAAGATAGGGCTTTGCATTCCAGACTTACTGCTGTGAAAGCCAGTAGTGATTCCAATTTGAGAGTATACTATGTCTGCCTATTTTACCCACCTTGAACGACAGTGGGCAGCTGCTGTTTTATTTGTAAGTTTCCCTGACGTCTTTACATTCACGCAAACTCAATAATCTTTAATTGCCGGGTACACACAAGCAGATTTTTTGGTCAATCTGACCGATATTTCTGTGTATCGGTTAGTCGGGCAGAAAACTCTGCAGCAATTTCATTGTCGCCGGCGACAGGTTTCGGACATGTTGGAAAATCACTGCTTATAATGCGGTCTTCAATGGCAATGTTCACCATGAACGACAGTGATTCATCCAATGTATGCACGGAGGGATTTTTCTGAAAATAGCGAATCCCGCACCCCCTCCCCCGTGCACGCACCCCCTGCACGTGCAACCCGGCACCATGAACCCTGGTTGTGGGCAGCGTTATGGCATCACGGCGCGCGCAGATGGGTCCAGCGTCCGTGCATATCAACAGGTCTGTTTTCTATATAAAGATAGCCAAGCCTAAGCACCAATTATAAATATTCATTGTAACATTAATACATTGTATCGAATTGTGCCCAGCCTTTAACAACAAATGGCAGCTGACAGGTCATTATTATTTTGATCCTCTTCCCCTAGACTCAATAATGTGCAAAGCAATGGTGAACAATAAGGAAAACTACATTTCCCAGAATGGCTTGCGCCAGGTAACGCGGAAGTGCTTGTTTTCCCGGAAGTGCTTGTTGTCCCGGAAATAAGCTGGTATGGAGAGCCCGGAGGTAACTTTTACGCTCGCTTATGTGGTGTTCTCGGTGTGTTTCGTGTTCACCCCCAATGAGTTCCACTCTGCTGGGATCACGGTGCAGAACTTGCTGTCCGGATGGCTTGGCAGCGAAGATTTGGCCTTTGTCCACTATCACATCAGGAGGAGCAGCGCCACCTTGTTGATTCATTCCCTGCTGCCCATGGGTAAGTAGAATTACCCAGACTGTCTGCTACATCCTCCAGTGATGTATCTGAATGCAACTAAGGCATGCTGGGAGTTGTAGTTTCCAAAACATCTGGAAAACCTAATCCTATCTCTGTGCTAAGCAGCAACATATCCTGGCAGCCTCATGTTTGTTTTTTATTGCAGTGCTACTGGATTGTCATAGTGTGTAAAATGCACTTTTCTTTTATAAAGGGGATTTCTATTGAAGTCTATAGAGCTGGCTCCATTAAAGCTCCTTGTGTCTGACTTGCCCTTTATGATTTGACCTGAGATTTAGCAGTCCCACTTACAGGTACAATCATTTACAACAGCAAGTCCTGCAGTCAAGTTGAGGGCTAGGCCACACTTGCACGTTTTGCGCTCACAATTGCGTATGCGATTTGGTTATAATGGAAATCGCGGGAATGCAAAAAATCCCCGTGATTGTGTGGTCATGTGATTGCGCATACGTTTTCGTTTAGGTACCGCATGCGTTCACCATTTTTGGTGCGTTAACGCATGTGTTTCCATTGCAGAAAATGGCAAAATCGCACGCGCAAATGAAAAACGTGCAAGAATCGCACACAATCTCATGCGATAACACACATGATTGCGTGCGTGATTTAGTGCGTTGTAGTGGGGCCTCAGCATGACTCCCCTTCCCCAATTGACAGTAACTTTTTGGACAGTGTAAGGACAGTGCACATTTCTAAGATTATTGATAGTCTCAGGTGTAGGGTTATTAATTATTTAATGTATTTTGCTGCACATCTTCTTTAAATGAGATAAATAGTATTTATTGAGGGATTAATATGCAGACTTCTAGTGTAGGGTAGCGATTACAGTAAGTTCTCATACATTTTTTTAACTCTCCTTTATTAGGATACTTCATAGGGATGTGCTTTGCAGCTCCAGAAAAAGAGCTCTACTATATCCATAAAGCAACGGAAGGCTGGAAAGTCTTTGTTTTGGTTGCAGTAATCCTTCCATTAGTAACCAGCACTGTGGCCTTCTATTGGTCACAGAAGAGATGGAGTAACCATCCACTAGCTAGGACATTGGCTCATCATGCTCTTCCGCAGTCCAGATGGAGGGCTGTCGCATCTTCGATCAACACGGAATTCAGAAGAATAGACAAGTTTGCAACTGGTGTCCCTGGTGCCAGAGTGATTGTAACAGACACTTGGGTGATTAAAGCAACAACATACAAAGTTTATGTGGCTCAGCAGCAGGATATTCATTTGACAGTAACTGACTCAAGACAACATGAACTGTCCCCAGAATCAAACACTCCAGTTCAGTTCATCACAATACAAGTAGCCAGCATCAACCCAAAGGTGAAGCCTTTTGATATAAGGTAAAATATAAAATAAATATTTATTGTTACACTTTTGAAAACTGGAAGTTTTCTTTAAAAAAAAAAAACTGATTAGTGTGGGGTTAAAAGTTGTGTTATTAAGTAGTATTTTTATTTGTGTTGATAGCAATTTTTTTTTTTTTTTTAATCTTTGTAAATTTTATTTTTTAGCCAATATTTCAGCACAGTTAAAATGACATAATTAAGAATTCTTATAAATAATATTTTTTTTAAACTGTGCCACATGTTAGTAGTACTTTCTTTATTATGGACAATATTTAATTTACAGCAGTTGATACATTATCTATTTTAATCCACCACCCAACAGACTTTTCTCAAACTGCAATTCCCCACCCCCCACTTACAGTTTAATATAAAAGTTCATCATGAAACACATCGAATCCCTGTTACATTCTCTATCTAACTATGCCCTACACAATGACAATAAAAAGGTGCCCTTACTTTGTTGGAGAAGTGGTCCGGGTGTCTTATGTCCCAAACCGGTCTCTTAATAATCACAAACAATTTCGTAAAGGCTATGTAAAATTTTTCCTACTCACTCTTCCTCCTAGGGGGTCCATGTGCTGCCTGCCCTGGACCCTTCGTTTCATCCATACTCCTATAACAAATCACAAACAATACTTTGGCTTAAAGGGCATCTATAGTGAAAAAAACACATTGCCCCTTTGTTTAATTCATGTACTCTGTGCTGCCTTAATCCTATCTCTGTCAGTGACTTTGTTTAACCATGTTGTCAGATCTCTGTGCAGAACTCCCCCCTTCCCCCTCCCCTCTGTTACCTCCTCCATGTCTCAACTCCGGCTAACTGACAAGCTTATCATGTGCAGTAGGAGTTAAAAGTTTAACATCCTGAAAAACACACCCACGCACAGTGGCCGATAGAAAGCAAGCTGTCCTGGAGACACAGAAGAAGAAGGAGATCAGTACAGTTTACGATCTCTCACTTTGTGACCCATCATCAATCAGTGAAAGCTATTAAGAAGGGGGGTCAAGTGCAGCCTTATATCTACCATCAAAGCTACCTCTCTCCCCCTGCTAATGCTCTTATCTCTATGTAATTACAGAGCAGGGAGGGGGGATCACGTCACAGGGATTTGATTGACAGTCCAAGTAGGAGTAGAGGAATGCAATCACATATTCTTCTAACTGGTGTTTCTCAGGAAAAAAGTGAAGACACTGTAGGGGTTGTGGGGAATTATAGAACACATGGAAAGAAAGGGAAAAAAAAGTTAATTTTCCCACTATAGATGCCCTTTAAGCGTACACCATTAATATAAGAAGTAGTCATCATCAATCTATTAAAACTTCATATTGTTTATTGGGCCATTCTGCGGCAAACAGAGACACCAGGCCTTAGGTATTTCAAGAATAGCTCCGCTCATACTCATAGGTGTCTAAGTGTTGTTCATGGTTGGTTAATGTAAAAGTTCTCTAAAACCTTCCCACCAACCGTCACTATTTTTTTAAAAACATCCCCCTCCACCAACTAAAGCCATCCCCCTAAACACAACTCTGCCCTACACACACACTGGACAACATCACAGTTAATCTCTATCCAGGGATAAAACAGCTCACCACACACCCCGGACCATAGCACAGTAAAAGGGGAACTGTGGTCTCCAAACAAGTTGATTTTAAATGAAAGTCCATGAGCCATCAACAACCTCTCTACATGCTGCACAGCCCAAGATTTGTTTTGTTTATAATACACAATTCGAAGCTATCAAAAACAACAAAGAGCAAAGATACACAGCACACTATTGATTATACAAAAAGTGTATATACACTCCCTTTATTAAGGTAGTACCCAGGGGATAGACAGTGATAGCATATAAAACATTAAAACCATATATACAAAATTACTAAAGCCTCCATATGTAGAAACTAGTTGTAAGTACAACCCTTACTTAACCTATAAGTCCCCTCACATATCCTGAGAACAGTCATAAACTTATCTGTCCAGTCTCAGGTGCAATCAAGATAACATTATGGGGATACTCATCCATTCCAGGTGTTTAGGTAAGTAGGTTCTACAATGGGGGAAAGAAGCCAAAGGAAACGCTATACGCGTTACGCCTCTACACGAGGCTTTCTCAAGAGCGTATAATCAATTCGAAGCTATTCAGAAAACACTTTGTATACACTTATACTGCATACTTCCATCTTTACTTCTATGTCTGATTTTTACAATAAGAATGTCTTCATGTAATGCCTGTCTTATCAATACACTGTGCCTCTCCATTCTGCAGGCTAAATTCTACAGAATATGGAGAACTTAGAGAAAAGCTTCATGCTCCTGTACGCAATGCAGCCAATGTCGTGATCCATCAGACCCTCAGTGACCTTTTTCTTGAAACATTTAGATCTCTGGTGGAAACCAATCGAGTATATGATCTTCCTAGCAATCAGGTATGACTGTAAAGATAGACAAAGAGAGTATTCTTAGTGTATTATTGCTAAGATATTTTTTTTTAAAAATGGTGCCTACTGCATTGGGAAACTAGAGCGCAGCACAATGCTTAAAGTGTGGAATGCGTCAGCAATTTTTATGTTTAGGGAACACTTTACCAGTGTAGTCCAAAAAGTGGTCGGTTTGCAGACCACCAGAAATCTCCAACCTGTGGGCCTCTAGCTACAACTCCCAGCATTCCGTTACAAGCCAGAAATCAGTCAGGGAATGCATGGAGTTGTAGTTTTGAGATAACTGAAAGGCCCTCTAGTTGGAGATCCCTGCTGTAAATAATAACTTTTCCTTCTTTCTAAAAATTTTGAATGCAATACCAATGCAGCATGAAGCACAGGCTTGTTTTGCATTACTGCTTTACAGTAAATTGTCTCTTTCAACAGGAATTAGAGCCATGTATAGGTTGCATGCAGACCAGTGCCAGTATCAAGCTTGTAAAGAACTGCCAAGAAGCCGAAGAAGGAGAGTGCCAGCAGTGTTACTGTCGTCCTATGTGGTGCCTCACTTGTATGGGCAAGTGGTTTGCAAGTCGCCAGGATCAACAGCACCCAGAGACATGGCTCTCCAGCCAAGTGCCTTGTCCAACATGCCGTGCTAGATTTTGCATTGTAGATGTTTGCATTGTGTGGTAAATGGACTTCCTTCTTGCGTGGTATTTGTTGGATTTGACAGACAAAATCATGTTGTCTCACCCAAAAATGAACCTCTATTTTTATTATTATTTACCTTTAAGGGGTGATTCTAAAGAAAATTAGGTTTGGGTTGATTTTGGCACAAATGTTATGGGCTGCAGGATTAGCAGAATCTCTTTGTGATGGTTGAATGATTAGCATTTATTTCAACTTCCAAATGTGGACAGCACTTGCCAAACAGCTTTGCTAGCAAACCTACACTTCTGTTTTTTTAAAGCAGATCCCTAGATCATTTTAACTGATAGAAGTTAGTTGTTCAACATCTGGCATGCTTTAACCTGGTGTAGGCTGTTACTGCACCTCACTAGTCACTGGAAACCTCTGGCTTATAATCTTGCTTCCTGGGCAGAAACTTTTTAAAGGTGCAGTTGACATATTAATATTGTGCTGTACAAGTATTATAAAAAAAAAACTTGGATATCTCCAACTTGAAGTCCATTAACATGCAACTGAATTTTGGCCCTCCAGGCTGCTTCCAATGAACAAAGCAACTGTTTTTCTGATGAAATTTATCCAGGATATTTTTCCTTTAGGGTTTTACTGTATTAATCCTCATAACTTAAGTTATGTAAATGTTAAACAGGATGCCTGAGCTGGAGGGTTGTGGAGTAAAGGACCTGACTTCAAAGGAAGAACAACTGATACTTTAAGTCTGCAGTTTCTGTGCTGTAAGTCAGGAACCATGTATTTTAGGCCAGCTTGTTTAATATTTTGGAAAGTCTTAAACTGTCTTTAATTTGTATTATGTTTTAAGGTAACCAGACAAATATCTCTGGGACCTGAAATTCTAAAATATAATTTTACCTTCACCATCTAGATTAAAAAAACATTACCCTGTCCGTGACATGGAAAGCCACAGCCAAATGTGGTTGGCTTTTAAACCCGGGACAGGCAGTGTTTTCAACTATTTGGCATGTTTTAAAGGAATTAGTTCACTTGAAAAGTGAACTAATTCCTTTAATGTATAGATTAAAGACTGGGAGGTTAAGGAGCTATGCCTTACCTTCTGTTCTTCAATAAATATCTCAGGAACCAGGGATTAGAATTGCAGAAATGTATCTTTCGCGCAATCCACAGCAGCAGCACTAAAAATTCTTAACCGCTTCCTGGTTCTAATCAACTATAGCGTGCATACTTGCTAAAGTTGATTAGAACCAAGAAGTGGTCGGGACCTGTCAGTTTTGCTGCGGTGGATCATGTTAAAGATAAGTTTCTGCAATCTTCGTCCCTGGCTCCTGAGATATTGATTGCAGAATGGAAGGTAAGGCATAGCTCCTTAAATTCCTGGTCTTCAATCAATTTTAAAGGAATAGTTCACTTTTCAAGTGAACTATTCCTTTTAGGGCTAGACAAAATCCTTGGAGTGGTTCTTTGTGCTGTATGGTTTGTTTATGAAACCAACAATATTTTTTACATCCTTGGATTAGATTAAGAAGGAAAGTAAATTTTAGGAATAGTTATGTCTTGAATCACAAACATAACAGTGTTAATCTTTTGGTTTGAAAACTGTATCAGTTTGCATTAAATTCTGATTTCTACTTTTGGTGGTGGGTCATCTTTTTCTGTTTCTCATTGCTTTGTCTATCCATACAATTTAAAGAATTTGGAAAGAAAATTGTAGTGAAATGTTCAAAAGCAGGGCAGGGCTCTTCCATACAAAAAAAAAAAAGTGTTTCATTCTGGTTTTACATTTTGGCACCTTTGGAAAAAAATAAAAATGTACATGGGTTCCCCTTAAAATCAGTAGGGTGCAAACTAATTTGCTTTTATTTTACCATATATCTTAAATCTGCACTGGAGAGAATGTAATTTGTTACTGCCCTTATTTAATGGTTCATTTTTTAAATTTGTGTGTATTACACATCCCAGCTCCAAATGGTTCTCCTGTAATGTCCCCCCAAAGTTATAAAAACCAGTGAAATTGTTTCCGCCTCTGAGCTGCCCTCTCAGAGGTTTTTGGCTTGCTCAGAGCAACCCTTCACCCCCCCCCCCCCCCCCCTCCCTCTCCCACCCGTTTTCCTCTCCCTCCCCCTAGTGTAAATCCCCTTGTATATATATTAGGAATAGTTCCCCCAGCCCCAACCGCAATAAAATATATATAAGAAAGTCCCCCGATCTTTACTTACCTTCCCTCTCTCCTCCGGCATTCTGAACTGCCAGCAGCCGCGTCTGTGATTGGCTGCCTCTCAGCCAATCACAGACGCGGCTGCCGGTCTGGCCCCCTGCTTGCAGTTCTGTGCAAGCAGAAGGCCGGGCATTGCGGCGGAGGAGAGAGGGAAGGTAAGTAACGAATGGGGGACTTTCTTATAAATATAATATAGCGGTTGGGCTCTGGGAACTAGCCCTACAACATACACATTTTTTTTAAAAGGGGTGTACCTGCCCTTTAATTTACAAAGCTGATCACCTTTTATTGCTTTGTGGCATTATTATTTTTTTTTATTTTTAAGAAAAAAGCCCTTTAATTCTGAAGGCTTTCCAGCAGGCAGCCTTATGCTCACAAACAATACTACCTCACTAGACTACAAACTATAGAACTAAAGCTAGGTACACACTACCTATAAAGACCCGATACCGACGGTATCTGGCTTTAGCGCTACTGTGTGTACCTACGTTCGGGTTGGCCGAGTGCTCGTTCGGAAAAGAGGGAAAATTTCCATCAGCCAAAGTAGGCTTCCTATAGGGGAGTCTGCCATATGGCCAAGGGAAACGCACAGTTCTGACTGTGTGTATGCAGATCTTTGAAAAATGACAGACAGGATCTGCAAGATCCTGTCATTTTTCATAAAATGAAGTGTGTACCCAGCTTACAATGGCTATTAATTATTTCCCTGTTTGTATGTATAATTTATTTATTTACAACCAGTCAAAAAACACAGGAGGTTCCTGTCCACTCCAAATTTCATCTAAAGTTTACATTAAATTTTAGCTTGTTCCCTGTCTGAATCTGTGCTGGTTAACAGACATTTGTAATAAGGCCATTTTAACACGGATGACATTTTAAAAGATTTCCATTCGGCTGTCTATATCAAAAACCAATACATAGCATTTTATTAGCAGAAAAAAAAACAGACCAAAAGCTGTCCATGTGAAAGTAGCCTTAAGCTCTGTACACTCGATTTTTTGCTTGGGTGGAACACCCGTGGGCCAACCAAGAGCAATTTAGCATGTGTACAGCTAGTGAACTATCCCTTTACTATATTGATTGAAGACCGGGAGGTTAAGGAGCTATGCCTTACCAGGTAAGTTTCTGCTACCTTTCTCCCTGGCTCCTGAGATATTGATTGAAGAACGGGAGGTAAGACATAGCTCCTTAATCTGGGTCTTCAATCAATACATTAAAGGAATACTTTTCAAGCGAACTATTCCTAGGAATGGGGAACTTATTTGTGAGCCATAGAACAAGTGCTTTTTATCATTCTAGTTATATTTGATTAAGTGTATTGTTAGACAATTAAGTGGGCAGGTTGTCTTGTTGATAAGCCAAATGTTAAAGCACGGTCAACCAATAGTGTGGCATCAGCATGTGTTTGGGGTTGTCGGCAAACGTAAAAATGGCAGGTTTTCTCTTTGGTTATTTAATTAATTGACTAAATTAGTGTAGCTATATGTATGGCCAAATGTTACCCCACCATTAGTTATTCTAAAAGCAAGTTTGTGTGCAGCTAGTGTAATAAAAACTAAACCAAGGATGTGGAGTTGTAACAGGTAAGTTTTGAGGTGCACTCCCATATCTCTGTGACAAAACGGTAAGGGTTATAAACAAAAATACTGAAAGGGAGGCACACTCCAAAAGTGCTTTACAGCATAACTTATTAATTCAGTGCTGAACAAAGTCCAAAATACACACAACTTTCAGGTTTTTTTTCCCCCTTCCTCAGGTGTAACCACAAGTCAAACGTGCATAGCTAGTTCTTTTGGAGTGTGCCTCCTTTTCAGTATTTTTGTTTAATTAAAACTAAACTCTGCTTCTTCCTTAATACCGATGGCCTCATTTCCTATTGATCAGAGGTGGTTTATTGAACCTGGGAGAGTCGTATCAACTATTTGTAAACTAAACCTTTACAAATGGGAAGGTTAGTTGGACTAAAAGGAGAGTGCATGTAAAACATCCTTTTGCAGGTCCTTATTTGCATTCTAAATCACATGCATTCTTAATGCCTTGTGTCTGATGAATAGGCTTTTTAAAACATCCAACCCTTATTCATGCTGTCTAGGCTCCAATCTTCTGTTTTGAATCCATTGTTTAGCAGCGGTTATTATTGTTCCAACCAGCAACATACAATTATCATATAGGCATATCATTAGGAAATGGGAAATGTTTTAGATTGAAGAAATGTTATTAAATAAATGTTGACAAAAAACTGTAAATAAACAGTGTTTAATTAGATTCCTTTTATGTACTAATGTCCAAATAATGTGAAAAACATATAATGTAATTCACCATTGAGTTTAAAGGGTATCTCCACTGCTAAAAGTCACCTGGGTTGTAAGGATAGATATGTGTAAGGTGGAAATGTACCTGCAGTATCCTGTGTCTTTGAGCAGTAGTTTAGAAGAAATCTAATGAGTTTGTCCCAGAACGCTGTGGATGGTGCAGGTCCGCCCACATTCATTGACTGCCTGCATGTAAAATGTCCGACGCGTCACACACACCCACCCACCCACACACCCACCTACCCACACACCCACCTCTCCAAGCTACTGAGTTCACTGCTAAATGGAGGAATAATCACATGGCCATCACAGCAGCTTGCTGACCTCACTAATTAATGGAGGAGTAATCAGGTACTTCCTTTTTCTCTCTCCCACTCCCTCCCATACCAGATTGCCTCATATTCCCAGCATCCCCTATGAAATCAATCTTAGAGTTAGACACAAACAAATCTTTATTAAAAACAACACAAGTTCCCCTGTATTTGTTACAGTAGTGTGGGAAGAGGGTTTAACTTTTCCTCCCCTGTCTCTCTCTGCATAATCAGCTGGAAAAATGAACTTAGAGAGTCAGGGAGGAAAGGATTTCTTACTGCAGCCAAGTGGGTGTGTCTGCTACCATGATGATGCACATTGAGTGACAGCACTCCCAGCACAGGGGAAGACACATCCCCAGGAACCTGCACAACTTTCCCATGCTGCTGCAATCAAATGAAAGGGAATTCTGGGGGAAAAAAGGTAGGGGGAGGGTTGGGGGATGGTGTACTTTAAAATAAACCAAAAAAAAAAAAAAATGCTTTTTCCTCAGTGGAGATACCCTTTAAATTATGAATTATAGCTAATCCAACCATATCATCCTTTGCATTAATCTGAAAATATCACCTGTCATGACCTACATATTTTATATACGTTTAACAGGGCCCAGCGTTTAAATGCAAAACACAACATATTTTCAATTTCAAGTAAAGTTGTCTCCTGTATTTTATACTCTACTAGGGGAAATGCACAAAAGAATTACCGTATATACTTGAGTATAAACTGTCCCCGAGTATAAACCGAGGTACCTAGTTTTAGCTAAAAAGGAGAAAAAAAGATATTGACTTGAGTATAAACCGAGGGGGTTAGTATTTGCCACTTAAGATGTTTGGAAACTACAACTCCCAGCATGCTTTATTGCTGGGAGTTGTAGTTTTCAAACATCTTAAGTGGCAAATACTTGCAAATAGGGGTACAGTATGCACAAATAAAGAAGGTTTTACTCTTATTTGTAAATATTTGCCCCTTAAGATGTTTGATGTTGCCCTGGTGTCCCTGTGGTATTCTCCTACCTTGTCCGGCGGCCGCTCGCTCCACATCCTCTGCGCTTCAGGATGATGTCACTACTCGGCGCCGCAAAGTGAGAGGCGCCGGGTAGTGACATCATCCGGATGCGCACTGAGGATACGGATCGCGCTGCCGCCGGACAAGGTAGGAGAAAAGTTGTCTCGAGTATAAACCGAGGTAAGATTTTTAGGCTTTTTTTAAAGCCTGAAAACCTCAGTTTATACTCGAGTGTATGTACGGTACAGAGTTATAAAAAAATAAAGGGTATAAAGTAACAGATTCAGTCCAATCTTAACCTCCCACAAGGTTCAGCCAGCGATCAACAAAAATTCAGTAGAATGAAAGCACACTGTAGAAGCAAAATCAGTGCACATAACATACCCCTTTCTAAGGTGTATAGATATACAGAGAGCCACAAGCACTTAGCTTGTGTCTATTTAAGGAGGCGCTTGTAGCTCTGGGTAAATCCCAATTGTGACTTGTCTGATGGCATTAAAAAAATCAGACTGAAAGTTGGCTGTGTGGGTGACTTTCACTGCCACAATTCCCCTGTAAAATTAATGCCAACAGCATTCTGTAAAACATCCCCATAATGTCTATTGACAACCCTTACAATGTTCAGTAACCTCACATGTACATGGCATATGTAGATCAGGTTAGTGTTAGCAGAGGTGAATGGAGAACCTCTACTGTCCTGGTTGCTCTGATGAGCATGTACAAAATGTCACCCAGGGTATGAGCGCGCGGCAGCCCGAATGCTTACCGTAACTTCAGAATGATCTTCAATGCTGGCACACAGACACAAGTCCCAACAGGAAGCCCCAACTGGATGGACAAAGAGGAGAGCCCACACTGAACTGGGTGGGAGGGTGAGGGTGCAGATGATTGGAAACTACAACTCCCAGCTAATAAAGCATGCTGGGAGTTGTAGTTTCCAAACATCTTGAATGCCAAGGAAGAAGAATGTAGTTGTCTTTTAAATGAACAGCAGAATTCTCCTACAGTAATGTCTATTACTGTATGGGAATTCTGCTGTCCATTTAAAGGGCAACTAAAGCCTCAAAACAGAATCAGAAGGCAGTAGTGGTTAGTACATTTTCTACCCTCGGTTTATACTCGAGTCAACCACTTTTATTAGTTTTTTTTTGGTGAAATTAGGTACCTCGGTTTTATACTCGGGTTAGTATATACGGTACTTTGTTTTCCAGATTACCTGGGAATTCTATGGTATATCCAGCAGCTGAACAATTCCCAATGTTTTAGTCATTAAGGACCTGCTGGTAAATCATGGCCAATTGTGCATTACTAGGTAGGCAAAATGGTCAAGCTGAAATATTGGCTGTGGCACTTGAATTTCCAAATGACAGATTAACAATCAGTATACTGATCAGTAAATCAGGGGGACTAGACAGCAGAAGTCTTCCTGTGTGTACAAAGCCTAATGTTGGCCATACACTATTGAGGCATTTAATAAGATTCAATGCAATAAAATGCTAGTTGTTTACTTTCTGACGTTTTCCCACTTCGCCCATTAGCAAAAAAGATTGGGCCAGGCTGTTCCCTTTGACATCAGAGGAATGTTGGAAGCATCACCAAATTTATACTTTTTTGTTCCATAGGCCACCTAGCTTTTTGCTAGTCTACCTAGCAGTCATGCTGTCCTAGGCCAAGGCCTAGGTGGCCTAGTGAGAAACATGGCCCTGGTTGGAAAAACAAAAGCCACACCCCAATATTCCAACGTAGCTGAACATACAGCCTATTTGAGGCCCACATGTCCATACAAATTTTTGCATATATTGGACTAAAATTTGATAAATATGGTTGAGCATGGCAAAAATTTAATCAAAAATATCCCTCTGGTCAAAATATAGGCCAGTGTGTACAGGACCATAATATGCAGTAGACAATCTTTTAGAATTCAGAACTTAATATTTAAATAATTATTGCCCGCTAGATCGAAAAACCCAAACTAGTTCAGATAGTCGGTTCGAGTTTGGGTCCATCACTAGTAGGAAACTTTAGGCTGTTTACTTCTAATTCTGCTGGTAGTATTTCTGATGGTAAAAGAAGTGGTGTTGCTGATATTTCGGCATCACTGATTTCATGGCCCATTTAAAACCACGCAATCGGGTGGAAATGTCCGCCACATCGGATCTGATTTTGGACACTCTAGCTGAACTATCAACCTGTGTGTGCACATTCTTACTGCTATACTACTGAAAAGGTAACATCTGATTGGTTGCTGCAGATTAATAGCCAGACAAAACGTTGCAGATATTATGTAAGTTTGAACATGGAGTTCAATGCTTGATGATTTGTACATATCATGTAAGGTGGCCATACAGATGCGATTTGTACAGCATGTGTACCGACAGATCACATTAGTATCGAGCTGGTAGTCGGCCGCCAGACGAGCTACCGCCTGTCCCAGCCCCTGCCTCTCGCCGCCTCCCCGATGCTCTTAAATGAGTGTCCTGGGGGCCTGAAGCATTTACTTTGAAAAAATTAGAGTGTTCCCAGCAGGCCGGTCACCTGAATACTTCGGGAGTAACCTTTGACTCGGAACTTTCCTTTAAACACCACATTAATACCATGTCCAACTCCTGTCGGTTACAGCTCAAAAACATTTCACGCATTCGTCCCTTCCTTTCACAGAACGCTACCAAAATTCTAGTTCATGCCCTTATCATCTCTCGGCTGAACTACTGTAACACCCTCCTGTGCGGTCTACCAAGCAACTGACTGGCACCCCTTCAATCAATCTTTAACTCTGCTGCCAGGCTCATTCACCTCTCTTACCGCTTCCCACATGCTGCCCCTTTCTGTCAATCTCTCCTCTGGCTTCCCATCACCCAAAGGATCCAATTTAAGCTGCTAACCTTATCCTACAATGCTCTCTCTGATCTGATAAACAGATACTACCCAAGGCGTAACCTCCGCTCTGCTAATGATCTCCTGTCATCTGCTCTAATCACCTCCTCCATCTTCCATCTTTACCAACTGACCGTAGTGGCGACTATGGTCGTTCGTCGGCACTCCGGTTGGTCAGGAAAAGCCCATACACATGAACGATAATGGGTAAATCCCATCATGAATCGACGAGATTTACCCATTATCATTCGTATGTATGGCCACCTTTAGTCCCGGGTATATTGTAGACCTATTCTCTCCTTCTCAAGGCATCAGGTAGGAATGTTCCCAATTCAAATACAGTTTTTTTTTTTACAAGGATTCCTAAACATTGTAATATACTTCCAGCATATAGACTAGTTTCATGTAATATCAGAGGGGTCTTTAATTAAGGACCAGCCCTGAATATCCTAGGTGCCATTTCTTTATCCCAGCTCTGGCTTCAATTATATATAGATTAGTGTATATAGGCATGAAGAATAAAAAGTGTTGTTAAATTACTGCAAGCAAGAAATTGCACCAAAAATGGTGATCGCATGCTCTCCGATAATCGGATCACAGCACAACGGGCAGCTGTGCACATAGTGTGTCCACACCAATTGGCCTACATTAACATGCGCTTTTTAACCCACAATCGTATTGCTTTTTAAACGCATCAGTGTGGCTGATCCCTGAATATGCACTCATTGAAATATATAGCCTAAAATCTTTAAAGACTGATAACAAATTTCTCTGTTACCATCCAATTCTTTGATCACATTCATGGTGCACAATGGATTCTCTTCAGACTTCCCACGTTTTTTTTGCTCCACTCTCCCTTAAAGCTGGGTGCACACAGTACAGATTTCTGAAAGATGACAGATGATCTGCAAGATCCTGTCTGCCATCTTTCAAAGATCTGCATACACACAGTCCCTATAGGGAGAACGCTCGGGACTGTGTGTTTCCATCTCCTATCGGGGCTTTATCGTTACTGTGTGTACCCAGCTTTAAACAGGTTACAAATAAAAGTGATTGTGTTTACTAATATGTTTTTAATGTCAGACATTTTGTTTCCATTCCTTTTGCTCACTATAATATTGCTTTTCAATGAATTTGAATTGTGTCCCTCCTCCTGTTTGGTTTGCTTACCAGACTTCTTTGTGCCAAATGTCCATTTTTTTGGGCAACCCTTTCCCAATGTTTATATCAATTCAAAGTACAATTCTACATGATTTAATATTTACCTGTACTTTCAATGCACATTGCTTACAACATCAACGTGTGTTTTTTTTGGGGGGGGTGGAGGAGGGGTAAGAAGCCATGGGCTGGGCCAAAAGGTGTCAAATTGCACCCTTCCTGTCACATTACAGGGTCAATAGCAGGCAATTAAGAATAGGGCTGGGGGATGGGCATAGTGAGGTATTGGCAACATTTTGCAATTCATTTGTGGGATAGCTTTTTTATATTAAGGCTTCGTTCACAATATCAAAGTGCTGTAAAATGCATGACAATGCACGTTTTCATGCATTGTGTGTTTTTGCAATGCAAACATTGTAATAAGCGTTATGCGATCTTCTTCACTCCCATTGACTTGAATATGTATACACTGACGTCTGCAAATTGTACAAATGCATGCAGCTGTGCCTTATTGCGGCAATATTAAATTCAAGGCACTGGCAGGAACAGGACACATTGAACTTTATAGAATGAATGCCTCTGCGTTATCATGCATTGCAATACAGTGCTAAAAAATGGCCATAGTGTGAACGAACCCTAAGGCTGAGGCCACACTATATCGCATTCTAGCGCACCGGAAGCATGCAGGCATTTGTGGTGTGAGCTGCTCCGATTGTGCAAAAAATGCCGAATCCATGCGCTTCAATTACCAAATTGCAGCGCACATTCAGGGAGATTCAATAAAAGTTCTTATCATTAAAAATGGTGCTACTTTTGCCCCAACCAATCAGACCTTATTTAACATTTGAAAGCTAATATCTGATTGGTTGGTGCAAAATTAGCACCATTTTTAATTTTATTGAATTTTATTGAATAACCCAATTGCCCAAAACTAAAAAACGTCTTAACACGCAATCGGATCACATGTTAAAACATCTTGGTGTGGCCTAGCCCTCAAAAGATACTTGTCATTTTGTGCACATTTTTATTTGTCATTTTTAGCATGCAGTATTTTTCACATTATTTTAATTTGCAGAAAGGCAATAAAGACATGCTCTATAATTAACAGGCTATTTGGAACATTTTGTATTACTTAACAATGTCTCGGTAAAGCAGCCAATGCACTACATATGGGCAGCACAGTGGCTCAGTGGTTGGCACTGATGCCTTGCAGTGCTGAAGTCCTAAGTTTGATTCCATCCTTGGACACATCTGAAAGGAGTTTGTATGTTCTCCCCGTGCTTGCGTGGGTTTCCTCTGGGCACTCCGGTTTCCCCCACAATCATAAAGACATACTGATAGGTTGTATTTGTCAAATAAATGTGCTTAGATTGTAAGCTCTTCGGGGCAGGGCCTGATGTGAATATATACATGTAGTTGTAAAGCGCAACAGAAGATGTTGGCACTATATAAATATACAATAATAATAATATCCTCCAACGTTCGCGACGTCTGAAGAACCGCCCAATACATTATTATTTGCAATCAATAATGATAATGATGAGAATAATAATCATAATAAAAATAACAATATTAATAATAATGAGATATATTTAAGTATATTTTAGTACAACTGCACTCATCCAGTATATCATTTACTATATCCAGGTGCCTCCAGGTCACACAGCTCCCATCCACTATGTGTAGTATTGTAATATCAAACTCCAATATAACTCCCGGGCACACTGTTGTATGTGAAATCAAATCACGCTTTATTCAACGTTTCAACGTCTCGCAGGACGTCTTCATCAGGACAATAATGAGAATAATGATAATAAAAAATAACTAAATAATAATAATGATTAATAATAGTAATAATAATGATGGAAACAATAATGATAATAAAAATAATAATTGTAATAATAATGGGAATAATAATAATGATAATAAAAATAATAATGATGGGAATAATAATAATGATAATAATACTAATAATGATGGGAATGATAATAAAAATAATAATAGTAATAATAATGATAGGAATAATAATAATGATAATAATAGTAATAATAATGATGGAAATAATAATAATGATAATAATAATAATGATGGGAATAATAATAATACAAATAATAGTAATGATAATAGTAATAATGATAATAACTAGAAAGGGAAAGTTTAAGTATAAACTTTGAATTTGGCTTGAAAGACTGCATCTTGGAAGGGAATTTGTGTGTTTGTGCTGCAGATTTTAAAACTCAATAATGTCAATGAAGAGGACATTGTTGTTTTTTACTTACCCTTTAAATATGTCACATGCATTAAAGGTAGGTACGTTGGTTTGTGTGTATTCATATCAGGTTGGGGGATAAAATACTAACTTTTTTGATGATTGGTCAAAATGATTTTTTTTACTTTAGTTACCCTTTACGTATGGCTGCCATAGTAATGGATCAGTAGGTGTGTGTACCCGTGTTGGGGGTTAAAAAAACAAAGTTTTTTGATTATTGATCAAAATTAGCTTTTTTGACTTTAGTTACCCTTTAAAGTATGGCTTCCACAGTAATGGATAAGTAGATCAGTAGGTGTGTGTACCTGGGTCTGGTTGAGGGGTATGTCTTTTTTGTGTTTACAACCATAAATCTATTTTTTATTGAGGATAAATCTAAATTAGTTTTTTTACTTTAGTTACCCTTTAAGTATGGCCGCCACTGTAATGGATAAGTAAATCAGTAGGCGTGTGTACCTGGGTCTGGTTGAGGGGGTATGTCTTTTTTGTGTTTACAACCATAAAACTATCTTTTATTGAGAATAAATCTAAATTAGTTTTTTTTTTTACTTTAGTTACCCTTTAAGTATGGCTGCCACAGTAATGGATAAGTAGATTAGTGGGTGTGTGTAACTGGGTCTGGTTGAGGGGGTATGTCTTTTTTGTGTTTATAACCAAAAAACTATCTTTTATTGAGGATAAATCTAAATTAGTCTTTTTGACTTTAGTTACCCTTTAAGTATGGCTGCCACAGTAATGGATAAGTAAATCAGTAGGTGTAGGTATGGCTTCCATGGGAATGGAAAGGTAGGTCAGTAGGTGGGTGTACCTGGGTCTGTGTGGGGGTTGGGGGTATCACCATTCGTATTTATGACCATGAAAAAAACTGTTTTGAAATATCCACATTTGAGGATTGTTACCATTATAGTCTATGGGAAAAAATGTCCGGAAATTCGCCGATAACGCTGTAACGCTTCCGTGAATTCCTTAGCTAAAAGATGTCACATGCATTAAAGGTAGGTACGTTGGTTTGTGTGTATTCATATCAGGTTGGGGGATAAAATACTAACTTTTTTGATGATTGGTCAAAATGATTTTTTTTACTTTAGTTACCCTTTACGTATGGCTGCCATAGTAATGGATCAGTAGGTGTGTGTACCCGTGTTGGGGGTTAAAAAAACAAAGTTTTTTGATTATTGATCAAAATTAGCTTTTTTGACTTTAGTTACCCTTTAAAGTATGGCTTCCACAGTAATGGATAAGTAGATCAGTAGGTGTGTGTACCTGGGTCTGGTTGAGGGGTATGTCTTTTTTGTGTTTACAACCATAAATCTATTTTTTATTGAGGATAAATCTAAATTAGTTTTTTTTACTTTAGTTACCCTTTAAGTATGGCCGCCACTGTAATGGATAAGTAAATCAGTAGGCGTGTGTACCTGGGTCTGGTTGAGGGGGTATGTCTTTTTTGTGTTTACAACCATAAAACTATCTTTTATTGAGAATAAATCTAAATTAGTTTTTTTTTTTACTTTAGTTACCCTTTAAGTATGGCTGCCACAGTAATGGATAAGTAGATTAGTGGGTGTGTGTAACTGGGTCTGGTTGAGGGGGTATGTCTTTTTTGTGTTTATAACCAAAAAACTATCTTTTATTGAGGATAAATCTAAATTAGTCTTTTTGACTTTAGTTACCCTTTAAGTATGGCTGCCACAGTAATGGATAAGTAAATCAGTAGGTGTAGGTATGGCTTCCATGGGAATGGAAAGGTAGGTCAGTAGGTGGGTGTACCTGGGTCTGTGTGGGGGTTGGGGGTATCACCATTCGTATTTATGACCATGAAAAAAACTGTTTTGAAATATCCACATTTGAGGATTGTTACCATTATAGTCTATGGGAAAAAATGTCCGGAAATTCGCCGATAACGCTGTAACGCTTCCGTGAATTCCTTAGCTAAAAGATAGCACACTTCTCCTATATGCCCCGCACGTCTGTACCGAATTTCATGTCTCTAGCTCAAAAACTGTGGGAGGAGATACGGTGCAAAAAAGCGGAAGAATAAAACGGAAGAAAAAGAATAGAAAGAACAGTAATTTGGCTTTTTCAAGCCAAATTAATAATAGTAATAATAATACATGGAATAATAATACATGGAACAGATGTACAGTTAGTAAGCATTACTGGCTGTAACCTGTTTCCACATTTCCAATGCCAATACATCTTTATCAAACATCTCTACAACCATAACATACAGCACATATGTATTGGTTTCTCCCCTTTTTAGGTATTAATGTTCATTTTTGCGCCAAAACCCCGGTTAGTATGGCTATCATTTGGCGCGGAAAAATTGGTTCAAAATTTCCATAAAAACCTCGCAACCACACCTACCAGCTAATGATTGGAGAACTCTCAATTCTGTCCGCCCCTCTTTCCAAATCTGATTGGCGGAGTGGTCGATCCAATCCCAACAGGGCTTTCTCGACTCTTCCATTCGGACGATGGGGGGGAAGACATTGATTCTGAGTTTATGTATTGAGCTTCGTACACACCCGCGGCTATAGATTTATGCGAAGGTGGTGTTTAGAATAAAACAGACTGTACTCGTTCTCATTGAACGCTTACGGTGCTTAAGACAAGTTGAAAGGACCCTCTAAGCATTTCCGGTTACCCCTCCGCGCGAGTTTTGGTACGTTCGGACGGGCGAGGGAGGCGGTTTATGTTTCTCTGTGTCTGGCGCGGTTCCCCCAGTGTCCGCAGAACAAGTGAAGAGGAAAGGTCACGTCAGGGGGAACAAAGCAGCCATGTCTTATTACCGGCGAACCAACACCGAGGAAAGCAGGTAAAGTAGAGAAATAGAACGCGGAGCTGCAGATTGACAGGCAGCGGATTGGAAACGGTTAAAACCTGCTAACTATATAGAAATAGGGTGTGTGCGAACGTGTGTTTAGGGTTAAACTAGCAGGGGAGGAGGTGGTGCAGCTAAGATGGGACCTCTCCTTACTGCAAGGCCAGGGTGTTAGTATTAATATGTAATGCTCCCTACACTAGAAACCCTGCACTGTTTGGCGCCAACCATTTTTGTTGTCCTCATTCAACACCGCCACCTACCGGTGGGTCATTAGACGTGCCCCCCATCCCAATGCAGATTTGTGCTGGATGCAATTATTTGTGTTCTGGTTTATAATCGGTTTGTTGTAATCCTAGTTAAATGCATCATACAAGCTCTTTTTTTTTTCTATTCATGTTGCATGGTGGAAAGTAAGGAAGAAGGCTTAATGTGTTTTTAAATTCTGACACATGGCATGTGTGCAGTGTAACAGCTATGTATGTTTATATAGCACCACTTGGGGAAGCAGCGCTGTACAGTATTAAATTACAATAGTCGTACAAGGGGGATAAATACATAGATAGTTCAGTACATAAATATATTTTATATAAATGGAAGTGCTAGAGTTTCGCCACAAGGGTTAATGAGGTCCCTGCCCCATAGAGCTTGTAATCTAGTTAGGTGGGTAACAGATACAATGGAATGGGTACAAGTGCTGGTGTGAGATGTATGCAGTGCAAATAAAACAATCAAATACTGTGCTGGTTAGGTGGCATGTAAGGCTAGATTTAAACCTGCTAATTTAGGTTTCTTGATGTAGAGAGAGGGGAATAGTGTTTCAGAGGATGGGAGCTACGAGAGAGAGAGGTTTATGGCGAGGGGAAGCAGTCCGAGTGGGGGGTCTGTACAGGAGATGGTTCTGCGATCAGCGGAGGGTACAGGCAGGAACATATGGGGAGACTAGCGTGGAAATATAAGGAGGGATTTCAATGTTAGAAGGATTTTGTATGCAAGTCAATAATTACCCCTAGGTAGCATGCAGATTGGATAGGGGTATTGTCAACAGAGATGGAGAAAGATGGGACAGGACCAGGTTTAGGTGGAAAAATGATCAGTTCAGTTTTAAAAAGATTTAATTTGAGTTAGCGTTGAGACATCCAGGAGGAGATGGCAGGCAGGCAGTCGGAGACACGTGATTGGATGTCAGGGGTTAGCGTAGGGGTGGACAAGTAAATTTGTGTATCGTCTGCATATAAATGATATTTGAAGCCAAAAGAGGTAATAACATCTCCCAAGAAAATAGTGTAGAGGGAGAACAATAAGGGTCCAAGAACAGACCCCTGCGGGACCCCCACACCAAGAGGAACCGGAGAAGAGATATTGCTAGCATAAGATACATTATGAGTTCTGTCAGAGAGATAGGATAGAAACCAGGATGCCACTTCATTCCGAATGCCCAAAGAGTGAAGAATCCGCATAAGTAGGGAATGATCGACTGTGTCGAAAGCAGAGGAGAGGTCAAGGAGGATAAGAATAGAAAACTGACCATTGGCCTTTGCAACCTGCAGACCATTCACAACCTTACACAGGGCCATCTTGGTGGAATGCGCATGACGGAATCCAGATTGCAAAGGATCCAATAGGTTATAGCATGAAGGTAGTTAGTGAACGGAGAAGACTAATCGTTCTAGCAGTTTAGAGGCTATTGGTAAAAGAGAGACCGGGCGGTAATGGCTAAACAAGAGAGGTCCTATTTGTTATTTGTGGGGAGCTGTTCAATGAAATATGTATAGCATAAGACTGGAGTGCATCTGTGGTTTGACTTCATTATTGAACCTCTACCCACAACTAAGCAATAGAAACCAGCATAATACATGTGATTTTTTCAAATAAGCTACATGCTGTTTTGCACTGGTAGTCCTCTTCTTGGTTGTATATTCAGCAAATTACACAACATTCTTATGCACAATCTGAAGTGGGTGCTGACTTCCAAGGATTCTTCCCACTTCCAAGGAAGGTAGATACTGGAAAAATCAAACAGGGTCTGAAAGGGCGCTCCTGATAGAATTCAAAATTTCTTGAAAACCACACATCAAAAACGTTTCAGGGGGAATGTGCCCCTTTCTTCAAGACCTGAAGAAGAACCTGTTTGGTTGTAGATTCACCATGGAAGGCATTTCTTTCCTAGCTTATTTAGGGTTTCAAGTATTTTAATCACATTGACATACTTGTGTCTAATTACAATTTCCACCCTTTCCTCCATTGTCTGTGCATTGAATTGAATTATACATAGCTATCACTAGTAAAGAGACAGAGCTGAGTTTATCCCAGGAGTCAGTTAGTAAGTTGGGTTCACCACTATTTTTCAGCTTTTGGCTGGTCTCCCCAGTCTACCTTGGGCCTTCCACTTCTGGCTCAATAGCAATTCAACAAAAAAGGGGGAATGGTAGACAAACCGATGAAACAGCTATGCTGTGAAGGAATTTATTTGTAATCCATGCCACAACATGTTTCGGGTATCATTTACCCTTTCTTGAGAAAAGGGTCATGATACCCGAAACATGTTGTGGCGCATGGATTACAAATAATTCCTTCACAGCATAGTCTGTTTCATCGGTGTCTACCATTCCCCTTTTTTTTGTATCCCAGGAGTCAGTGTCTAGCAGTTTCATTATGGGGGCTAATGCGGATCACGCACTTATTAGTCATTTGATAGATTCAGAATTGATCACCAAATTTATCCAATTACTAAATACCTGTGTTGTCCCCTTGCAACATGTCATGTCTTGTTGTTTTTTTGCATGACTTGTATAGCTTAATTATCTTTTTTAGCAGAGGTTACGATCAATGTTTATGGAATATCAAATCATTACTCAATTTATATCTATAAACAGCATTTTGATTTTTTTTATAAGGTAAAAAAGGTTCAAAAACTGAACAGTAAAGTTTTAAAAGTAAATCGCCCTTTTAGCTATAGAGTTTTTCTTTATAGTATTCTGCAGTATGTTCTGGATCAAATAAGAATTTATATGTATTTGATTTGTCTCGGAAGGAAACCTTAGATCATCCTATACCTGTAGTATAGTTTTGCAACAATGATTTGTTTGAAATGCTCAATGAGGCAGAGGCCCCACTGCAACGAAACTGATTTCCATTTTGGCTATGCATTTCTATGCTATTGTATGTGCTGTGTTGGTGATTAGACAAATAGTCCTTAATCACAACCAAAAATTGGTTATATTGACATGCACTGTGCACAACAAGATCATATGGTAAAATGCCATCTGAATCATGAGCTGGGCCTAGCCCTAGTTGACTTGGTTGTGCATTGAGATGCTTGCCCTGACCTGCCCCCCAATTGTGTAATTGGGTTCACTGAAGGAAAGTGTTTTTTTTTTTTTTCTTGTAATGGCAGTCATTTTGTTTTTGCATGATTAATAATTATTGCATTTTTTGTGCCAGGTCTGAGGACATTGCTGATTGTGCAGACAGCATTCTTTTAACAGTTCCTGAGATTCAGTTTTCACTTATGCAGCTTAAGTGTCTTGAGAATAATATAGTTACATGAACATAATTTAAGACCATTTCTTTTTTGCCTTATTAGGTTCTCGTCTCCAACTCGCTGGTCGCAAGGAAGGAAGCGTCATTCAGATGGCAAGCTTAGATATTATGATTCAGATTCCACAGTGTTTGATGAAAGCCTGAAAAGGAGTCTGTAAGGCCTGAAAGGTATCTTGTTATATCTTATATTTATATCATTTTTCTTGATCATCTGTTGGGTAGGGCTCATGGGTAGTCTTAAAAGGTTGGACTAGATGGACATATGTCTTTATTCAGCCTCAAGTATTGTGCTGTGTGCTGCAGGTGTCCGTTTACACAAAAATGAAAACTGGGTAAGGCTGTAAATGCTGCCTAGGTTTAAACTGCTGTTTTTTCTACTGTTAAAATTAACTTTTTCCTACCTCGGTGAATGATTTTATAGTGTTTATCTGCAAATGTTGTGAATAAACCTTTTAAGATCCAAAGGCAATGTAATATAGTGCATCAGGGATTCATCAAATTGGGGCCATTGATTCTCACTTCTCCATCCTTTGCAAGCATAATTGCTTTAAATATGGCATGTAAGGTAATTTTTATTTGGAAATCACATGATATGAGTTTTAGACTTTCTTCCTCTATTTCAGATTGCCCACAAATACCTTAAATATTAAAATTGTTCCCATTTTCCCCATGGTCCTTTGCTATGGTGATTAATGCCCATTTCAGGTTTATTGGCTTGTGCCAAGGGGTTGTATGCCTGTTTCAGGCTTATAGGGCTTGTGTAAAGTAAACATCAGAAGGGCAATTTCTCAAACTGAAAGAGATGCTGGAGATTTCTGTAGTTATCTAGGGGATCATATATACTTTTGATTAGGTTGTTACGGGAGCCAGAGTATTGTATAGAGGCAAATGGTCTAGAAAGTGTTTTTTTTCTGGAATCGTGACAGTGATTTCTAGATCTTCAACTCAAACGTTTTTACTTTGCTTCAATAATCAAACTGCTTAATCATGTGTAGTACTGTATCTCAATGTCCTTTTTTAAAAATATACTACAATGTTTGAAACCAAGTCTTCTGACATCATCTTCACCTTTTCTATTAGCTTTACCACACCTGAAAGCCATAGACCGGTGGAAAGATGCAAAGACTGGGGCACTGCAGTAGAGAGGAAGAGTGTTTGAGAAAACTGTTGACAAGGATTTGGCACGTATGATTCATATTTTTCTTCTGAAAGAATGCCATCATGCTAATGTAATGGTATCAGAAAAACAAAGTTAGTGGTTCATAAAACAATAATGGGTAAATCCTGTCAGGAAGCATGGGATCTCCCTATTTCGTTAGTGTGTAGGAGCTGTTCCCGACTGATCGACGACACTGTAGTCTTAACTCACCTCAGTCGGGAATGATGGAAATCACCCATTGCCTGGAGCCGGGTATTGGCTCCCTTTAAGTAGAGGGAGCCGATCCGATTGTACTGTGTGCTGTTCCCAGTGCTGTGCAAAATTCAGTGTGTTATGTGCATTAATGTAATGGGTGCTTCTGTATATTTCCTTCTTTCCAAGATATTACTAAATGATATATATTGGGAGCATATTCCCTTATAAACATTGGTAAATACTATAAGCCAAAAAAAGTGCAACCATGAAAGCAAAGTGAAATTAAGACTTGTAGACTGATCTGTTTGTTTTTTTTTAATTTTAAGCATGGTTGTCTACAGTTTCTGACAAGCTTGTGTATTTTGCATGAACTCCTGCATTAACCTGATTTTTAATTGATCAATTGGTGTTAAAATAGGTCATATGAAAAGCTAAACCTTCCCAAATAATAAATGTTCTGGTAATAATAGTTTCACAAAAAAGATTTATCATTTAATCAAGACAGAAAGGTCAAAATGTTGCAAGACAAAAGTAGTCGCCTATACAGAAAATGATCTACTTTACAGCCCATCCAAAAATGTCGGCAAATTAAGTATGTGTGGCTGTGAGATGCAATGTAATATCTTGTATGACTTCCATGAGCTTGAAGTACAGCATCCATGTGGTTTGGCAAGATTCATACAATTTATTGATGAAATCAGGAATAACCAAGAAAACATGCCTCCCAGAGTTCATCATATTCTTTGGTTTCGTCTTCCTATGCTTCCTCTTTCATCCTACCCCACATATGCTCAATGATCATGTCAGGTGACTGGGCTGCCAATCCTGGAGCATCTTTGACTTCGCCTTAAGAACTTTGATGTGGTGATGGAAGTATGCATGAAGCACATCCTGCTGCAGAATTTGGCCTTTTTTATGGTTGGGAATATGAGGTAGCTAAGATTTCTTGGTATTTTACACTATTGATGTTGCCTTCCACCCTGCAGATCCCTCACACACCCCCATACTGGATGTAACCCCAGACCATGATTTTGACTCCACCAAAATCACTGTTTGCTGGGTAAATCTCGGCTCCATGCGGGTTCCAGTAGTTCTCCTGCAATATTTGCGCGACTGTGGTGAATTCAACAGAAGGTTCATCTGAAATCCACCTTTTGCCACTTTTCCAGCGTCCATCCTTTTAGCAGGCTGTGGGACTTGGCAAATGCCACACTGTTTTTCAATTGTCTTTTGTTTAGTGCTGGCTTATGGGCACTGATTGGACCATGGAGGCCATTTCCGTCAGAATCCACAAACTGTTCTGGTTGGCACAGGGATTTCAGGTGACCAGATCTCCTGGAGCTCTGCTGCAGTTGAAAATGGGCTTGCCTTGGATTTTCGAGCCAACAAACTGTCCTCTCGAGCAGTTGTCTTGCGGGGTCTGCCTGACCTGGGCTTGCCAAAAACTTCTCCAGTCTCTTCAAATCTTTTCTTTATCCTCTGAACTTGACGCTGAGAGACATTGAAGGTGCCCGCCACATCAGCAGTGGATTTGGTCTTCAGCCTCTTGATAATCAACACTTTAGTCTCAGTGAATCTTAGGCATGTTTGCAGAGGTCTGTTTGCAGTTGATGTAAGGTCTAGTGTACTGGGGTCTTTTTAACACACCTGACACCTAATTGACCCTTATTAGTCCAGGTGAAGCCCATATGACAAGGGACAACACTTATGTCTGCAAAAATTGACTCAATGGGCTTTACCAAGCTGTGAATATTAGAATACTTTTTGTTTTGCATTGAAACAATTACAAAGCTGTTTGGGGTAAAATGAACCATTTCTTGAAACAAAATCTGCTTAGAATTATTGTTAGGGCGCACTCAGTCTATTTGTACGCAAGCGACAAGACTTGTCAGAGACTTGTATGCTGCTAGCTGTTTTATACTTTCACCTGTGAAACTCCTTTTAACAGACTGAATGCCATTATTTTTAAATTGAAGAATGGATATATTCAGCATAATGCATTTTTTTAATTTCAATATTAAGCACAATACTTGAGAAGGAATAGAGCACCACAGTCTGTATCTCAAGTCTTTATTGTGTGTATGTAATATATATTTTTTTTTTAAATCCTATATATTTATAAATTTCAGGTTCAAAGAAAACTTCTGATTCATGAGTTTTGGAGGAGGGAAAGAGGTCTTCATCTGGAAGGTAATTCACATATGTTAAAGGGTATCTTTTTAAGATCTGAAAAAATTTCTTTTCAAAAATGGTACCTTTTTAGATACAAGGTCCTGATCCTGAGAAATAATAATCTACATCATCACAATTTACCTAGCATTCAGAAATTATATTCAACCCCCCCCTGACCTTTTCTAGGATCTTTGCCTGCGAGACACTTTCTGCACAATTGAGATTATCTTGCAGTCAGCAAGGAAATGTTAACTCTGCTTGTGGTGGTCTACTTTATGTAAAAGTACAGAAATGGAATGGGTTTACCCTGAACATTTAATTTAATCACTTGTAAAACTTACTAATTATTAAAAACAAACCATATAGACTTTCCTAAAGATAAATTCAATCAACTCTTTCCAAACTAATATAATCCCAAAAATATTGACTTCATTCATTTTTTCCTGTTTTTGTCTGTCATTCTATCTACGTCGTCTGTCTATTTATCTATCTTGATCTGTCCATCTTTAGCTGGGTACACGCATTCGCAATAAAGGGCCAACCCCGTCGGTAACAGGATTGGTACTTTACAGATAGTGTGTACGCGGAAATAATCGTTGCTGGTTAACGTTCCACGTCTAGACCGAATGTTTGAAATGGAAACTTTCCTCTCGGTCGCTGTCTGCCTCCTATACTAAAGTATAGGAAGTCTGATGCAGTCGTAGGGAAAATGGCAGTCCCGAATGTTCCCCCTGTCCTTTATGTAGGAAAAAGATTGACTGTACTCTCATCTGTCTATCTATCTCTGCCCTTATTATATATCTGGGGAGTTGATGGGTACACAGGAGACTAATTGGGAATGGCTGGCATCATCAGGATGCCTTCCTAGTGCTCCATTGTCAGATAGCCTTTCTATCTCCATGACAATGGAGCATAGAAAGGCTTCAGGCTCTTTATAAAGATTCTGCAACCTGGGGCTGATTACATGCTGCTCCATTCACCTTGCTGTAATGCCACCAATGTGTTTTCCGTAGCGCAGCATTCACCTAGCTTTTCATGTACAGAACCAAATGTTGGCGTGCCATTGGCCAGTTACTCGCAAGGGGCAGGGAAGCAGGGGCAGGGAGATGGGAAATCAGCTTAGTGTGGCTGTGCAAAGCTTTAAGTGTCTCTGGACTTATAATTAGGCAGTGAGTATAGAAGAGGGTCAGTAAGGAGCACATGCAAAACCGTTTATTAACAAAGCATGCACACCGCTATGTGAACACTACCATTCTACTTGTTTTAAAATAGTATTTTCAGCTAATGTAAAGTTGTTTTAAGTGAGTATCGTGACCCTTTAATGCCATTTAAAAAGTAGCCATTTCCTGCGTTTTAAACTTGATCATGCGAGTTAAAGGAAAGATCTTATTCTTTAACTCTGGCCCATAATTTTGTTCTTCGCTGGCCTGTAGTTTCATCTTTGCTAATATTGTAATAGTGGAAGACTGTTCAACTGTACCCAATCTTTAATTTGTTTTACAGCTCTGATTCGAAGGACTCGTCCACACTTGGAGAATTGGAAACGGACACCTCTGTCCTTTCAAGAAGACAGAAACAGATAACTATGGAAAGAATACCATTGCTTATGACCGATACACAACGGAAGTGCCAAG
Source organism: Hymenochirus boettgeri (assembly GCA_019447015.1). NCBI lineage: Eukaryota > Metazoa > Chordata > Amphibia > Anura > Pipidae > Hymenochirus > Hymenochirus boettgeri. The sequence goes on along the minus strand of CM033469.1, from coordinate 40,038,181 downwards.
GTATAACCTCATATTCTGCAGAGGCTTGGTAAGACTATGCCACACTACAATGAGGAAAACGTGCATCAAAATGGAAATGCAGCACATTTCATGCATTCATATGTTTTTATGCTGCAGCATAAGTGGTGGTCGCATGCGCAGCCCATGCAGTGGGGCCTGCCACATTGCAATGCACTGGCATGCCATTCTCATGTGTTATGGGATGTAAAACAGAGTTGGACGTGTCTGGGGGGGGGGGGATAGCTCCCCTGTGACACCTGAACATTGTACTTACCTAAACTCATTTTATATCCAGGAAAGAGTGCATTCTCTTTAACAAATTATAGGACCTTGAGTCTATTTGATTTTTAGTGCTCAGTAAGTTAGATGAAAATATTTTTCCCCTTCTCCCTTTGACATCTTCGAAGCAAAATGTGCATCCTAGAACTCCCAATAAGTTTAAAAAATACAGCCGCAGATCTTGGGACCAGCAGATTAAGTTGTGGAGAATTGCGCTACATCAATGGGATCCTCCTGCTGAGGAAAGCAATGATTTACAGCCATTGTAAGTCTCTTCCCCCCCATCGAGTAGAGTTTTGGTTATAATTTGCAAATGGTGTTGTCCTGTTATTATAATATTTTAGAAATTCCAGCTGTCTTGCATTAATTGCATTCTGATAGAAGCAATGTATGAAATGTAGGAAAGGTGGATTATTGATTTTTCTAAAGAAAAGCCTAACTCTCCACTGTACTGTAATAACCATGAAACATGAGATCTTGCTCACATTCGACTTTAAGTTGCTTTCTTCAGAGTTTCTTTTCAGAGTTTCTTTTCAGGTTTCTTTTGTGAATGAATGTTGGTTTTGACTGGATTATTCTATTTTACAGCAACGAAGAGGGACATGATCTGCTCTGCAGTGTCTGCACCAAACTCACAAGATAACCTTGTAAGTTATGAGGGTTTCTTAATTTACTGTACTTGGAGAATGGGAGTAAGTGGGCATATAAATCCTGGTTCTAAAGCTGCCACAAGCTCCATCTCCCAATGGCTCTTGTCCCGTCCATTACATTATGAAAATCCATACTTGCCTTCCGCAACCAACCTCAATAGTGTTACTTTGTGTTACAGAATGGGACATTTCTGAAGCTATTTTATTGGAAATTGCATAGTTGATTTTGGTAAGCAATTGTGCAATTTCTGGGTAAGAAAGCGGCAGAGCAAAAACATTTTTTTTTCTTATCTTTTCTGTGTGGTTCTTATTTAATTGTATCTACCAGTAAACATTGGTCCTGAAATGTGGCTGCAGACATGGGGCAGTTCACCATAGGTTTAGCCACCCCATTTTTACATGCCACTTGCCTTAAAGTTGTGCCTTTTGGTTCACATTTAAGTTTACAGATCCTACGGCAATCCACAACATAGCCAATGAGTCTGTCTTAATCTTTCATGTTCCACACAGTTGGCGCTTCTGGCTAAAAAATAAATCAATTTCATCTTTGCTTCCATTTGTTTCTGTCTATGCTTGGTGGGCATTTATTGGGAATGTTACAGGGACATGTAAAATGTTCTGTGGTACTCTTGCCTTCTGGCTTTACTTGGTGCAATATTCAATTGAATGTGATTTAGATTGAGGTGGCAAGTGTAACACGCTACTTAGTAGCCTGAATACACAACGTAGGGGTTCTGCGTTGGGTGCCTATGCAGTTAATACAAAATGACACAGGACCCAGGGAAATATTGCATCAGAAAGCCTGTATTTACATTTCCCTGTATTTTACAATGGAGTTATCTGGATGCCTGATATTCCTTCAAATGAAAAGAGGGTAAAAGGTTTTACCGTACTTCTGCTAACTTGTCTTGTCACTTCTGTTTGCTGTAAGCCAGTGGGCAGGAAATTGAATTCTCTGTAAAGTCTATAAGGGGAGATTCAATAAAAGTTCTTATTGTTAAAAATAGTGCTAATTTTGCCCCAACCAATCAAATATTATTTAACATTTGAAAGCTAACATCTGATTGGTTGAGGCCAATAAGCACTATTAGCATTTTTAAATAGAACTTTTATTGAATACCCTGTATGTGCTTTATATATGATGCCCATATTTCTTTAACTGGAGCCATTTTTGATGCCTCTATTGTTTCCTTTTAGTTTACTGGCACTCCTACCAAAGTCAGGAAAATTGAAACCGAAGGTGACTGTGAGTGTTGAGATTTACTTGGGCGACGTGGACGATGCAGAATTTCTTAGTTAACAGTTTTCCATCTAATATCTTCACCAATCAGACGCTGTTTAAACTGGAAGCGGCACCTGAGAGACACTCCCGTTCCACCTTGTGCAGCTACATTGTGTAGGCTTTATCATATTCCATTTGGACTGCCTTAACAAATCTTTACATGTTTGGTGCTGGTAAGAGACTACAAGTTGGCAGTCTTCACAAGCGCTTGATTCCAGAAGAGCTGAGCTGCATCTACAGAACTGGCTGTGGGATTAACTGATACATGACTTCAATGATGCAAATGTATTGAAGATCCATCTGTTGTACAGGTTTTAAAAATGCAAATTCTTACAGCAAGGAACAAATGACGACCCCCCCCTGCACTGACTCTCCCTGTGTGTATATGAAATTTAAGTTTACCGTTTGATTTTCCAGTTGGCTAGATGCTTGATGTTTTCTAATATACATTTGTAAAGAATGCTTGTATCCAATATAACTGGTTTAGTTACGTACAGCATTAAAGGTTTGTCCACCCTAATATCAATTTTGTACGTAGGCTGGAAACCCCCAAAACGTAGAAATAGTTATGATTACATGTCCAAACTGGAGAGGCCTTGCAAAATTCCTATCCCCCTCCATTTCTGAATAATTTAAAGCTCAGAGCTTTCACACCTGCTCACTGAGCTTTTACAGCACTCTGGAAATACGCTTTGGTCATTGCCCATGACATAACCTGTCAGGGTCAGGACTGATACCAAGAGTCGGGAGCTGCAAAAGCGAGGAGATATTGGGCATTTGGAAGTAGAGAGATTTCTAGAATTTATGTTCTGCCTACATCCCAAATTTGATATTGCGGTTCGACTTGGCCTTTAAAAATTTGGCTTTTTTTTTTTTTTTAAAGACAAAGTACACAAACACCATGTCCATCTTTATCTGCATTTAAATCTTCTAGCCAACTTGGTTACATTGTCTTTAACTGGCCAAATGACTTGTAAAGCCCCAAACAGTAGGGATTGCAGTTAATTTGAATGTAGCTGTCTGTAATGCTTTTAGTGATTTGTATGGCAGTTTTATTCAGTCGAGCTAAACAAATGAATTTATTTTATAAATGCATAATAGTTTGTGAAACTGATTTCAGACTTTAGACTTTTAGACAGAGTACTCTTTCCCCCTTAATTTTTAATTTCTTAATGTGCCGATACAGTTGCCAGTGCATTTGGGCAACGCACTGCTTAACCAGTCAGCTAGTCCTATCGGTCTTGTATGCATAGGTTTTTCTCCTATCAGAATTTACTGAATGATTAACTGCTACCCTTCAAACCAAGTAAGCTTCAGTCCTCCACCTTACAGTATGCACACAGCCCATGAAGTAATTTAGGGGCTTTTTTAAGAATTTTGCAACATTTTGCTGGTGCTGTTAAATTTAAACAACCAATCAAATGTTGTATAACTAGTAGGCCAGTGAAAGGGAGCATGATTGGTTTTTGCAAATGTTTGCACTTCTTTAAGTCTGATAGTGTTCTAGTTGTCTCTTTATGGCCTGTTTGTTACACAAATCACACAAGGGTAACATCCAAAATGGGATTTTCCTAGAGCCCCAACCTGAAATGTAATTGTGGCAAAAAGCATCTGGTCAGTAACCATATATCTTCTCGGTCTTTATTTTGTTTATTACTAAATTGAATATTGCATATTCAGTAAATTGCTTTATATGTACATTTTGGTTTAGCAGCCTGTATTGGTCATCTTGGCCAATTGACAACTATACCACCACTTCCTTCCATTAAGATTACCCAGAAAGAGAACCTAAACCATCCTTACCCCTGGGTTTACCTTTAAAGGACCATTATACTCCCTTCCCTCCGCTCCTCTTCTGTGTTCATTAGCTTTTACACAGGGTGAGGACCTGAACCGGCTGTTCCTACCCCCTGGGTTCGCGAAACTTAAACCTTAGTTTTTCTTAGAGCAACGCTGCTCTGGTAGGCTCCTCCCCGTCGGCAACGAGGACAATTGGAAGGCACGCTTGTTGCAGAGCGTTTCTTCCTATGGCCTCGTCGCTGATGGGGAGGGGCGGAGCCTACCAGAGCAGGGTTGCTCTAAGACTCTGGTGTAAGTTACGCGAACCCAGGGGTGAGGAACAGCCGGTTCAGGTCCTCACCCTGGGTAAAAGCTAATGAACACAGAAAAGGAAGGAGGGAAGGGGATTATAATGGTCCTTTAATAGCTCATAATCTTAAATTTGATTCTTGCAGCAACCTGTCTGGGAGCTGTCCAAAAAGAGGCAGAATGGACCAGCGATCAGTTCCAATTAAAAACTGCTAGACCTATATAAACAGGTGGGACCTAGCGGTTTAGGTCCTTACCTGAGAGTTTAAGGGGAAGGGGTTTACTTGGAAGCTATAGTTGTCCTTTAAAGATTATCCATGGTTGAAACCATTTTTTGCTATTTTCTTTTATTGAAGAACAGGAGGTAAAGTAGCTGCCTTACCTCCCTGTTGTTCAATAAAATGTTCGGGAGCCAGAGAAAGTTGAGCAACTTACCGTCTCTTGCTCCTCCACTGCATACATATGAGATGCGCATCGAATCAGAATCTGTTGGGACCTGTCAGAGGAGCGAGAGTCTAGTAAGTTGCTTAACTTCATTCCCGGCTCATGAATTTTTTATCGAAGAACGGAGGTGTAAACACAGCTCCTTCCCGTTCAATAAATGTGAATACAAAAAGTGGTTTAACCACTGGAAATACCATTTAATACTAGCAAGAATTCTTACTTTATTTTTTTATTTTATTTTTTTTGGTCCTGCTGTCCATTGCCCAGAACATTGTTGATTTGCCAAGAAAGCAGTGCCATAAAAGGGCATACATTATGGGCATCTAATGTGACCTCAATGTGCCCTGCAGCCTCAAATGGTTTGCACCTTTTGCATATTTTTTTTCTTGAAGATTCAATACTTTGTTTTCCATTACGGAGCTTGGTAAGTCCCACATCAGATGCTCATCTGTTTTTTGTCTAAAATGTTACTCCTAGGGCATTCATTTTACACCCCCTTCCTTCGCCTCGTTAGAAGCAAGGAAACCATTATTTTGTTAGCACTACTATTTAAAGTCTATTTTTTAGATTGTTTTTCTATACTTTTAAGGTTATTGACTTGACAATTGTAGTTGGCTTTTCATTAAGAAATTCAGTACTCGACTGGCTTTTACAAAGTACGTATTCCAGCATAATCCGCTGCTGAAATGTCCTCATGCTTTACAGGTATAAGGATAGGGCTTTATAATCCTTTTCCTCTTTATTTTATTTGATCCTTATGGGGGGGGTAGTCTTTCTATTACTTATTGCCACAAATCTGAAGACTGTTTATCAATAGTCACTTTATTTATGGGTGGACTAAACTTTAGAAAATGACAAAGCAGTGTGTCTTGAGCTCTACACTGGACATGTATGGAGGAACTAGTGGGATTGCTTTTGCAGCTTTTTATAGTCCAGATGGTGGCTTGAGAATAAAAGGCAGCACCAAAAAAGTGTGCAAGCAATACTTCTAAATTGTACGTTTTAAAACCATCCTTACCTCTATCAACCATCAGTATGATTTGTGGGTACTGCAATGGTCACATTTTACCATATTCACATGTACAATTTTTAATTAGTTACTGCATGTTTTATTGGTTAATATTTCCCATTATAACTGTTGCATGTTTTCCGTACATAAGACATTTTATCTAGATAACTGGTCCTAACAATCTGTAAAGAATGTAATTTTATTTATAGTCGAAGGTTTTCAGGAGATAAACAAATGTTGATTTGCTTGGCTGTTGCCATAAAATCCTCAGCAGCTTTTTGTTTGATATTTTTATTTTCTCATATTCAATAAACATGTTAAATGATGTTCTGTATGTTAATCTTACTATTGTCTTTAGACTTGCCCCCTTTTTTACCACCCCATAGAAACCATGAGAGTCCCTGTGATTCCATTGCAATTCTGATCCACTCTGTTAAATTAGGCATGTTTAAGGTCTGCTTTCAAGCAGAAGTAAATCTTAGCTTGGGTACCGCTACCCAATACTTTGGACAGTTAAGTTTGTTTGATTGGGCCAAAATATTGTGTGGTTTCCTGGGAGACTGACAGATGTCTGGATGAATGGGTGATCAGACTGGTCTGATCAGGGCAGATTGTGCGGTCCCCTATGGGCCAAACGTTGCGGGAAAACTGTCTGACTGCTACTTTTGCCGCAATTTCAGTCCTTTGCCCAGGCTGACTGGTCACAAGTGTCGAACAGTCAGTCGGTCAAAGGATCCCAACATGTGGTACCCAGCCTTAGGCATGTCTCATGTCTGTCCCAGACGATCTACAGGCAGAAGATTGGGTATGAAGAGACATAGTATGACAAACAGTAACAGTATTTAGTCTCCTTAACATGTGTACAGACTTGTTTAAAATTGTTAATTGTATATATTTTCCACATCATGTTTACTTTTGATATGTTGCAACTTGATCCTTGTTGCATATATAGATATATATATATTTTTTTTTTTTAACTGAAATGCTCTGTACAAACTCTGTAAATGTTTGTTGCTTTTGTACATGCGGTTGTATATTGTACTTGTTTAATACAAATTCATCTGTAATCAACAGTTTTGCTAATAAAACAGTTGCTGTCATATTTTTCTTTAATTATGGTTTGGTTTGAGTACTTAGTACTGATACAGATTGTTCATGGTTTGTATCCCTGGTGGTTTCTTTCTCGGTCTGGTATTATGCACAATAATATCCAGCATTAGTCAACTACAGACTTCAGCATGGCAAACATCCCGACTACCCACAGTTCAAATCATGGTCCTAAATTCTCACTACTGCATATTGCACAATTTACTGTGGGTAGATGGTGACAACACAACTTTCTGCTGTGACACATGTTTGGGAATTAAGTCTCTGTATGAATGAAATCTAGCTTAGCCCAGACTGCATAAAATTTTAGGGAAGTGTTTGTCTTCTAGTCAAGGTCCTGTATGTTTTCTCTGCATTTCAGCTGTTCTGATCACTTTTCCTTCATTGGGCCATGGTTGTGAAGGTTGCAGCCCATTAACAGGCAGTTTTCATATTTATTGATTTAATCATTCCAAATTTACCCTAATTAAGTTTTGGTTTGTGACATAACATTGCTACCCTATGTTAAATTCTGTGGAGTACCTTACAACCGTGATGAATTTTTATGCTGTTTATAGTGTAAATCTCGATACATTTATAGGTAACTGAACTAATCCTATAGGGAATGCCCTGTAATTCCTGGTAGAAATTTGCAAGTGTCACATGCATGGTACACTGATTATTAAAATGCATGTCACATGCATGGTACACTGATTATTAAAATTTTCCATTATCCAATCTAATAAATTTCTGGATCTGCATTTCCTTAAGATTACTGGAGGGGGCAGCGCAGACCATGAAAAAACTTATCTATCATGGAACACTCCTCTGTAAACTTGACAAACAATCTAAAATCATGTGTTTGCCTCCCCACCCCGCCCCAAAGTGGCACTAAAAAATGAAATTGGTTAGAGGTATATGCAGAAATGCACAAGGTCAGGCAGTCTAAATGGTAGTGACATGGTCTATTATACATCTGAGGTAAAATTGCATGTATGCTGAAGCAGACTGTGAATTTTGTTCCATTAAGGACACAATTTGTATCTTGGCAATCATACAGTAATGAATCCATAGGACAAAGTGGATATATTACATATTTTAGAGGCCATTCTTTCTAAAAGATGTTCTTATGGGGGTGGAGTTGTCCTTTAAACTTATTCCATTGCTTGTTCTGGCTCTCGTCGCACATGGCATAACTAGTCTTACGTGCTTGCAAATACCCGGAAAATACATGTAAGCTCAGAGATGGCGTTGGCAGGTCATTAGGTCTCTGCACATTAGCCTTATATTCTCTTAAATTGGCAAACTGCATTCTTACAATTGCTCCTAATATCTAAACCCAGTGCTATTTCTCAACTGAAAGTCTCCAGAGGAACTAGCAGGTCACTTGGTCCTCAGTCTGTGCTGCTAAAGCCATAGGTGCCTGCTAATGTTGGTGTCAACTCGCCTCTTTCTGTTTCAAAGATAAATGGCTTCTATGGTAATACGGCTTATGGAAGCTTTTAATAATCTCTCCTGTGCGCATTACAAACCAGACTAAATATCCGGTCTGCTTTGTGTGATTAGCCCTAGATTAATGTGCTCCATACATTAATGTCTACATTATCCAATGTCTATCCAATGTCAGTGTGGCCTCAGCCTAAACCATAGGCATAGAATGGTAAAGAATGGCCCTTAACACCATACTAAACTATCCTTAAATGCACCACACTATTCTGGTACATACCCATAGAATATACCATATCCTGGTTAGCAGATATTCTTAGATCTTACAATGCCCTGTTAAGCTGTTGGCCCACAGATGAGCAGTCGGCTGGGACAAATCAATGTTGAGGCAAAGTAACTAGCTAACAGTTTGCTGCAACCAATTGTAGCTCCATAGGGCCCCCATTGGCCATTCAGTGAACGGACATCAATTGTGGAAGCCGCAAAGAATTTTTCAGCCTGACTGATCACAGAAATATAATTTGGTTGGCTCCAACCAAATCCCTTGGTGTGTACCCACCTATGGTCAGCATATAGAGGATGGCAACATTTAAACTATAACTGCAAGATAAACCAACTATTTCTTCTGCTCTGGGTTGCTTTGGCATGAATGACTTCAAAATGAAGTAATAAAATGTGTATGGGATACACAGAGATGTAAAGGAAATGACTATAAACAGCCCCAAGGCCCAAGAAATTTATTTAATAAATAAATGAAAACCATGTGACTGATTATCTGAATTCTGCAGTTTCTATCAGAGAACCCAATAACTGCACTATTATTTAAAAGGCGTGCTTCCAGTTTCATTATACTGTAGCTCCGGAATGTTTTGCCAGCAGCTTGTTCTATCTATAGATTGTAGATGACATCACAGTAAATGTCTAGGATCATACCATTTCCGGGGGAAGAAGGATGATGGGTGTGGATGGTTAATTTTATAATCTCTATGGCAGTTGCTAACTTGAAGATCTTTCAGTGCATTGTGCATGCAATTGTTAGATGTGGTGACAAAATATTGCCTCTGGCTAATAAACTGCTGTTTAATTTTAAATAAACTGTTCAATCTGTAGGACCCTTTTATAAACTACAACCCCATCATTGCTGCACATTGCATTAGCAATCCATTAGCGCGTGAGTATGCACTATACTCATGCGCTGGGGTGGTTCTGTGTTCTGTTTTTTGAGTGCACACGATCACCTGGGCTGCCTCCCTAATGAGGCAAGGTGAAGCACTTACAGAGCAGCACTCTGTAGGGAGGCAGCAGTTTTTGATTTTTCCAGATGCCAGCCCCCCAAAAACGACGTTTATAAAAACCACACATTTTCGGTATGTACGTCAATATTAAATAGCAGGGGAAGCCGTGACTTTCATTGCACAACAGAATGCAGCTACGACCCCTCCCTCTCCCTTCTTACTGGCAATTAATTTATCAAACTCAGCCCTGCAGATCAAAAATTATGTTTGGCATCATTTACCAGTCACTGTGGGCATCTATACCAGTCACTGTGGGCATCATTTACCAGCATCGGTGGTATTATTTAACAGTCATGTGTATAGAGCCCCTCCCACTTTGGACAAGCCACACCCCACTTGTGGACAAACATTTCAATTATAAAACCACACCCCTTTCAATGGCAAGAGGGGGGGCAGCATTTGGATTTTTTTTTTCAGGTGCCAAAGAGACAGCCCTGACATCACCATTTTGTTACAAATGGCATGCTCTCCAATAACTGTAGATTGTGCAAACATACAGTAGCTTGGACCTAGTGAAACAAACTTCAGGTAAAATACCACTTATATATTTGTGATCCCAGCGGTGGAGGGCAGTATACATTTTTGGCATAGGCCACCTAGGCAGAACTAGGACGTCTATGTTAAACCAGGGCGCCTTTCTTCTCCCTAGCATCCCCTGTCAGCTGTTACTTGCTGTGTTAGATCTGCTCTCCTTGTTCAGTTGTAACCTGGAACATTGATCTAGTACAAAGCCTGAACTCCACACCTCTACATAGCAACAAATGTTACAAATGAACTGCAGGTGAAGGAAGGAGGGGGGGGGGGGGGAGTCTTCAGTTTCCTGGACTTTGAAAAGGCATATCTTGGGAACCAAAAGGTAATGTAAGGTTTATTTTAAACTGCAGAGTGGGTCCAGTATGGGGTTAAATTATAGTTTTGGGGTGGACATGATCTTAATAGCAATTCTCTGGAAAGGTGCTGGCACTAAAGGGTTAATGGTAATGTACTGCTGGCACTGAAATTCCTAATGCCAATATCCTTGGAAAAGCACTAAAAGAGTAAAACATCTCAGACTCACCAAATTTCCCTGTTCTTCCCTACCCGGCTGGAAACAATTTCTGGGGAAAACACTGGTGCCACAATACCGCAACGATCGCACTGAAACCTATCCTGTCCGTCCACTCAGTATTTCATTTGGTGGCCAGGTGCTCGCTGTACATTGCTATACAAACGTACATGTACATACAGCGCCCGCCTCACCTGGTACAGCAAGTTATCGTGTGCCTCGTACCAACTAGTAACATATGTATACCGCTCCTCTCCTCACCTGGTCCGGCGCGTGTGCGCTCTACCATCTACGTAACGTTTGTAACCATGCCCCTCACCTGGTACAGCGTTGTGCCTCTTACCACTAGTAACGATATGATACACGCCCGCCCTACCTGGTCAAGCATGTGCCTCTTACCAAAGTAACATGATGTATACACGCCCGCCTCACCTGGTACAGCGTGTGCTCTTACCAATCTGTAACGTATGTATACCATGCCCGCCTCACCTGGTAACAGGCTGTGCCTCTTAACCAACTAGTAACGTATGTATACAGCCCGACCTCACCTGGTACAGCATGTGCCTTTTACCATCTAGTAACGTATGTAACCATGCCCGCCTCACCTGGTACAGCTGTGCCTCTTACCAACTAGTAACGTATGATACACCCCCCTACACTGTACAGCGTGCCTCTACCAACTAGTAACGTATGTATACACCCCCCTCACCTGGTACAGCGTGTGCCTCTTACTAACTAGTAACGTATGTAACCATGCCCGCTCACCTGGTACAGCGTGGTGCCTCTTACCAACTGTAACGTATGTATACACGCCCCCTCACCTGGTACAGCGTGTGCCTCTTACCCAACTAGTAACGTATGTAAACACGCCCGCCTCACCTGGTACAGCGTGTGCCTCTTACCAACTAGTAACGTATGTAACCATGCCCGCCTCACCTGGTACAGCGTGTGCCTCTTACTACTAGTAACGTATGTATACACGCCCGCCTCACCTGGTACACGCGTGTGTCTCTTACCAACTATTAACGGTATTGTGATAACCCTTTGCAACCTGCAGACCATTCACAACCTTACACAGGGCCATCTTGGTGGAATGCGCATGACGGAATCCAGATTGCAAAGGATCCAATAGGTTATGAGCATGAAGGTAGTTAGTGAAACGGGAGAAGACTAATCGTTCTAGCAGTTTAGAGGCTATTGGTAAAAGAGAGACCGGGCGGTAATTGGCTAAACAAGAGAGGTCCTATTTGTTATTTGTGGGGAGCTGTTCAATGAAATATGTATAGCATAAGACTGGAGTGCATCTGTGGTTTGACTTCATTATTGAACCTCTACCCACAAATAACAAATAGGACCTCTCTTGTTTAGCCAATTACCGCCCGGTCTCTCTTTTACCAATAGCCTCTAAACTGCTAGAACGATTAGTCTTCTCCCGTTTCACTAACTACCTTCATGCTCATAACCTATTGGATCCTTTGCAACCTGCAGACCATTCACAACCTTACACAGGGCCATCTTGCCCCCCCACTACTGGCCCCATTGTGTAATGTAGTTTAATCCTTACCTTACATCCCAGCTCCATCTGGTTCTTCTGCTATCCCCCCCAAAGTCCAAAAAAAGCCCACAGGAGTCCTGTCTCCCCTCCGGGAGAAGTTTGGCATGCGCACTTTAGCCCTTCTCCCTCTCTCTTCCTCTCCCTCCCGATTTATATTCCCTCCCCCTAGCGTAAAACCCTTTTTATATAATAGTCTCCCTGTTCCCCCAGCCCCAACCACTATAGTTTTAATATCAGAAAGTGCCCCAAACATTACTTACCTTCCCTCTTTCCTCCGCCGCACTGAACTCCCGGCAGCCGCGTCCGTGATTGGCTGCCGCTCAGCCAATCTCAGATGCGAATGCCGGTCCCGCCCCTCTGTTTGCATTTTCGCACAAGCAGAGGGCCTGGCAGTGCGGCGGGAAGAAAGAGGGAAGGTAAGTAATGTTTGGGGCAATTTCTGATATTAAAACTATAGCGGTTTGGGGCTGGGGGAGCAGGGAGAGCAGGGAGACTATTATATGAACATTTTTTAAGAAGGGTGGACATGCCCTTTAAAGCCGCATTAATCCTTGGTACATCATTAAATGTGATTTAAGACAAAAACAGTCAATAAAGGCTTTCCATACAAACCTCTATTAATATTTTACTGTAGCTTAATTGCTTTCTTCTTATCCTTTATTATAGCTTTTATAATTCAAGAAGGATTGTTCTTTTCCCTCTGATTTAAAGATTCTAAATGCCATTTTCTTTATTCCCATTTCCCTTATAACCAGAGCATTAAGCCATGCAGGTGCAGACCTAATTTTTAAATTTTTTTAATTACAATTGTTAAATTTTTTTTTAATTACAATTGTTCCCTAACAGGTATACATTTAGAAGTTATAATATGTTAGAGTTTAATACCTCTTTAAAAACAGTCCACTTCTGTTCAGTATTTTTGAATCAAGAATATATCACCCCAGTCTATAAGCTGAAGGGATTTTATAATTGCCTACAACTTGCTTTCCTTAAGCTAAATTTTTTTTAAGTTAAATGTTTATATATAAACTGAAAGAGGGAGCGGTCATCAGCCCAAAGAGAGTGAATAAACATGTTTTTAAAATTGTCTCAACGTCCGCTATTGCCGAAAGTATGGGCAACATTCATGTAAGTTTCATATATAACAAAGTATTAGTGTTTTTAGCTTTATTTTAATGTTAAGTCACTTAAAAGGATGTTCTGCAGCATAAAATACCTTGCTTTTTGCTAGTTATTGGATAAGTGATAAATAATACATAATGACACAGTGCATTTCTAGAAATATAGCAATGTTATACCTGCTATATAAATGTCATAACATTCAATGCGCAGATATTAGACCACAAATTTTATGGCATAGAAAACCGTCTTAAAAAATTATGCAAATGTTGTGTAAAACTTTAATATATTACTTATAGCTCTTTGTCGGGCAAAAAAATGGAAAACTACGCAACTGCCACAACTAACCTCTAAATCTCATACAAACTATCATACATCCCTACAAATAATTTTACAAAACTTTAAGATGTGAATGATACATTGCGGCCATTGATACATAGCCCTGTGTTTATCTGTGTCCCAGGTTAAAACATAACTACAACAATTACCTATAAAATGTGCTGAAATATCTGTAGATATTGCTTGTGCAGGTTCTCATTCATCCAGGTCATGGTATATCTGTTTTATTCAATTAGATCAACTGGGCTTGAAGTTCAGTTCTTGAAGACGTTTTGCTAGTCATCCGACTGGCTTTCTCAATTCAGAATGACTTGTACAAGAATCTGTGTAAATTATGTACCCTGGAAAATCCCAATTAGCATATCACAGCCAAGTGTTAAGGGCATGATTCGATAGTGGCTAAGAGGTGTTATAGGAATGCCCAGAGTAAGGCGTTGTTCAGCATTGTACATGGCAGACAGATGGTGTCAAACCCCCCACCTCTATTTAGGCTTGGTTTCTTTATTTTTACATAGATAACCTCCTTAACACCTCTCGTGAACCAGTCACGTTCCTTTGCCAATATGTTAACTTTACAATCTTCAAAGGTATGTCCGTTATCCTTAAGATGCAGGTACACGGCTGAGTCCTGACCCGAGGAATTGGCTCTTCTATGCTGGGCCATACGTCATCAAGGTTGGAGGGTACATTACAGCATATGTGATATTAATCTTATATAATTTATCCTGTAACATACTCATCAACATTCCCTAAAATTAAATCTAACAATCCTAAAATACCATCTAAAGAGAGTAAATAAATAAATAAAGTGGTTGGCTGAGAGGCATCCAGCCACAGCTGCGGCTGCCAGCAATAGAGAATGCTGAGGATTTGTAAGTAGAGTTTGGATTCTATTTTTACACTTCCAGTATAGCGGTTGGGATGGGAAGGGATGCCCTGCAATATATATGAAAGATTTCACTCTACATGAAGAACAGCCAGGTCATGATTGGAAGGGAGAGAGGGAGGAGCGAAAAAGGCACATGCCAGAAGCAACTGAGAGGACAGATCAGAGGCAGAGACCGTTTGGACAGGAAGGCAGCTCCTACCCTTCAGTTTCCTGGACGAATTTGAACAGGCACTGCAGAAGAACCATAAGGAGCAGGGATGTAAGGTAAGGATTTTTTTTTAATGGCACAGTGGGGCCAGTAGTGGGTATAATTTTAGTTTTTCTCTATCCTCTGTGATAAAGCTGGCATCTACTTCTGATGCCTGGTTTCTTCCAGGTTGCTGCCATCAGTCACTTAGACTTACTGCTGCAAACTGTAACATGTCTCCTCTTCAGCTGCATTAACTCTTTAAGAGCTCATTTAGCTTGCAGAATAGATGAGGACTGGGAAGACAAGTGCCAGGATAAGAGAGTTAAGTAAAAGGTGCTTAATGGACAGCAGAAAGGTAAGTACAGTAAGTATAATGATCTTAAGGTTTTGGTGGATGGGGAAGGTAAGTACAGATTTTAGTGGTGGGGGTGGACATGCCCTTTAAGAGGAGGCTGCAAAGCCACAGCACAAACATCAGGATGAATTCAAGGTAAGTGATTAAGGTAAGAGTTTTTAATTCACTGTGAATTAGGGAGTTTGCTGCCCTAAACCGTAAACCAGGGAACCAAGAACAAATGTCAGTATCTACCCCAAAACATAATACTTTAGTTTCGTATCCTTGAGTTTTTGTTCCTGTTAGTCTTAGTTTTAATATTTACAAACTGACCAATTCTGGATGAAAAAAATCTGTTGAACTCAGTCAAAATAGAACATACTTTAACCTTTCTTAAAAAACTCCAATGCAATCCTAATATGAATATTTATTTCTAAATAAATGTTCACTAAATGACCTTATGAAAAACTGAAAAATAAACTTGCTACAGATTCCAATAAAAGAGTTGGTGCTCTTTCACGTAAGTATGAAACATTGTCAACACATATTTATTACTTATTAGAAATTCTTTTTATTATGACAATAAACGATAATGATAACCCACATATCTATTTTTTAATTAAAAAAACACCAAAGGGAGAGAATGAACAGGCGCTACTGGAATTAGATAATGTTTTCTTGGATTAATAAAACAATGATTTTCGTTGGTATGCCTCATTTTATAAATAAGCTGCCACTGAAGATAACATAAGAACCTAATTATAGTAGAGGGACCTGGAAATCTACCAGAGCTAATAAGATCGATGGAACCATTAGAGACAGTAAAAACCATCATTTACAAAACATACCTCATAAGGTACTTTCAAACAATCCCAAGGATATTGAACAGGGCATAGATAATTATAGTTGGGAGACCACAGTTTATAGATCTTGTCACTTGAAGCAAGATATTTATTCTTTATTGTGGATTTAGGTCTCGAAAGGATGGGTACAATTAACCTGAAAGTATCTACAGTACATTGATCAGCACTATTACATTACCTATCAACTGCAAAAGGCAATAGGTATTTCTGCAAAATTGTTATTCAGCAGAACAGTATGACAGGTAGAGTGACAGTTGGAAAATGAAATGTCTGCATTACATCTTAAACATCTACATGATATATTAATTGATTAGGGAATACTCGTAAAGCATAAGGTGCTTCATGTAGCTGTTAATTAGCTAAACAAGAATAATTTGCTTTCAAAATGTTAACATTGTATGCAATGCATTAAAACTGGTATATACACAAATGCAAAATTAGAACAATTTAACATTTTAAACACACTGTAACTTTCCTAAACATCGTAAAAGAGCACATCCACAGCAGTAAAATCTATACTTATCTTACCCACCCCAAACCCTGGGATCATTATGGTTACTTACCTCCCGGAGGGCCCTGAAGCTCTATTTACTATTTCAGTTAGTAAGTTGGGTTCACCACTATTTTTCAGCTTTTGGCTGGTCTCCCCAGTCTACCTTGGGCCTTCCACTTCTGGCTCAATAGCAATTCAACAACAAAAAAAGGGGGGAATGGTAGACAGAGACCGATGAAACAGACTATGCTGTAAAGGAATATATTTGTAATCCATGCGCCACAAACGCATGCTCTATTTACTATTTACCTCTCTCAACCATGGTTAAGCCGGCACCTCCTTCTCAAGTGCTTTCTTATTACATCACATTTTAATTTAGCATTATTTTTTTTGCAAACTTATAATTAGTATTATTTATTATTATTATAGTATAGTTAAGTATTTTTTTTAATCTACACACACTTCTTGGTTAAAGAAGATCCCCCAGGATAATACTCACTTGCCTGATATTTAACCCAAAACAACAAATGTACTTTTTTCGTTTTTCACTTTTATATGCTTTATATAACTTTTCAATTAAAACCGTACATAGTATACTATGCAGTGGTTCATGGCTGTATTGTCTCTAAGCAAAAATATTTCTCAGAGATTTTTTTATTTGCCTAAAACCTAAACTTTGAATTCCATTTATAACTGACATTTATTTCCTAAAGAATAACCTCCACTTTACCTTTTGCTGTTCACTTCAGCAAACAATGCACAACCGTGTTTTTGAAAATGTATGATTGTAGCTATAGTGCAAAACCTTATCAAACCGTAAATGCAAGTTTAAGTGTTCAGATACAAAACATAAAGCAAATCATACATATAAAGTATGAACGCTATGAATGTAATGGAAATTTAAAATTCCTTTTATAAAAAAAAGTAAAAGCCAGTGCAATGCATGCAGACGCCCACGTGGTCTAGATCTAGCCTTGCTTAAAAAAAAGAAAGTACAGAAGAATGTGCCTGGGCCAATAAAACAACAAAAACGAAGCATTAATGCAAACAAATGCTCCAGGCTTTACATAAGACAACATTATAAGACTGGTCTCACTTTACAAGGATACTGCTCCTTTACGAGTGTCGCATCCTGTACCACTGACTGAGGACCATCTCCATTGTTTTGCTTACATTCTCTTGCTGGGCTGGAAGGGTGAAACATATGAGGGTAATTCATTCTTTACTGAAGTACAACAAACAGGGCCGGATTTATACTTTTATTTCCCCTAGACCGGCAAGATTGTGGCTGTCCCCCTAACAAACAAAATCATGCTGCCGTGGCTCTACATTTATTGTCATGTTTTTTAATGCCGCCCCTCTAGCAGTTGTGCTGCCCTTGACCATGGTCTAGGTGGCCTAGTGAAAAATCTGGCCCTGACAACAAAAGGTAAATATCATAGTTCCTGTCTTTTTTAGAAATGAGTGAGAACTTATGTTTCTACTTTCAAATGCCACAAAATGCAATTCAGGGACAAGCACATTACCCTTTAAAGTCTATATACACGTTTATATACAGGTTAATAAGAAGGAGTTATTTCTGCACAGAACATAAGACTTTAACAGGGTTATTCAATAAAAGTTCTTATCGTTTAAAATGGTGCTAATTTTGCCCCAACCAATCAGATCTTGTTTAACATTTGAAAGCTAACGTCTGATTGGTTGGGGCAAAATTAGCGCCATTTTAAACGATAAGAACTTTTATTGAATCTCCCTGTAAGTATCTATTTTTCTCTGTAAATGTAAATTCATCTTGACTGAACAGTGCAAGGAATGACAGTTATTTCTATAACAGGACTGCACAGTTTACTGATATTTAAAGGGAATGTACAGGGTAAATCAAAGTCCAGTCCATTGCAAAAACCTGTACCTTTAAATCACACACTATGTTGCTCTTATTTTTCTAAGCCAATGGTAAAGCTTACCTTTCCCAGTTTACTTGCTGGTTCTTCCTACTCACCGGTAATCTTGTTCAATCCACTACTCTTGTGAGACTTGCTGGAGGTGAATCTTATTTGGTCAGCTAGTCAGAACTGCCCTGTTGACCAGGATGCTTTAATGCAAACTGGATTAGTAGAGTTCCGCTTCTATGCATAATGTAATGATATTTAAAGGGCTAACAATGTGGGAAATTAATGTTTAGGGCATTGAGCAGCAGGCATCTATCAATGTGTGACTATATATGTGGTTAATTCATTTTGGCAATTGTGGTACTTTTAAATGTAGGGGTTATTTTTGTGCATCATAGTCACTAGAGATGTTTGAAACTGTTGAGTTTCATTCCGTTTTCGAATTTTCGGAAAGTTTGAAAGGTCGAATTTGGACCCATTCAAGTCTATGGGAGAGTGATAGTTCAAAAAGTCTGAGTTATTTACAGCTAAACTAACAGTGGTAACTTACTGTAAATGGCTGTGGCACCTGGGAAATGGTCTGGGGAACATGTCACTGTCACCAAAACTTGTTAAAACACTTCCTGAAATCAGATGGGCAATTGTCTGGTTTTGCACAAGCTACATTCGCCTTACTTACTTGTGGGGCTAACTTACATAGTAATTAAAACATTACCACATCTGCTGGAATGCTCATCCAAAGTGAAGATTGGAGTTTAACTAGGGAGTTCAATAAGGGGAACTACAAGGAAAACACTACCACTACCTGACTTATTTGGGATGTTCAACAATGTTTACAATTGTACTCCAAAATTTTGATCCAAAATCTTCCCATTTATTACCTTCCTATTCCTATTTTATAGTTTTCTCTGTCTCTCTTCCATCCAATTATCAATATTCGTTCACACTCTATCAGTCCAAACATCTTAGGAAACTTCAGTACAAATCCTTAGCCCTCCTCCACTCCCTGTTTATTATACTCCTTCTTGCTGCTGGGGATATTGCTCTCAACCCTGGACCCTGCAACATTTCCATCTGCCTTTCTACCTCCCCTACGTATTCTTTTCAAGGCTCTAATCTTTCTAATATCATAACCATTCCTACTCTATTACTTTCACTTCTTTCTTTTTCCTGTGGCCTCCTTAATACACGCTCTCTTGCTAATAAACACACCTTTATTTATGACCTGTTTTGTTCTAACTCCTTTCATCTCCTGGCTCTTAAGGATACTTGGATCTCCCAACATAATACTGCAGTAGAAGCCTTGATTACGCATGGTGGCCTATCTTTCTCTCATTTGCCTCGTTCCTCTGGAAGGGGTAAAGAGGTTATTCTTCTATTTTCCCTATCTGCCGCTTTAACATTGTTTCTCTTCCACCCTCTGTTGTTTTTTTCTTATTTGAAGTCCATGCTGTCCAAATTTTCCACCCCTTATGTCTACGAGTAGCAGTAATATACAGACCCCCTTCTGCCTCAGCCCCAGCCACCTTACTTACAGAGTTTGAAACCTGGCTCTCACTCTTTCTTTCTTCTGACTGTCTGGGTATAATTCTAGGTGACTTTAATTGTCACATTGACGACACTTAGCAATCCTGGCCCTCTTGCTTTCTCCTCCTTACTTTCTCTTTTTCCTCCATCAGCATCAGCAATAGATCTTCTATCTCTATCCTCTTCTCTCAATTATAGCCTCTCTGTCCTCATGTCTGATTCTAACCCTGATTCACTAATGCATTCCTACTGTATATCTCTATCGTATCAACTACTATTAACTCCTATTGACTCCTATTGGATAAACTCACAATTGTCACCCCACTAACCCCTGTACTTGGCTAAATTCAGAAACCAAATTCCTACGCTACTGTACACGTTCCACCTAGCGTAAAATCCTTTTACTATATGGTAAATACCCCCTTCTGCCGAGTTATTTCTTAAAAAACAAAAAACAGAACTGTACTTACAGACCTTCATTCCCACGGTGCTTTCCATTGATGGCAGCCGCGTCTGTGATTGGCTATGTCTAATATATCCTCAATAAAAGTTAGTTTTATGGTTGTAAACATAATAAAGACATACCCCCTCAACCAGACCCAGGTACACACACCTACTGACCTACACTTCCATTTCCGCTTCAGCTATACTTAAAGGGTAACTATAGTCAAAAAACTAATTTTGACTAATCATTAAAAAAGTTTGTTTTTTTAACCCCCAACATGACACAGGTACACACGTACTGACCTACCCCTCCATTACTGCTGAAGCCATACTTAAAGGGTAACTAAAGTCAAAAAAACTAATTTTGACCAATCATCAAAAAAGTTTGAGCTGCTCATTCAGTATATATAAAGACAGGATAGTATACATCCATTATAAAGTGCAACTAGTGACCAATTTAATATAATATACATACAAAATAGAAGCGTGAGCTTCCCATTCATTCATGTGGCAGCCATATTTAAAAGGTAAGTATGGTAAAAAAAAAACACATTTTGACCAATCATCAAAAAAAGTATTTTATTCCCCAACCTTACCAAGTACACACACCAACTGAACTACTGATTCATTCATGTGACAGCCATATTTAAAGGGTAAGTAAAAAACAACAATGTCCTCATCACTGCCATTATTGAGTTTTATAATCTGCAGCACAAACACACACATTCCCTTCCAAATTCAAAGTTTATACTTAAACTTTCCCTTTCTAGTTATGCTTGTATTTTTTAGAGAAGGGGGCCCCTTATTTGTTAAAATTTACAGAAATATAGAGAATAAAATCAATTTCTTTGATGATTCATTTAAGTGCACAGGTTTACAAATGATAAATTCAGAAGGTCTCACGTTAGTGATTTGCGATCTAGGTTACCTCCCCTAATGTTTTGTTTAATCCTTTCAATTCCCATACAGGACACATTTTTCATTGATGCGTTGGGATGTGTAATAAAATGTTCTGCTACTGAGGAAATGTATTTTCCTTTTTCCTTGTACCAAACGAATATTGGATAAATGTTGACCCAGAATTTTTTTTGCGTTTTTTTGCCCACGTTTTTGCGTTGTTTTGCCCACGTAGAACAATGTTAAGAGGTAAACAACGTTAATTGTGTCACAGTTAATATGTTCATTATATATATTTAATGTTAGTGCTGACAAATAATTTACTCACCATGTCAGAAAAGGTGAAAAAGAAAATAATCAAGTAATCAGTGTATAACTGCATCATATTTAGAGGAACTAGGCTAAAGCTGCTAGATCCCTTGCAAATAAGGCGTTCTTCCTATTTTCCCCCTAATTATTATTTACTGAATCCATGGGGTTTTATTTTACTTTTTTATTTCACTTCTCTGGTAATATAAAATGCAGTATATTAAATTGTCTTGTAAAATGTCTAAATCCAATTTCACTTGGCAAGTTGCCAATTCACTAGCTCCAATGGTAGATCATTCCCAAAAAATGTGATAGGGCCAGAGGGAATAATCTCCACAGCCTCACCTGCATTTCCTAGAGGTTGGATTTAATATTAAAATATGAAACTTGAGGAATTTTTATTATGGTTTATTTAGTAAAATTACTTAGTGGATAGAAAACATAACCCTAAAAAAAGGAGACATTGTATCACAATTAGAGATGGGATCCGGGTCTAACATGGAACCCTTCAATTCCGAAATCCGAATGAATCGTCCAAATCAGGATGG
The DNA here is from genome assembly GCA_019447015.1 of Hymenochirus boettgeri. Taxonomy (NCBI): domain Eukaryota; kingdom Metazoa; phylum Chordata; class Amphibia; order Anura; family Pipidae; genus Hymenochirus; species Hymenochirus boettgeri. Next base: position 40,016,161 of record CM033469.1, on the reverse strand, counting down.
ACTGTCCAGATTTCAGGACTTCGTATCGCATTTTCAATAATTATCGAATGTTCGAGGTTATTTTCAATAATTTTCAATAATAGCCCTGAACATTCGATAATCCTCGAAAATATGATTAGAAACACAAAATTAGTCTCTGATCATATTTTCGAGGGTTGTCGAACATTCAAGGCTAGTTTAGAAAATTATCAAAAATAGACTTGAACATTAGATAATAGTCAAGAATTTGTTCCAATTTCGGATCTTTGGGATTTTCCCTGAGATCCGAGAATCCGAAAACGGAATGAAACTGGTGAGTTTTGGCCATCTCTGATCATAATCCCAATAACTTGTTACCTACAACAATATTTAGGCTAGATGGTAAAAGTGTGTAAAGTACTCCCTGTTTTAAAAATGTTTTACTGTATTGTATGTTCAGTGGATGGCTTTTTGGCTCACTTAACCCTACTCTACTATCATCTCTGTACTGTAGCTACTGTGTGTTCTGTGCTTAACACATATAGACTAAAAATGGCTGAACTTCTGAAAATCCATTCCGATTTCAGATTTTCGAACATCCATAAAAATCCGAAAATGGGGAGCGAAAAATCCAAAAAGTTTGAATAAAACAAAGAAAAAATAACAATTGTAAGTGTACATGGCTCTGGGACCTGGGGAATGGTCTGGGGAAAATAACTTCTTCACACTACTTTTCAAGCTTCTGCATTCCACATTCGATAATTATCCCTTATTCAGAATCGAGGGTTCACAAATTTGTTAAACCTCCCATATACGGAATTGAGAGTGAACGAATTCTATATTTTTCCCATATACAGAATTAAGGGTTCACAAATTTGGAGCCGAGAGTTTATACATTTGATATTTCTCGAAAACATACCTGTATGTTCCATATGTCTCAATCATACGATCGATAATTCCCAAAAGTGGCTCCCCATTTTTGATATTTTTCTAATCTTTCTCTGAATTTCGAAAAATTGAATCTCGAATTTGAAAATCCTCAATTGTTTCCACAAATTCAATAAAGTCTGGAAATCAATTCCCGAATTCGAAAAAAAAAATCTGTTTCATAATTATCCAAAAAAGTTCAAAAAAGTCCAAGTTCATTTGGACCCATGAAATCTGATTCAGAAACGGGATTGGGTTCATTTCTACTATAGACTAGAGATGAATGAAGCTGGCAAGTTTTGTTTTGCCAGGGGTTCTGCAGAACTTATTGAAATTCTGAAGATCTGATTCAAGCCCCAATTGGGGATTTTTGAAACCGGCAGTTCCGACACAAATCCATGTTTGTTTTGAAACTGGGACTCATCTCGAGTAGAAACCATTATCCATTATCTTTCCTACCTAAGCGACTCTATACAGCTACTTTCCTTGTTAGCAGGTGATACAAACTGTACCTAACTGTACATGGATTGAGACATTGACATGTCTTTTTTAAGCAATGTCAGTTTATTCTGTAATATTCAGGACCAGAAAATTATTTCATTTACAAAACCACATCTTGAATATATAGTAATTTCATGCTTCACAAAACTGACAATGTGGACCTGTCCAAGTATAGTTTCTCTACATTAGAAAACAGACAACTAAAAAAAGATATGATCAATACATACATATAAAAAGGCCTATACAAATAGCTCCATGTGCCTGTTCACTAATAGGTTTTCACAGGGGACTAATTCACCCCTTCTGTTTAAAAAAAAATATATGTTTGATTTCCAACTGTGGAAAATGAATGTCTTTTAGCAAGACAGAAAGACAAAGTTATACACTGCTAATCTAATTATTCGACCAAGCTTAGCTCAAATATGTGGCTTCTCTATATATTTCTGCCAGCTTGTTTACTTGAGTTGCTGGTCTCCATACCGGAATACCCCTCATAGAGACACCTTATTTGGGTCAAAAACAACTGTGAACCTAATGTAGGTACCCAGAATGGGTGGCGTAACTAGGAATTAATGTGCCCCCAGCAAAACTATGATGGGGCTCCTATCTGAGCTTCATCTACAGTGGTTTTCTTGGAGGATAGGATATGTCATAGGATAAATAAGGAGATGGGACCCCCGCTCCTGGCTCCCGCTCCCCCTGCAGTTGCTGGATCTGTTCCCCTGGTAGTTATGCCTCTGGTTTTAATCAAATCAAAATAACTGACCGATACCCAGGTCAAATGCATATATGAACACTATAAATGCCTCTATGTGTTCGTTCAGTCTTTATTACCCCATTTCTTTTTACTTAATTCTTTTTATTCCCTAAATTCCTGCACCTAAAATCAACATCTAGTGTATAAAGATTATATGATACTGACATCTCTTTTATTATCCTTTATGGTTTATATTGAACATGATGTACCCAGATAGTCAATATAAACAACTAACGTATTTGTTTTTTATAATGTATTTTTAGTTTTAAATGTAATTATAGTTGCGTCTGTGTTATATCTTAGTTGCAGAAAAATACCAGTTTTTAGAATTTTAACTAAAGGACAATACAATTAAATTGGAAATAAAATAATTAATAACTCGGTAAATGAGGAATCTTCATGACATGATGAATTATTTCACACAGAATAAGCTTTACTTTTTTCAGCCATAAGGATTAAAAAAAAAGCTTTAATAGGCAACTGCTGCCACTTTGATGTTTAATAACTTCTAAATAAGAACAATCACTGGAGGCAAATTGATTTTATTTTATGAATTCTTTATCAGCACTGTTATTACACTTTTATATAGATACCAAGCTCATGTCTGTGTTTTTTCTCAAGAGTTTTCTTTCATAAGCTGGCATTTTAATTTTTCTCAGATCTATCACACAGAGTTCAAAATGTAACAGGAAACATTGATAACTGGCCGTGTGAGCAAATAAAAAAAAAAAAACATTTTATAGGAACGAAACATTGCCTTTGTTGCACCATGTTTGAATAAATTCCTAAATACTTTGGAAAAGTCCTTTGTGTGCACCGTAGCAGTAGCACCTGGGCACTATAACTTACTGGAGAGCAGTGTGCCGGTTTATAAAAAAAAAAAAAAAAGAAAGTATATATATATATATATATATATATATATATATATATATATATATACTGTATATACAAAGTAATAAAGTCACACTTGCACTCAGTCCGTACTCTTAGGTCAATGGGTGCTTTGAGGCGTATATATACAACAATTCTGTTTGTGTAAAGCTGGGTACACACGATGAGATATTTCGGTTCGATCATGGGGGAAGACCTCGTCCAATCATGCGGTCCTCCATGGACCACACGGATCGGTCGCGGTAACTGTCGGACGTGGCTGCTTTTGCCGCGACCAACAGTCCTTCCTCCTGGCCGACCGGTTGAAAGTATCGAACGGTCGGTCAGGAGGAAAAATCGCTAGGTGTGTACCTAGCTTACATAGTAACATAGTAACATAGTAATTAAGGTTGAATAAAGACATTCGTCCATCAAGTCCAACCTATTCCCTTTTTTTTTTTTTTTTTAACCCTACCTAACAGTTGATCCAGAGGAAGGCAAAAAACCCCAGCTAAAAAAGGGGGGAAAAAATTCCTTCCTGACTCCAAACGGCAATCGGAAAGTATCCCTGGATCAACCAGATCTATATGCATTAATACCAGTAATTCTCAATATTTTTTAGTTTTAGAAACTTATCCAGGCCTTTTTTAAAGTTATTCAATGAACTTGCCATTACCACCTCTGCTGGAAGACAGTTCCACAGTTTCACCGTTCTCACTGTAAAGAAACCTCTCCTAACCTGAAGATGAAACTTCTTTTCTTCCAACCTTAAAGGATGTCCACGAGTCCTCTGATATGACCTATTAGTGAACAATGCACCAGAGAGTTCACTGTATGGGCCATTAATATATTTGTATAAGGTTATCATGTCCCCACGCAACCGCCGCTTCTCCAATGTAAACAGCCCTAACTTGTCTAATCTGCCTGCATATTCAAGCCCCTCCATTCCCCTTATTAATTTAGTTGCCCTTCTCTGAACTGCCTCAATTTCCAAGATGTCCCTTTTGTATATGGGATTCCAAAACTGCACCGCATATTCCAAATGTGGCCTTACCAGTGCCTTGTAAAGAGGGAGAATAATATTTTTCTCTCTTGATTCCATTCCCCTCTTTATACAAGACAATATCTTGCTAGCTCTAGCTGTTGCTACCTGGCATTGTTTGCTACAGCTAAGTCTGTTATCTACCAGAACCCCCAAATCTTTTTCCATTTCAGATGCACTTAACACAGAGTTATTTATGGTGTAGGTGGCACAGGGATTATTAAATCCCAAATGCATCACCTTACATTTATCAACATTGAATCTCATCTGCCATTCTGCTGCCCATTTTGATAATCTATCTAGGTCTGCTTGCAGCACTTGCACATCATTGGAAGTTTCCAAAGCTCTGCATAATTTAGTGTCATCAGCAAACACAGAGACCTTGCTCTCAATGCCCCCTTCTAAGTCATTTATAAACAGATTAAACAGAAGCGGCCCCAGTACAGAACCCTGAGGCACTCCGCTTAGAACTTTAGCCCACATAGATGTAGCTCCATTAACCACCACTCTCTGTTTGCGGTCCAATAACCAGTTCTCTATCCATGAACAAATGTTTTCTTCAAGGCCAACAGTCCTCAGTTTATACATTAGTCGCCTATGTGGCACAGTATCAAAGGCTTTTGCAAAATCCAAATATACCACATCCACAGCTGTGCCTGAATCTAACTTCTTACTCACTTCTTCATAAAAACCAATTAAATTTGTCTGGCATGATCTATTTCTCATAAATCCATGCTGACTACTACTAATAAGATGATCTCTGGAGACAAAGTCAAGGATATGATCCCTTAAAAAAGTTTCCATCACCTTCCCTACCACTGATGTTAGGCTTACAGGTCTATAGTTACCAGGCTGTGAACGACTACCTTTTTTGAATATTGGTATTACATTGGCTTTTTTCCAATCCAGCGGCACATCCCCAGACAAAAGCGAATCTGAAAAGATGAGACACAGTGGTCTTGCTAGAACTGAACTAAGCTCTTTTAAAATCCTAGGATGCAATCCATCTGGTCCTGGCGCTTTATTGATATTAACTTTGTCTAATTGATTCCGTACCATATCCTCTGTTATCCAATGTGAAAACTCTTCATTTCCTCCCTGCACATTGTTACAATCCCTACTGTAAGGATTCTCAACAGTAAAAACCGATGTAAAAAAACGGTTTAGCAGATTAGCCTTTTCGGCATCCTCTACAACCACCTCAGCTCCATTATTTAATGGTCCCACATTCTCAGTCCTCATTTTTTTACCATTTATATACTTAAAAAACATCTTGGGGTTGGACTTGCTTTGTTCGGCAATCCGTATTTCATTTTCTATTTTAGCTAGTTTAATTGCTTTCTTGCACTCTTTATTACAACTTTTGAAGTCCCTGTAAGCCTGTTCTGTGCCTTCTGCTTTCAAAATTTTAAAAGCCCTTTTCTTTTTTTCCATTTCCCTTTTTACCTGAGCATTAAGCCATGCAGGAGTGGACCTAATTTTTTTACACTTGTTTCCTAAAGGTACCGATTTGGAGATGTTATAGTTTAATATCCCTTTAAAAGTGGTCCACATCTGCTCAGTATCTTTACCTAGAAACAGTTCCCCCCAGTCTATGAGCAGGAGCGATTCCTTTAAAAGCATAAAATTAGCTTTCCTAAAGTTAAAAGTTTTTGTTAAGCCAGTGCACTTTAGTTTTCTGCAACCTATATTAAATGACACTATATCACTATTCCCTAAGCTTCCCATTACCTTCATCTCCAAAATGAGCTCTGGGTTATTAGATATCACCAGATCCAACAACGCATTCTTTCTAGTAGGAACTTCTACCATCTGTGAAAGAAAATGCTCATATAGGAAATTTAAGAACTTTATACCTTTTGAGGTGCTGGCAGTTCCCTTACTCCAATCTATTTCAGGGTAGTTAAAATCCCCCATAACCAGAACATGCCCCATACCAGCAGCCTTCGCCAACTGCATATGGAGATTCATTTCCACCTCTTCCCCGGCATTTGGCGGCTTATAACACACTCCAACAATTAATTTACCCACCTTCTTGCTTCCTGTACACAGTTCCACCCATAATGTTTCTGCCGCATCGTTTGCTCCCCCATCTATTCCATCTTTTAAATTTGGCTTCAATTCCTGTTTAACATACATACATACTCCTCCTCCTTTCTTATTAACTCGGTCATGCCTAAATAAGGAGTACCCTTCAATATTTACTGTCCAGTCGTGTGAATCATTAAGCCATGATTCTGCTATACCAATTACATCATACCTTTCCTTTAACGCTATTATTTCAAGTTCGCCGGTTTTTCCAGCCAGACTCCTTGCATTTGTAAACATACATTTTAGATTATCAATTGATTTACTTCCATACATGGTCGTACATGCCTCCTTATCCTCTATGCTCCCCCCTCCTCCTTCTCCTCCCTCCGTTGTGTTACTAGCCCCCAGATCCCTAACTTCTCTATCTACCCCTGTGTAGTTAAACTTTCCCTCCCCCCCCATACTTAAGGTCTTTCTGTCTGGGAGCCACACAACCATACAACTGAAGCAAATGATTTATTTATAGGTTTAAATTCCATTGATAAGCTACTCTGGGCAAGCTTGTTTTGGAAGACAATGTGCATTCATCATGCAAAACAGATAGCAAGAACAGGAATCATAAATATTCTCCTATTCTTACTTTTGTAAAGGATTATTTTGACAATATAATGACTCCTGCAAGGAAAGGAAAAATATGCACAGAACATACATTTATTTCATTTAGCTTTACTTTTTAATGCTTGTTTTAATACTTCCTTCATAAGAAAAATATTCTGGAGCTCTGTACTACTGTATGTAATCCAATGCATTTATGTACCCTATTTTATAGGTAATAGTTGTCAAATAATAGTTGTTAAAGAGTAAGTTAACTTAAAAACCTTGTACTGGTTAATCATCCTCCAAAACAACAATAGTAAGACTAACCTAATGCAGCTCAATACTATGTTCCCTCCCCCTCTGCCTTCTCAAAAGGCAGCCACCTCCTCTTCAAACTGACAGAGCTAATTTTTGGGGCTTGCACATGCACAGAGGAGGATGCTTGGTGAACAACAGCCAGTCATTGGCTATGATGTCAACAACAAGAGAGAGGGGTACAAAACTTTGGGTGTATAATAGGTTAGTCTTACAACTCTGAGATTTCTAACTATTGTGGTTTTGGAGTTTGGGTTGTGATTTACCTACTGTATATATAATTTTTCATTTGCTCTTTAAGCTTTCTGTATAACCTGTTTTAGGAGTATTCTTAAAAGATATGTATACTGGGAAATTAGTTTTTTTTAATTGCCCATTAATGGACTCAAATATTTCTAGAATCTAACTATCACCTATCCCCTATTTCTTTAGATATCTAGTATGAAACATTTTACATTTCAACTGTCAATCAAGTGCCTTAGTATCATAAACTCTTCTGTTTGTATAGTTTTGCTGTAGCTAGAATGGTGACAGTTGGTATGTGAACTGCATAGGGATTACTGAGCATGCTTGCCCTCACAGAAAGTCTGATAGTCTGGTAGGGGGCTGGGGTACTGAGGAAGTGAACTTAAGCAAAACAAATACTGGATTAAATGCATGCAGCAACACAAACAGTTGTAAGTTTGTAAGTTGAGTAAGTGTTGCCAATATGTATTAATTTATAGATTAAAATGAGGCAAAGTAATTTTTTTAGTGTACAATTCCTTTAAAATTAACTTTAAATAGACAAAAACATACACAATGCTAAGCCAGTTAAAACACAATATTGGTTCTTCTACAATGAGCAAACAACCATTATCAGAGGTTCTGAGCAAACGTGAGGTTTCAGGAAATAAATGTATGTAAATGTATATCCTGGTTGTTTACATTTTATTTTCTTAAAAGAAAAAATCTTTGCCAGGGACACCAAAACACAAGTTATAATGCCCTGAACACATTTTACTGAATTACTATTTTTTTGCTAACATTCACAAATAAAATGCAATGTTTACCTAGTGCTTACTATACAGTACATATAGATAAATTAAATTAGTACCCCACACAGAATAAAATAATCTGAGTAAAAATATGTATATATTTATATAAGTATCACATAAAACATCCAAATACCACGCTGGCCAGCTACATAAAAAGATACAATAATATAAAAAGCTACAAAAAGAGCTTACTTGGACACAAACCTTATACAAATGTAGCACACTGTAACGATATAGGCAGCTAGGAACAAGCAGCTAAAAATCCTCTAAATTAATTAAGTCTCCAAAGGTCGAAATGTGTTCTCACACCTACAAAATGGGACAGCGAGAATCAAAAAATGAAAGTGCAGTAATACTTCGCCGCTATCTTGGTCGTAACGGAGCAGTAGGCTTCACAGTCCCTTAGGTCCCCCGGACATGAAGAGGTTTTTGGGTCCATGGCAAGGCACACTCTTGGGATCTTATAAAGGGTGGTGAGTATCCCACCAAAGGGGGAATAAGTATTCAGTCCCCCGAAGCTTTCACCTACTGTAAATACTGTAGATACTGAGTGGGGGGCAAGCAAGCCCAGGCACTTCAAGGTTCCCGCGGGTCCCAGGAACAACACGTCATGGCATATACATCACTGCCAAGGATGCGATTACTGTCTGTTTTGGGCAATAATCACACATGTGGCCATTCGGTCACACACATGGGTATATCAAACCAAAGGGTGGTTTATCGTCCCTTTGTTTGATTCTCATGTGTCAGGGGTCATAGTGTCCCTGACGAAGCCCGCGCATAATCGGGTAATACGGGTGAAATATATTGGCGAGGAGTTCGCTGGACCCTTAGGAGTAAAGAGGCGGCTGACAATTACCAATTGTGGCAGTGTCAGCACCAGTTCCAGAGTTGAATATGGGGTGAAGAGGACAGCTTACCCCGACCTATGGTAAAGCAGGTGGAAGTGCGGGCGTGCGGAGGGGCTGGTCCTGGTAAGTCCACAGTACACTTGCTGAGTGGGATGATGCTGACTGTGTGGCATGCCTATTTACATACACGGCACGGAGTCCTGATATTTGATCGTGGGGACTGGTTGTAAGTGTGGCCAATTTGAGCTAGAGGCAGGACTTAGCTTGTGATATCTCTTTACTCAGGGGGGCAGTATACTTATCTCTGGGGATGCTCAGAGTGTGGGAAAATTTTTAGATATTTATATGATCTTTTTATGGTGACTTTTGTAATGTGTATTGTGGGGTTTGTATTGTGTTCACGTAATAAAGCTTTTTGTAGAACCCTGAGGTGGTTTGTGCTATTTGGAGGGTCTTTTTCTCAGACTTTTTTTGGTCTAATTAGTATGGTATATGCAGGGGTCATGGTGTCCATCGAGCACATGTATGGACCCTAGGAAGAAAGGTGACAGACACATACCATTGGAAGATACATTATTTAAATATTATGAGTAGAGATTAAGAAATTAGCTATGTACTTTATTTTATTCATTATTACAATTATTTGGGAACTACCAGTATGAAATATAAAATTTAAGTAATTTTCGAAATTAGAATTATTTTTCACGTTACTATTAATTAATATGAATATTGTGATATTAAATACTTAAAAAGAAAAAAAAACTAAAAAATTTCAACTAAGGACATGACATTTTTCCACCTTGGCCATGGCGATATTTTGTGGCTACTTTAATTACTTTTCCAACTTTTCTAAATACCGTCAAACTTTTCCGACAAATTTAACACAGCAATGTGTTGGCCAAACTTTCTAAAATTTGGTCCATTTTCGAACTTTCGAACTTCAGTAAAAGTTTGAAGGTTCGTTTTCAGACCCATTAAAGTCAAAGGGAGAGTGATAGTTCGAAAACTCTGGGTGATTTACAGCTAAACTAACAATGGTAACTTACTGTAAATGGCTGTGACACCTGGGAAATGGTCTGGGGAACATGTCACTATCACCAAAACTTGTTAAAACACTTCTTAAACACGAGCGGGCAATTGTTGGGTTTTGCAACCGCAAGCTACATTCGAGTGTTACAGAAAATTTGAGGGCTACCGAACAATACTTATGAGGGTTACCGAAAATAGAACCATAAATTCAAGGGTTACCGAACACGAACGATACTTTCAAGGATTATCGAAAACGAATGATACATTCGAGGTTTAGCGAACGCTACAAAAAGGTTCCATACATTCGAGGGTTACCGAAAACAAACGATACTTTAGAGGGTTACCGAAAATCGAAGGATACATTCGAGGGTTAGTGAACGATACATTCTAGGGTTAGTGAAAATGACCCGTACATTCGAGGGTTACTGAAAATGAATGATACTTTAGAGGGTTAGCGAACAAAACATTCTAGGGTTAGCGAACGGCCGATTATTATCGAATTTACGATAATTATCAAAAATACAGCCGTGAGTCCCGAAAAACAAACTAGTTTGAACTCGAACTCATAAAGTTCAGCTCAAACTCGGATTTGGTTTTATGTCCATCTCTAGTGGCAATTTCAATTTTCACAATATGCGGCAGAAAGACTTTTCGCCACTTACCTTGGCCGTTTTATAAATTGTGGTTATTGCAATTTTGCCAATTAAACATGCTGTAAAGTATGGTGAAAAGTTAATTCCACATATTACACCTTTATAAATATGCCACAATATCTAGTATGTCAATGTTTAGTGCTGAATATTAGCATTCCAAAAAATACACTGATTTGACAATAAATTGCCTCCAGGTTTGAGAAATACTTTTCCTAGCAGCACCATTGAACTGTTTATTAATAGCTTTAACATAGTCTGTATTATGAGAAGCTGCAAATGCCTAATAAAGCTTTGATTTCTCCTGCAGACATAAGAATAAAAGAGACATCACCATATAAAAATGATCCAACTCAGGGTTAGAGATTAGACTTTTCACGTATATGTCTTTTACATGTTCTTTATTTAACACCTTTTAAAATAAAAGCTTTAAAATTTTGGATATTGTCCAAGGTCACTTAGGTTTCATTCTTTTCCAGCATTCCAAAAAAAACCAACATATTGCATTTAAAAAGCTGGTAAAATTTATATTTTACACACTGTGAGCATTCAATCGATTGCATATTGCTGGTTTGGAAATGAACATTATATTTAAATATCTATTTCCTTGTAAATGGATGCCCTTCACCTTTTTTCCCCTTTCAATTCCTTGGTTATATGTCATGTCCTCTATGTAATATAAAATGGCACTTATAAAGTACATATGAAAGGTATAATGTAGCGTTGTCAGTAATGCTAGAGTTACTTAATGCCCTTTAATGAAACAATCCTTTAAAGCGATCAAGGATTTGCAAATTGATATAAGTGTTTAACATATCTTATGATTAAAATAGATTTTTAAACTAATATTAACTGCCGTACATTTTTGTATCCCAGGAGTCAGTGTCTAGCAGTTTCATTATGGGGGCTAATGCGGATCACGCACTTATTAGTCATTTGATAGATTCAGAATTTGATCACCAAATTTATCCAATTACTAAATAATCCTGTGTTGTCCCCTTGCAACATGTCATGTCTTGTTGTTTTTTTGCAATTGACTTGTATAGCTTAATTATCTTTTTTAGCAGAGGTTACGATCAATGTTTATGGAATATCAAATCATTACTCAATATATAATCTATAAACAGCATTTTGATTTTTTTTATAAAGGTAAAAAAGGTTCAAAAACTGAACAGTAAAGTTTTAAAAAGTAAATCGCCCTTTTAGCTATAAGAGTTTTTCTTTATAGTATTCTGCAGTATGTTCTGGATCAAATAAGAATTTATATGTATTTTTGATTTGTCTCGGAAGGAAACCTTAAGTGATCATCCTATACCTGTAGGTATGTTTTGCAACAATGATTTGTTTGAAATGCTCAATGAGGCAGAGGCCCCACTGCAACGAAACTGATTTCCATTTTGGCTATGCATTTCTATGCTATTGTATGTGCTGTGTTGGTGATTAGACAAATAGTCCTTAATCACAACCAAAAATTGGTTATATTGACATGCACTGTGCACAACAAGATCATATTGTAAAATGCCATCTGAATCATGGCAGTGGGGCCTAGCCCTTAGTTGACTTAGGTTGTGCATTGAGATGCTTTGCCCTGACTCTGCCCCCCAATTGTGTAATTGGGTTCACTGAAGGAAAGTGTTTTTTTTTTTTTTCTTGTAATGGCAGTCATTTTGTTTTTGCATGATTAATAATTATTGCATTTTTTGTGCCATGTCTGAGGACATTGCTGATTGTGCAAGACAGCATTCTTTTAACAGTTCCTGAGATTCAGTATTTCACTTATGCAGCTTAAGTGTCTTGAGAATAATATAGTTAACATGAACATAATTTAAGACCATTTTCTTTTTTGCCTTTATTAGGTCTCGTGCTCCAACTCGCTGGTCGCAAGGAAGGAAGCGTCATTCAGATGGCAAGCTTAGATATTATGATTCAGATTCCACAGTGTTTGATGAAAAGCCTGAAAAGGAGTCTGTAAGGCCTGAAAGGTATCTTGTTATATCTTATATTTATATCATTTTTCTTGATCATCTGTTGGGTAGGGCTCATGGGTAGTCTTAAAAGGTTGGACTAGATGGACATATGTCTTTATTCAGCCTCAAGTATTGTTGCTGTGTGCTGCAGGTGTCCGTTTACCAAAAATGAAAACTGGGTGAAGGCTGTAAATGCTGCCTAGGTTTAAACTGCTGTTTTTTCTACTGTAAAATTAACTTTTTTCCTACCTCGGTGAATGATTTTATAGTGATTTATCTGCGAAATGTTGTGAATAAACCTTTTAAGCATCCAAAGGCAATGTAATATAGTGCATCAGGGATTCATCAAATTGGGGCCATTGATTCTCACTTCTCCATCCTTTGCAAGCATAATTGCTTTTTAAATATGGCATGTAAGGTAATTTTTACTTGGGAAATCACATGATATGAGTTTTAGACTTTCTTCCTCTATTTCAGATTGCCCACAAATACCTTAAATATTAAAATTGATTCCCATTTTCCCCATGGTCCTTTGCTAATGGTGATTAATGCCCATTTCAGGTTTATATGGCTTGTGCCAAGGGTGTTGTATGCCTGTTTCAGGCTTATAGGGCTTGTGTAAAGTAAACATCAGAAGGGCAGATTTCTCAAACTGAAAGAGATGCTGGAGATTTCTGTAGTTATCTAGGGGGATCATATACTAATTTGATTAGGTTGTTACTGGAGCCAGAGTATTGTATAGAGGCAAATGGTCTAGAAAGTGTTTTTTTTTCTGGAATCGTGACAGTGATTTCTAGATCTTCAAACTCAGACGTTTTTACTTTGCTTCAATAATCAAACTGCTTAATCATGTGTAGTACTGTATCTCAATGTCCTTTTTTAAAAATATACTACAATGTTTGACACCAAGTCTTCTGACATCATCTTCACCTTTTCTATTAGCTTTACCACACCTGAAAGCCATAGACCGGTGGCAAGATGCAAAGACTGGGGCACTGCAGTAGAAGAGGAAGAGTGTTTGAGAGAAACTGTTGACAAGGATTTGGCACGGTATGATTCATATTTTTCTTCTTGAAAGAATGCCATCATGCTAATGTAATGGTATCAGAAAAACAAAGTTAGTGGTTCATAAAACAATAATGGGTAAATCCTGTCAGTGGAAGCATGGGATCTACCTATTTTCGTTAGTGTGTAGGAGCTGTTCCCGACTGATCGACGACACTGTAGTCTTAACTCCGATCAGTCGGGAATGATGGAAAATCACCCATTGCCTGGAGCCGGGTATTGGCTCCCTTTAAGTAGAGGGAGCCGATCCGATTGTACTGTGTGCTGTTCCCAGTGCTGTGCAAAATTCAGTGTGTTATGTGCATTAATGTAATGGGTGCTTCTGTATATTTCCTTCTTTCCAAGATATTACTAAATGATATATATTGGGAGCATATTCCCTTATAAACATTGGTAAATACTATAAGCCAAAAAAAGTGCAACCATGAAAGCAAGAAGTGAAATTAAGACTTGTAAGACTGATCTGTTTGTTTTTTTTTAATTTTAAGCATGGTTGTCTACAGTTTCTGACAAGTCTTGTGTATTTTGCAGTAACTCCTGCTATTAACCTGATTTTTAATTGATCAATTGGTGTTAGAAATAGGTCATATGAAAAGCTAAAACCTTCCCAAATAATAAATGTTCTGGTAATAAATAGTTTCACAGAAAAAAGATTTATCATTTAATCAAGACAGAAAGGTCAAAATGTTGCAAGACAAAAGTAGTCGCCTATACAGAAAATGATCTACTTTACAGCCCATCCAAAAATGTCGGCAAATTAAGTAGTGGTGCTGTGAGATGCAAATGTAATATCTTGTATGACTTCCATGAGCTTGAAGTACAGCATCCATGTGGTTTGGCAAGGATTCATACAATTTATTGATGAAATCAGGAATAACCAAGAAAACATGCCTCCCAGAGTTCATCAATATTCTTTGGTTTCGTCTTCCATGCTTCCTCTTTCATCCTACCCCACATATGCTCAATGATCATGTCAGGTGACTGGGCTGGCCAATCCTGGAGCATCTTGATCTTCGCCTTAAGGAACTTTGATGTGGTGATGGAAGTATGCGATGAAGCACCATCCTGCTGCAGAATTTGGCCTTTTTTATGGTTGGGAATATGAGGTAGCTAAGATTTCTTGGTATTTTACACTATTGATGTTGCCTTCCACCCTGCAGATCCCTCACACACCCCCATACTGGATGTAACCCCAGACCATGATTTTGACTCCACCAAAATTCACTGTTTGCTGGGTAAATCTCGGCTCCATGCGGGTTCCAGTAGTTCTCCTGCAATATTTGCGGCGACTGTGGTGTAATTCAACAGAAGGTTCATCTGAAAAATCCACCTTTTGCCACTTTTCCAGCGTCCATCCTTTTAGCAGGCTGTGGGACTTGGCAAATGCCACACTGTTTTTCAATTGTCTTTTGTTTAGTGCTGGCTTATGGGCACTGATTGGACCATGGAGGCCATTTCCGTCAGAATCCGACAAACTGTTCTGGTTGGCACAGGGATTTCAGGTGACCAGATCTCCTGGAGCTCTGCTGCAGTTGAAAATGGGCTTGCCTTGGATTTTCGAGCCAACAAACTGTCCTCTCGAGCAGTTGTCTTGCGGGGTCTGCCTGACCTGGGCTTGCCAAAAACTTCTCCAGTCTCTTCAAATCTTTTCTTTATCCTCTGAACTTGACGCTGAGAGACATTGAAGGTGTCCGCCACATCAGCAGTGGATTTGGTCTTCAGCCTCTTGATAATCAACACTTTAGTCTCAGGGTGAATCTTAGGCATGTTTGCAGAGGTCTGTTTGCAGTTGATGTGAAGGTCTAGTGTACTGGGGTTCTTTTTATACACACCTGACACCTAATTGACCCATTATTAGTCACAGGTGAAGCCCATATGACAAGGGACAACACTTATGTCTGCAAAAATTGACTCAATGGGCTTTACCAAGCTGTGAATATTAGAATACTTTTTGTTTTGCATTGAAACATAATTACAAAAGCTGTTTGGGGTAAAATGAACCATTTCTTGAAACAAAATCTGCATTAGAATTATTGTTAGGCGGCACTTCAGGTCTATTTGTACGCAAGCGACAAGACTTGTCAGAGACTTGTATGCTGCTAGCTGTTTTATACTTTCACCTGTGAAACTCCTTTTAACAGACTGAATGCCATTATTTTTAAATTGAAGAATGGATATATTCAGCATAATGCATTTTTTTAATTTCAATATTAAGCACAATACTTGAGAAGGAATAGAGCACCACAGTCTGTATCTCAAGTCTTTATTGTGTGTATGTATATATATATTTTTTTTTTAAATCCTATATATTTTATAAATTTCAGGTTCAAAAGAAAACTTCTGATTCATGAGTTTGGAGGAAGGGAAAGAAGGTCTTCATCTGGAAGGTAATTCACATATGTTAAAGGGTATCTTTTTAAGATCTGAAAAAAAATTTCTTTTCAAAAATGGTACCTTTTTAGATACAAGGTCCTGATCCTGAGAAATAATAATCTACAATCACAATTTACCTAGCATTCAGAAATTAATATTCAACCCCCCCCTGACCTTTTCTAGGATCTTTGCCTGCTAGGACACTTTCTGCACAATTGAGATTATCTTGCAGTCAGCAAGGAAATTGTAACTCTGCTTGTGGTGGTCTACTTTATGTAAAAGTACAGAAATGGAATGGGTTTACCCTGAAACATTTAATTTAATCACTTTGTAAAACTTACTAATTATTTAAACCAAACCATATAGACTTTCCTAAAGATATGAAATTCAATCAACTCTTTCCAAACTAATATAATCCCAAAAATATTGACTTCATTCATTTTTCCTGTTTTTGTCTGTCATTCTATCTACGTCTGTCTGTCTATTTATCTATCTTGATCTGTCCATCTTTAGCTGGGTACACGCATTCGCAATAAAGGGCCAACCCCGTCGGTAACAGGATTGGTACTTTACAGATAGTGTGTACAGGCGAAATAATCGTTGCTGGTTAACGTTCCACGTCTAGAACGAATGTTTGAAATGGAAACTTTCCCTCGGTCGCTGTCTGCCTCCTATACTAAAGTATAGGAAGTCTGATGCAGTCGTAGGGAAAATGGCAGTCCCGAATGTTCCCCCTGTCCTTTATGTAGGGAAAAAGATTGACTGTACTCTCATCTGTCTATCTATCTCTGCCCTTATTTATATATCTGGGGAGTTGATGGGTACACAGAGACTAATTGGGAATGGCTGGCATCATCAGGATGCCTTCCTATGCTCCATTGTCAGGATAGCCTTTCTATTCTCCATGACAATGGAGCATAGAAAGGCTTCAGGCTCATTTTATAAAGATTCTGCAACCTGGGGCTTGATTACATGCTGCTCCATTCACCTTGCTGTAATGTGCCACCAATGTGTTTTCCGTAGCTGCAGCATTCACCTAGCTTTTCAGTACAGAACCAAATGTTGGCGTGCCATTGGCCAGTTACTCGCAAGGGGCAGGGAAAGCAGGGGCAGGGAGATGGGAAATCAGCTTAGTGTGGCTGTGCAGAAGCTTTAAGTGTCTCTGGACTTATAATTAGGCAGTGAGTATATGAAGAGGGTCAGTAAGGAGCACATGCAAAACCGTTTATTAACAAAGCATGCACACCGCTATGTGAACACTACCATTCTACTTGTTTAAAATAGTATTTTCAGCTAATGTAAAGTTGTTTTAAGTGAGTATCGTGACCCTTTAATGCCATTTAAAAAGTAGCCATTTCCTGCGTTGTAAACTTGATCATGCGAGTTAAAGGAAAGATCTTATTCTTTAACTCTGGCCCATAATTTTGTTCTTCGCTGGCCTGTAGTTTCATTCTTTGCTAATATTGTAATAGTGGAAGACTGTTCTAACTGTACCCAATCTTTAATTTGTTTACAGCTCTGATTCGAAGGACTCGTCCACACTTGGAGAATTGGAAACGGACACCTCTGTCCTTTCAAGAAGACAGAAACAGATAAACTATGGAAAGAATACCATTGCTTATGACCGATACACAACGGAAGTGCCAAGGTATAAACCTCATATTCTGCAGAGGCTTGGTAAGACTATGGCCACACTACAATGAAGGAAAACGTGCATCAGAATTGAAATGCAGCACATTTCATGCATTCATATGTTTTTATGCTGCAGCATAAGTGGTGGTCGCATGCGCAGCCCATGCAGTGGGGCCTGCCACATTGCAATGCACTGGCATGCCATTCTCATGTGTTAATGGGATGTAAAACGAGAGTTGGACGTGTCTGGGGGGGGGGGGGATAGCTCCCCTGTGACAGCCTGAACATTGTACTTACCTAAACTCATTTTATATGCCAGGAAAGAGTGCATTCTCTTTAACAAATTATAGGACCTTGAGTCTATTTGATTTTTAGTGCTCAGTAAGTTAGATGATAAATATTTTTCCCCTTCTCCCTTTAGACATCTTCGAGAGCAAAATGTGCATCCTAGAACTCCCAATAAGTTTAAAAAATACAGCCGCAGATCTTGGGACCAGCAGATTAAGTTGTGGAGAATTGCGCTACATCAATGGGATCCTCCTGCTGAGGAAAGCAATGATTTACAGCCATTGTAAGTCTCTTCCCCCCCATCGAGTAGAGTTTTGGTTTATAATTTGCAAATGGTGGTGTCCTGTTATTAATAATATTTTAGGAAATTCCAGCTGTCTTGCATTAATTGCATTCTGATAGAAGCAATGTATGAAATGTAGGAAAGGTGGATTATTGATTTTTCTAAAGAAAAGCCTAACTCTTCCACTGTACTGTAAATAACCATGAAACATGAGATCTTGCTCACATTCGACTTTAAGTTGCTTTTCAGAGTTTCTTTTCAGAGTTTCTTTTCAGAGTTTCTTTTGTGAATGAATGTATGGTTTTGACTGGATTATTCTATTTTACAGCAACGAAGAGGACATGATCTGCTCTGCAGTGTCTGCACCAAACTCACAAGATAACCTTGTAAGTTATGAGGGTTTCTTAATTTACTGTACTTGGAGAATGGGAGTAAGTGGGCATATAAATCCTGGTTCTAAAGCTGCCACAAGCTCCATCTCCCAATGGCTCTTGTCCCGTCCATTACATTATGAAAATCCATACTTGCCTTCCGCAACCAACCTCAATAGTGTTACTTTGTGTTACAGAATGGGACATTTCTGAAGCTATTTTATTGGAAATTGCATAGTTGATTTTGGTAAGCAATTGTGCAATTTCTGGGTAAGAAAGCGGCAGAGCAAAAACATTTTTTTTTTCTTATCTTTTCTGTGTGGTTCTTATTTAATTGTATCTACCAGTAAAACATTGGTCCTGAAATGTGGCTGCAGACATGGGGCAGTTCACCATAGGTTTAGCCACACCCATTTTTACATGCCACTTGCCTTAAAGTTTGCCTTTTGGTTCACATTTAAAGTTTACAGATGCTACTGGCAATCCACAACATAGCCAATGAGTCTGTCTTAATCTTTCATGTTCCACACAGTTGGCGCTTCTGGCTAAAAAAATAAATCAATTTCATCTTTGCTTCCATTTGTTTCTGTCTATGCTTGGTGGGCATTTAACTTGGGAATGTTACAGGGACATGTAAAATGTTCTGTGGTACTCTTGCCTTCTGGCTTTACTTGGTGCAATATTCAATTGAATGTGATTTAAGATTAGGAGGTGCAAGTGTAACACGCTACTTAGTAGCCTGAATACACAACGTAGGGGGTTCTGCGTTGGGTGCCTATGCAGTTAATACAAAATGACACAGGACCCAGGGAAATATTGCATCAGAAAGCCTGTATTTACATTTCCCTGTATGTTTACAATGGAGTTATCTGGATGCCTGATATTCCTTCAAATGAAAAGAGGGTAAAAGGTTTTACCGTACTTCTGCTAACTTGTCTTGTCACTTCTGTTTGCTGTAAGCCAGTGGGCAGGAAATTGAATTCTCTGTAAAGTCTATAAGGGAGATTCAATAAAAGTTCTTATTGTTAAAAATAGTGCTAATTTTGCCCCAACCAATCAAATATTATTTAACATTTGAAAGCTAACATCTGATTGGTTGAGGCCAAATAAGCACTATTAGCATTTTTAATAAGAACTTTTATTGAATAACCCTGTATGTGCTTTTATATATGATGCCCATATTTCTTTAACTGGAGCCATTTTTGATGCCTCTATTGTTTCCTTTTAGTTTACTGGCACTCCTACCAAAGTCAGGAAAATTGAAACCGAAGGTGACTGTGATGTTGAGATTTACATGGGCGACGTGGACGATGCAGAATTTCTTAGTTAACAGTTTTCCATCTAATATCTTCACCAATCAGACGCTGTTTAAACTGGAAGCGGCACCTGAGAGACACTCCCAGTTCCACTCTTGTGCAGCTACATTGTGTAGGCTTTATCATATTCCATTTGGACTGCCTTAA
Source organism: Hymenochirus boettgeri (assembly GCA_019447015.1). NCBI lineage: Eukaryota > Metazoa > Chordata > Amphibia > Anura > Pipidae > Hymenochirus > Hymenochirus boettgeri. Next base: position 39,996,154 of record CM033469.1, on the reverse strand, counting down.
CAAATCTTTACATGTTTGGTGCTGGTAAGAGACTACAAGTTGGGCAGTCTTCACAAGCGCTTGATTCCAGAAGAGCTGAGCTGCATCTACAGAACTGGCTGTGGGATTAACTGATACATGACTTCAATGAATGCAATGTATTGAAGATCCATCTGTTGTACAGGTTTTAAGAAATGCAAATTCTTACAGCAAGGAACAAATGACGACCCCCCCCTGCACTGACTCTCCCTGTGTGTATATGAAAATTTAAGTTTACCGTTTGATTTTCCAGTTGGCTAGATGCTTGATGTTTTCTAATATACATTTGTAAAGAATGCTTGTATCCAATATAACTGGTTTAGTTACGTACAGCATTAAAGGTTAATGTCCACCCTAATATCAAATTTGTACGTAGGCTGGAAACCCCCAAAACGTAGAAATAGTTATGATTACATGTCCAAACTGGAGAGGCCTTGCAAAATTCCTATCCCCCTCCATTTCTGAATAATGTAAAAGCTCAGAGCTTTCACACCTGCTCACTGAGCTTTTACAGCACTCTGGAAATACGCTTTGGTCATTGCCCATGACATAACCTGTCAGGGTCAGGACTGATACCAAGAGTCGGGAGCTGCAAAAGCGAGGAGATATTGGGCAGATGTGGAAGTAGAGAGATTTCTAGAATTTATGTTCTGCCTACATCCCAAATTTGATATTGCGGTTCGACTTGGCCTTTAAAAATTTGGCTTTTTTTTTTTTTTTAAAAGACGAAAGTACACAAACACCATGTTCATCTTTATCTGCATTTAAATCTTCTAGCCAACTTGGTTACATTGTCTTTAACTGGCCAAATGACTTGTAAAGCCCAAACAGTAGGGATTGCAGTTAATTTGAATGTAGCTGTCTGTAATGCTTTTAGTGATTTGTATGGCAGTTTTATCAGTCGAGCTAAACAAATGAATTTATTTTATAAATGCATAATAGTTGTGAAACTGATTTCAGACTTTAGACTTTTAGACAGAGTACTCTTTCCCCCTTAATTTTTAATTTCTTAATGTGCCGATACAGTTGCCAGTGCATTTGGGCAACGCACTGCTTAACCAGTCAGCTAGTCCTATCGGTCTTGTATGCATAGGGTTTCTCCTATCAGAATTTACTGAATGATTAACTGCTACCTCAAACCAAGTAAGCTTCAGTCCTCCACCTTACAGTAATGCACACAGCCCATGAAGTAATTTAGGGGCTTTTTTTAAGAATTGTTGCAACATTTTGCTGGTGCTGTTAAATTTAAACAACCAATCAAATGTTGTATAACTAGTAGGCCAGTGAAAGGGAGCATGATTGGTTTTTGCAAATGTTTGCACTTCTTTAAGTCTGATAGTGTTCTAGTTGTCTCTTTAGTGCCTGTTTGTTAGCACAAATCACACAAGGGTAACATCCAAAATGGGATTTTCCTAGAGCCCCAAACCTGAAATGTAATTGTGGCAAAAAGCATCTGGTCAGTAACCATATTATCTTCTGGTCTTTATTTTGTTTATTACTAAATTGAATATTGCATATTCAGTAAATTGCTTTATATGTACATTTTTGGTTTAGCAGCCTGTATTGGTCATCTTTGCCAATTGACAACTATACCACCACTTCCTTCCATTAAGATTACCCAGAAAGAGAACCTAAACCATCCTTACCCCTGGGTTTACCTTTAAAGGACCATTATACTCCCCTTCCCTCCGCTCCTCTTCTGTGTTCATTAGCTTTTACACAGGGTGAGGACCTGAACCGGCTGTTCCTCACCCCTGGGTTCGCGAAACTTAAACCTTAAGTTTTTCTTAGAGCAACGCTGCTCTGGTAGGCTCCTCCCCGTCGGCAACGAGGACAATTGGAAGGCACGCTTGTTGCAGAGCGTGTCTTCCTATTGGCCTCGTCGCTGATGGGGAGGGGGCGGAGCCTACCAGAGCAGGGTTGCTCTAAGACTCTGGTGTAAGTTACGCGAACCCAGGGGTGAGGAACAGCCGGTTCAGGTCCTCACCCTGGGTAAAAGCTAATGAACACAGAAAAGGAGAGGAGGGAAGGGGAGTATAATGGTCCTTTAATAGCTCATAATCTTAAATTTGATTCTTGCAGCAACCTGTCTGGGAGCTGTCCAAAAAGAGGCAGAATGGACCAGCGATCAGTTCCAATTAAAAAACTGCTAGACCTATATAAACAGGTGAGGACCTAGCGGTTTAGGTCCTTACCCTGAGAGGTTTAAGGGGAAGGGGTGTACTTGGAAGCTATAGTTGTCCTTTAAAGATTATCCAATGGTTGAAACCATTTTTTGCTATTTTCTTTTATTGAAGAACAGGAGGTAAAGTAGCTGCCTTACCTCCCTGTTGTTCAATAAAATGTTCGGGAGCCAGGAAGAAAGTTGAGCAACTTACCCGGTCTCTTGCTCCTCCACTGCATACATATGAGATGCGCATCGAATACAGAATCTGTTGGGACCTGTCAGAGGAGCGAGAGTCTAGGTAAAGTTGCTTAACTTCATTCCCGGCTCATGAATGTTTTATCGAAGAACGGAGGTTGTAAGACACAGCTCCTTCCCGTTCAATAAATGTGAATAGCAAAAAGTGGTTTTAACCACTGGAAATACCATTTAATACTAGCAAGAATTCTTACTTTATTTTTTTATTTTATTTTTTTTTGGTCCTGCTGTCCATTGCCCAGAACATTGTTGATTTGCCAAGAAAGCAGTGCCATAAAAGGGCATACATCTATGGGCATCTAATGTGACCTGCAATGTGCCCTGCAGCCTCTAAATGGTTTGCACCTTTTGCATAATTTTCTTGAAGATATCAAATACTTTGTGTTCCATTCACGGAGCTTGGTAAGTCCCACATCAGATGCTCATCTGTTTTTGGTCTAAAATGTTACTCCTAGGGCATTCATTTTACACCCCCTTCCTTATCGGCCTCGTTAGAAGCAAGGAAACCATTATTTTGTTAGCACTACTATTTAAAGTCATATTTTTGTAGATTGTTTTTCTATACTTTTAAGGTTATTGACTTGACAATTGTAGTTGGCTTTTCATTAAGAAATTCAGTACTCGACTGGGCTTTTACAAAGTACGTATTCCAGCATAATCCGCTGCTGAAAATGTTCCATGCTTTACAGGTATAAGGAATAGGGCTTTATAATCCTTTTCCTCTTTATTTTATTTGATCCTTATGGGGGGGGGGTAGTCTTTCTATTACTTATTGCCACAAATCTGAAGACTGTTTATCAATAGTCAACTTTATTTATGGGTAGGACTAAACTTTAGAAAGATGGACAAAGCAGTGTGTCTTGAGCTCTACACTGGACATGTATGGAGGAACTAGTGGGATTGCTTTTGCAGCTTTTTATAGTCCAGATGGTGGCTTGAGAATAAAAGGCAGCACCAAAAAAAGTGTGCAAGCAATACTTCTAAATTGTACGTTTTAAAACCATCCTTACCTCTATCAACCATCAGTATGATTTGGGGTACTGCAATGGTCACATTTTACCATATTCACATGTTAACAATTTTTAATTAGTTACTGCATGTTTTATTGGTTAATATTTCCCATTATAACTGTTGCATTGTTTCCGTACATAAGACATTTTATCTGATAACTGGTCCTAACAATCTGTAAAGAATGTAATTTTATTTATAGTCGAAGGGTTTCAGGAGATAAACAAATGTTGATTTGCTTGGCTGTTGCCATAAAATCCTCAGCAGCTTTTTGTTTGATATTTTTATTTTCTCATAATTCAATAAACATGTTAAATGAATGTTCTGTATGTTAATCTTACTATTGTCTTTAGACTTGCCCCCTTTTTACCACCCCATAGAAACCATGAGAGTCCCTGTGATTCCATTGCAATTCTGATCCACTCTGGTTAAAGTAGGCATGTTTAAGGTCTGCTTTCAAGCAGAAGTAAATCTTAGCTTGGGTACACGCTACCCAATACTTTGGACAGTTAAGTTTGTTTGATTGGGCCAAAATATTGTGTGGTTTCCTGGGGAGACTGACAGATGTCTGGATGAATGGGTGATCAGACTGGTCTGATCAGGGCAGATTGTGCGGTCCCCTATGGGCCAAACGTTGCGGGAAAACTGTCTGACTGCTACTTTTGCCGCAATTTCAGTCCTTTGCCCAGGCTGACTGGTCACAAGTGTCGAACAGTCAGTCGGGTCAAAGGATCCCAACATGTGTACCCAGCCTTAGGCATGTCTCATGTCTGTCCCAGACGATCTACAGGCAGAAGATTGGGTATGAAGAGACAATAGTATGACAAACAGTAACAGTATTTAGTTCTCCTTAACAGTGTACAGACTTGTTTAAAATTGTTAATTGTATATATTTTCCACATCATGTTTAACTTTTGATATGTTGCAACTTGATCCTTGTTGCATATATAGATATATATATATTTTTTTTTTTTAACTGAAATGCTCTGTACAAACTCTGTAAATGTTGCTTTTGTACATGCGGTTGTATACTTTGTACTTGTTTAATTACAAATTCATCTGTAATCAACAGTTTTGCTAAATAAAACAGTTGCTGTCAATTGTTTCTTTAATTATGGTTTGGTTTGAGTACTTATTGTACTGATACAGATTGTTCATGGTTTGTATCCCTGGTGGTTTCTCGGTCTGGTATTATGCACAATGAATATCCAGCATTAAGTCACTACAGACTTCAGCATGGCAAACATCCCGACTACCCACAGTTCAAATCAGTGTCCTAAATTCTCACTACTGCATATATGCACAATTTACTGTGGTAGATGGTGACAACACAACTTTCTGCTGTGACACATGTTTGGGAATTAAGTCTCTGTATGAATGAAATCTAGCTTAGCACAGACTGCATAAAATTTTAGGGAAGTGTTTGTCTTCTAGTCAAGGTCCTGTATGTTTTCTCTGCATTTCAGGCTGTTCTGATCACTTTTCCTTCATTGGGGCCATGGTTGTGAAGGTTGCAGCCAGTAACAGGCAGTTTTCATATTTATTGATTTAATCATTTCAAATTTACCCTAATTAGAGTTTTGGGTTTGTGACATAACATTGCTACCCTAATGTTAAATTCTGTGGAGTACCTTACAACCGTGATGAATTTTATGCTGTTTATAGTGTAAATCTCGATACATTTATAGGTAACTGAACTAATCCTATAGGGAATGCCCTGTAATTCCTGGTAGAAATTTGCAAGTGTCAGCATGCATGGTACACTGATTATTAAAATGCATGTCAGCATGCATGGTACACTGATTATTAAAATTTTCCATTATCCAATCTAATAAATTTCTGGATCTGCATTTCCTTAAGAATTACTGGAGGGGGCAGCAGCAGACCATGAAAAAACTTATCTATCATGGAACACTCCTCTGTAAACTTGACAAACAATCTAAAATCATGTGTTTGCCCTCCCACCCCGCCCCAAAGTGGCACTAAAAAATGAAATTGGTTAGAGGTATAATGCAGAAATGCACAAGGTCAAGGCAGTCTAAATGGTAGTGACATGGTCTATTATACATCTGAGGTAAAATTGCATGTATGCTGAAGCAGACTGTGAATTTTGTTCCATTAAGGACACAATTTGTATCTTGGCAATCATACAGTAATGAATTCATAGGACAAAGTAGGATATATTAACATATTTTAGAGGCCATTCTTTCTAAAAGATGTTCTTATGGGGGTGGAGTTGTCCTTTAAAACTTATTCCATTGCTTGTTCTGGCTCTCGTCGCACATGGCATAACTAGTCTTACGTGCTTGCAAATACCCGGAAAATACATAGTAAGCTCAGAGATGGCGTTGGCAGGTCATTAGGTCTCTGCACATTAGCCTTATATTCTCTTAAATTGGCAAACTGCATTCTTACAATTGCTCCTAATATTCTAAACCCAGTGCTATTTCTCAACTGAAAGTCTCCAGAGGAACTAGCAGGTCACTTGGTCCTCAGTCTGTGCTGCTAAAGCCATAGGTTGCCTGCTAATGTTGGTGTCAACTCGCCTCTTTCTGTTTCAAATGATAAATGGCTTCTATGGTAATACGGCTTATGGGAAGGCTTTTAATAATCTCTCCTGTGGCTCATTACAAACCAGACTAAATATCCGGTCTGCTTTGTGTGATTAGCCCTAGATTAATGTGCATCCATACATTAATGTCTACATTATCCAATGTCTAATCCAATGTCAGTGTGGCCTCAGCCTAAACCATAGGCATAGAATGGTCAAGAATGGCCCTTAACACCATACTAAACTATCCTTAAATGCACCACACTATTCTGGTACATACCCATAGAATATACCAATATCCTGGTTAGCAGATATTCTTAGATCTTACCATGCCCTGTTAAGCTGTTGGCCACAGATGAGCAGTCGGCTGGGACAAATCAATGTTGAGGCGAAAGTAACTAGCTAACAGTTTGCTGCAACCAATTGTAGGCTCCATAGGGGACGCCCATTGGCCATTCAGTGAACGGACATCAATTGTGGAAGCCTGCAAAGAATTTTTCAGCCTGACTGATTCACAGAAATATAATTTGGTTGGCTCCAACCAAATCCCTTGGTGTGTACCCAGCCTATGGTCAGCATATACGAGATGGCAACATTATTAAACTATAACTGCAAGATAAACCAACTATTTCTTCTGCTCTGGGTTGCTTTGGCATGAATGACTTCAAAATGAAGTAATAAAATGTGTATGTGGATACACAGAGATGTAAAGGAAATGACTATAAACAGCCCCAAGGCCCAGAAGGAATTTATTTAATAAATAAATGAAAACCATGTGACTGATTATCTGAATTCTGCAGTTTCTTAGCAGAGAACCCAATAGACTGCTACTATTTATTTAAAAGGCGTGCTTCCAGTTTCATTATACTGAATAGCTCCGGAATGTTTGCAGCAGCTTGTTCTATCTATAGATTGTAGATGACATCACAGTAAATGTCTAGGATCATACCATTTCCGGGGGAAGGAAGGATGATGGGTGTGGATGGTTAAGTTATATAATCTCTATGGCAGTTGCTAACTTGAAGATCTTTCAGTGCATTGTGCATGCAATGTGTTAGATGTGGTAGACAAAATATTGCACTCTGGCTAATAAACTGCTGTTTAATTTTAAATAAACTGGTTCAATCTGTAGGACCCTTTTATAAACTACAACCCCATCATTGCTGCACATCATTGCATTAGCAATCCATTAGCGCGTGAGTATGCACTATACTCATGCGCTGGGGTGGTTTCTGTGTTCTGTTTTTTGAGTGCACACGATCACCTGGGCTGCCTCCCTAATGAGGCAAGGTGAAGCACATTACAGAGCAGCACTCTGTAGGGAGGCAGCAGTTTTGATTTTTCCAGATGCCAGGGCCCCCCAAAAACGACGTTTATAAAAACCACACATTTTCGGTATGTACTGTCAATTTAAATAGCAGGGGAAGCCGTGACTTTCATTGCACAACAGAATGCAGCTACGACCCCTCCCTCTCCCTTCTTACTGGCAATTAATTTGATCAAACTCAGCCCTGCAGATCAAAAATTAATGTTTGGCATCATTTACCAGTCACTGTGGGCATCTAATACCAGTCACTGTGGGCATCATTTACCAGGCATCGTGGGTATTATTTAACAGTCATGTGTATAGAGCCCCTCCCACTTCTGGACAAGCCACACCCCACTTGTGGACAAAGCATTTCAATTATAAAACCACACCCCTTTCAATGGCAAGAGGGGGGGCAGCATTTGGATTTTTTTTTCAGGTGCCAAAAGAGACAGCCCTGACGATCACCATTTTTGTTACAAATGGCATGCTCTCCAATAACGTAAGATTGTGCAAACATACAGTAGCTTGGACCTAGTGAAACAAACTTCAGGTAAAATAACACTTTATATATTGTGATCCCAGCGGTGAGGGCAGTATCATTTTTAGGCATAGGCCACCTAGGCAAAGAACTAGGACGTCTATGTTAAACCAGGGCGCCTATTCTTCTCCCTAGCATCTCCCTGTCAGCTGTTACTTGCTGTGTTAGATCTGCTCTCCTTGTTCAGTTGTAACCTGGAACATTGTATCTAGTACAAAGCCTGAACTCCACACACTCTACATAGCAACAAATGTTACAAATGAACTGCAGGTGAAGGAAGGAGGGGGGGGGGGGGGGGTCTTCAGTTTCCTGGACTTTGAAAAGGCATATCTTGGGAACCAAAAGGTAATGTAAGGTTTATTTTAAACTGCAGAGTGGGTCCAGTATGGGGTTAAATTATAGTTTTTGGGGTGGACATGATCTTTAATAGCAATTCTCTGGAAAGGTGCTGGCACTAAAGGGTTAATGGTAATGTACTGCTGGCACTGAAATTACTAATGCCAATATTCTTGGAAAAGCACTAAAAGAGTAAAACATCTCAGATCTCACCAAATTTCCCTGTTCTTCCCTACCCGGCTGGAAACAATTTCTGGGGAAAACACTGGTGCCACATACCGCACATCCACTGAAACCTATCCTGTCCGTCCAATCAGTATTTCATTGGTGGCCAGTGTCGCTGCATTCATACAAACGTATGTCTACACGCCCGCCTCACCTGGTACATCGTGTGCCTCTTACCAACTAGTAACATATGTATACACGCCCGCCTCACCTGGTACAGCGTGTGCCTCTTACCATCTAGTAACGTATGTAACCATGCCCGCCTCACCTGGTACAGCGTGTGCCTCTTACCAACTAGTAACATATGTATACACGCCCGCCTCACCTGGTACAGCATGTGCCTCTTACCAACTAGTAACATATGTATACATGCCCGCCTCACCTGGTACAGCGTGTGCCTTTTACCATCTAGTAACGTATGTAACCATGCCCGCCTCACCTGGTACAGCATGTGCCTCTTACCAACTAGTAACGTATGTATACACGCCCCCCTCACCTGGTACAGCGTGTGCCTTACCATCTAGTAACGTATGTAACCATGCCGCCCTCACCTGGTACAGCGTGTGCCTCTTACCAACTAGTAAGTATGTATACACGCCCCCTCACCTGGTACAGCTGTGCCTCTTACCAACTGTAACGTATGTATACACGCCCCTCACTGGTAACCGTGTGCCTCTTACTAACTAGTAACGTATGTAACCATGCCCGCCTCACCTGGTACAGCGTGTGCCTCTTACCAACTGTAACGTATGTATACACGCCCGCCTCACTGGTACAGCGTTGTGCCTCTTACCAACTAGTAACGTAGTTAACGCCCGCTCCACTGGTACAGCGTGTGCCTCTACAACTAGTAACGTAGTATACCTGCCCGCCTCACCTGGTACAGCGTGTGCCTCTTACTAACTAGTAACGTATGTATACACGCCCGCCTCACCGGTTACAGCGATTGGTGCGTTTGTGCCTCTTACCAACTAGTAACGTATGTATACACGCCCACCTCACCTGGTACAGCATGTGCCTCTTACCAACTAGTAACATATGTATACACGCCCACCTCACCTGGTACAGCGTGTGCCTCTTACTAACTAGTAACGTATGTAACCATGCCCGCCTCACCTGGTACATCGTGTGCCTCTTACCAACTGGTAACGTATGTATACACGCCCGCCTCACCTGGTACAGCGTTGATGCCTCTTACCAACTAGTAACGTATGTTACACGCCCGCTCACACTGGTACAGCGTGTGCCTCTTACAACTAGTAACGTAGTAACCGCCCGCCTCACCTGGTACAGCGTGTGCCTCTTACAACTAGTAACGTATGTATACACGCCCGCCTCACCTGGTACAGCTGTGCGTGTGTCTCTTACCAACTAGTAACGTATGTATACACGCCGCCACCTGGTACAGCGTGTGCCTTTACAAAGAACGTATGTACATGCCCCCCTCACCTGGTACAGCGGTGTGCCTCTTACTAACTAGTAACGTATGTATACACGCCCGCCTCACCTGGTACAGCGTGTGTCTCTTACCAACTAGTAACGTATTGAACCATGCCCGCCTCACCTGGTACAGCGTGTGCTCTACTAACTAGTAACGTATGTATACACGCCCGCCTCACCTGGTACAGCGTGTGTCTCTACCAAAAAAGTAAACGTATGTATACATGCCCCCCTCACCTGGTACAGCGTGTGCCTCTTACTAACTAGTAACGTATGTATACACGCCCGCCTCACCTGGTACAGCGTGTGTCTCTTACCAACTAGTAACGTATGTATACACGCCCGCCTCACCTGGTACAGCGGGTGCCTCTTACCAACTAGTAACGTATGTATACATGCCCCCCTCACCTGGTACAGCGTGTGCCTCTTACTAACTAGTAACGTATGTAACCATGCCCGCCTCACCTGGTACAGCGTGTGCCTCTTACTAACTAGTAACGTATGTATACACGCCCGCCTCACCTGGTACAGCGTGTGTCTCTTACCAACTAGTAACGTATGTATACATGCCCCCCTCACCTGGTACAGCGTGTGCCTCTTACCAACTAGTAACGTATGTATACACGCCCGCCTCACCTGGTACAGCGTGTGCCTCTTACCAACTAGTAACGTATGTATACACGCCCACCTCACCTGGTACAGCGTGTGTCTTTTACCAACTAGTAAAGCGGTTCCACTATAAAGTAGTAGACGGTGTCAGAAGCAGAAGGTGGAAATCCAGCTGCGCACGCAGGTGGGAGGGCGCCTAGGGCACCAAAATGGCTAGAAGCGGCCCTGGGTGAGGGTCAATTGGTTCAGGTCCTCGCCCCGGGGGGCTTTAATGGGAAGGGAGGACAGGGACAGGAAAGATGCAATTCCTTAAATAAGAGCCATTACATTTGTCTAGTTAAGATCTTAGTTTGAAATAATTAAAACGGTGACTATAATTTTTTAATATGAACGTGCAGTGTTACCATACAACATATGAAAATCATTAAAAACAGACGACTCGTGAAGCCCTTGGAAGCCTATATGACTTTCCAAATATAACTTACTCACCCTAAAAGGCAAACTTATTCATTGGAATTTTTAATGTTGTTTGTATTTTGAGGCATCAAGAAAATCAATCATCTATGTGCAATGGCCAGTTTTCCATAATTACTGGGAAAAATGTATTATGGATGATGTATCCCCCGCTCTATATTATGTGACCGGATAAAAGTACAAGGCCGCAGGCCCAGTGCCTTAATAAAGGTCACGGAACACTGTGGTGACTTCTAATACTGTAGAGGGTATACTATACAATATAATCAATACGTTGTATGTAATCAATACATTGTCCAACCAACCCTCCTCCACACAATGGCACCTGAATGAAGACTGGGGTTAAAGGATATCAGTTTTAAGATATTTGTAGCAGGCAGCACTGACAAGGAAAGAATGCGGAGCTCATGGGTATGAGGGGGCTGAGTTGGAGCCCTGCACTTTTCATAGTGCCTTTATAAGTAGCTTGCAATAATTATAATAATATTATTTACACTTGAAGTGCAGATTGTAATAATTATTATAAGTGAACTAAACTGAAGACCTTACATTTGGGGAAACATAAGGTAGCAATCCAACATCCTGGATAGATTCCATAAAATGTTTAGAATTCATTTCATGTTTACACCTTTTTGGATTGCTCAGTCCCAGCTATCCCCACTCATTCTCCTGGTGGCAAGGGTATCTGGACTACACTGATACCCCCTGCAGCCTGGTGACTGGCGTAGCACATCGCCCCTTGGTATTTACCTTCTAGAGTTAAAACTTCCTTCATGTTCTATATTAATTAGCTCCTATGGAAAGTTGTCTTTATTTTAGCTATGCTGTCATGATTTAGTATGTGATAAATGTGTGTGTGTCTCTGAAACCTCTACAAGACTCACAGAAATCTATCAAAGGGAGCTGCTGAGGATTTTTCCTATCACAGACGGCCAATACACATGTTTTTCATTTTGAAGGTTTATTTTGTGTTTGCGCTGACCTGTGGAAATATCAGAGAAAACCTGACCGAGGGTCATACTACAGCCCATAGTAAAAAGAAGGAATAGTTTAAAATCCATTCCCTCTGCAAATAAACCTCAGTGTTATCCTATGGCTTTTATAGGAATCCACATAACTGGACCCTCAGAAACACAGATGGAAAAAAAGTAACCAAAATGGAAATGCAGGAAATGCACATCAACCAAAATGGCTCCTGCAGGGAAATGCACATCAACCAAAATGGCTCCTGCAGGAAATGTACATCAACCAAAATGGCTCCTGCAGGAAATGCACATCAACCAAAATGGCTCCTGCAGGAAATGCACATCAACCAAAATGGCTCCTGCAGGAAATGCACATCAACCAAAATGGCTCCTGCAGGAAATGCTTATCAACCAAAATGGCTCCTGCAGAAAATGCACATCAACCAAAATGGCTCCTGCAGAAAATGCACATCAACCAAAATGGCTCCTGCAGGAAATGTACATCAGCCAAAATGGCTCCTGCAGTAAAAGCTTATTAACCAAAATGGCTCCTGCAGGAAATGCACATCAACCAAAATGGCTCCTGCAGGAAATGCACATCAACCAAAATGGCTCCTGCAGGAAATGCTTATCAACCAAAATGGCTCCTGCAGGAAATGCACATCAACCAAAATGGCTCCGGCAGGAAATGCTTATTAACCAAAATGGCTCCTGCAGAAAATGCACATCAACCAAAATGGCTCCTGCAGGAAATGCAAATCAACCAAAATGGCTCCTGCAGGAAATGCTTATTAACCAAAATGGCTCCTGCAGGAAATGCTTATTAACCAAAATGGCTCCTGCAGGAAATCCGATTAGAGGCCACTCTAGCATACTGTGGTTAGCTTTGGCCTAGTAGTTGGTAGGTGCAATCCACCTGTCCCCCCTACCCAGAGGGTGTAGGCTATCCAAAGAGTATATAAGCAAGAGGAGCACACTACTTCTTGGTGAATTTTCACAATTTATTAGTGCATAAACAACAATACAACGTTTCGGGGAGCCACTTGCCCCCTTCCTCAGGTATTGCTCCTGCAGAAAATGCACATCAACCAAAATGGTTCCTGCAGGAAATGCTTATCAACCATAATGGCTCCCAGGGGAAACTTGTACATGTATTACATGTACAAGTTATGTAAATTTATAAGGCCACATGTTATCAGTGACACGCCGATGACATAAACAGGCTTTATGATTTGAACCTGCAACATATTTTTCTAGTTCAACATAATGGAGATGCCCTGAATACCCTCTGCTTTTTCTACACATATTTAGTCATTCTATGCTTTCCGGGACGCACCCCTGGGACCACTCCGCCTGGACCACCCAGCAGCCTCATTGGTAACCAATGCAAAACAACCACCCTCCCCCATTGCTACCTTTCCCTGAACTTCGTGCCCTCTCGGGAGTTTGGGATTTTCTCTCGGGTGTGCGGGAGGCCACCCCAGAAGCCGGGAGATTCCCTGGAACTACTGAGAGGGGTGGGATACCTGCCTTTATACCTTTTTTTCTAATTTATGCTCTGTAATGTTCAATACTGTTCAGTGCTGATCATATGTGTCAAATACACGTTGCATTGTGTGTTGGGATTTCCTTGTATCATTCCTATACATGGGATCTCTGCTATAAGTATCAAGATGATAATAGGGGAAGTATTAAAAATAAACTAAACTCATTTTTTTAGTTTTGATTAAAGATCAGACATCAATGTAACTGCTAGCTACACCATGTGTTCCTTTGGCCGGCAATCCACCATCTATCCTGGGCAGATCAGCTCCCCCTGCCCCTCTATGAACTCTGCTAGACTTGGATTGGGCTTGATGCTTTTCTTAAACACTTCCATTCAATATTGCACTGTAATGGTTAAATCAGATATATGCCTGTGCACAGGAATAACAGCAGTGCTGGCAAATGTTTTTACTAAAAATTCACATGCCCCTGGTGATGTAAGAAAGCTCATGTGGTTACATCACAAGTGCTGGGAAAGGCCTGATAGACCAACAAGTGTTCAGAGAGATCTAGCGGTAGCATCTGCTTATCTTATGTCTGCACTGTAGGGTTCCTTCTTATCTTGACATCACACAGAAGTGAACTGACTCCAGGCTGCATGTAGCCAAGTGAAAGTAATTTATCAGGGACCAAGGCAAAGCTAAATATTATTTAAGAAATGTCTTTACATTTGAAGATTGTAGCCATTAATCCTACCTATGCTGGCCATACACTACGCGGTGAACCTGCCGATGTTACCAAAACACAAAGTTCAGTTATGCTGTAATGCTAATCACCAATGAATGTTCCAAGCTGGCGAACGTAGACACTGGATGCCCCAATATTTATATCAATTCAACATTGAATTGATCTAACGTCTAGCCAGGGTACGGCCAGCATTAGACTTGAACTGATGTGGCACAACAGATGTGACACAAATATAATTCTTTATTTTCTTACAACCTGGGGCTTTCCTGCTTTATAACCCGACCTTTGTTGGAATGTTTTAAGAATTTGCAAAACGCTGTTCTTATTCTCCCTTGGCATATTTGTATGTGTTAGTGTCTATTTGTCTTTTCAAGCATAAAATTAAGACTCCAATTCCAGGTAGTGCTTACTAGGAATTACTGTAAGTACTCTTAAGGTGGCCATACACACGCGATCCCTAACACATTTTGGTGACCCATCACATCGGTATCTGTTGGCACACAAGCAGTGTGGTCCGCACACACGGACCTGATCAATTGGCCATGTGGTCCTTAAAGTAAAGGGAGCCAATACCAACAGAGGGAATTCCATCTTTCCCAACCGACCATAATGCCAACTAGGGTCATTTGCTGGCATTATGGTTGGTTGGTTTTGGCTCCTACACAATGCTGATACTGGGTAAATTTAGCCATTAAAGGTATTGTAATGACCACCTTTAGAAATACTACAATTGAACATTACTTCCCTGGTCCCTTTAAATATGGATACTTACCAGTAATTAATTATGTAGGGTTGGGATGTGACTGGGTTTTAATCTGTAATGTGATAAACACATGATCGATCAAACATTTGTATCTGTTAGTTGGTGACTGTTAATAAATCCACTTCATGTTTGTCTTTAGGAAAGACTTAGAGTCACCTCAATCTATGAACAGATGTGTAATAAGATCCTTTGTGGAGGTTTAGGCTAAGTCTATGATAAAGGATTCTGCTTTCATTACAATACCAGTTGACACCAGTTCTATATAGAGAGAGGAAGAAAGTTATAGACGGTGGGGACCGCACATTTCTCTTTCACTTTACTAAAACCTGATTCCACTTATACGGCACAATAAGGCAAAGTACGACCCAGCAGCCTGTATGACCTTGTAGCTTGACCTTTAAAGCCTGTTAAACACCTGAATGAGAAAGAAAGCAGAGACGCCATTGTCATCCCCTCCTTGTTTTACTCAAACCACATTATTTCATGTCAGCGTTAAAAAGTTCTTTCTAGGAGGGGAAATCAATTAAGAAACAAAAGGCCTGATCCGAGTTTATTTCTGGCTTATTACAATTTATGAGCTGTTCTGTTGTTTTTAATTTAGCTAAAGTGTTTCGTTCTTTTGAGGTTTGTTACAGGGGGATTCATTGTAGACCCCTATACTCAGATGGGGTAACAGTCAAAATATGTCCTTAGTGAAAATGCAATTAATACTTAATTCATGTCAGGTGCATGGGTGTAACTAAAGGGGTGCAACCGCAGGGGGGCCTGGGAGCCAAGGGGGCCCCATCTTCTTATTTTTATTATGAGAGATAAAGCCTCCTCCCAGAAAGCCACTGTGGATAAAGCACGGATGGAGCCCCATCATAGTTTTGCTGGGGGTCCAGTGATTCCAGTTATGCCACATCAGGTGTTTACATGGTCAACGGTGGCTCAGTGGTTAGCACTGATGCCTTGCAGCGCTGAAGTCCTGAGTTCAATTCCACCCTTGGACACATCTTCAAGGAGTTTGTATGTTTAGTATAGTATAGTATAGTATTTGAGGTTGAATAAAGACATACGTCCATCCAGTCCAACCCATCTAGCAATATCCTCATTTCCTGCCTAACTGTTGATCCAGAGGAAGGCAAAAAACCCCCACCAAATTTATGAAGGGGGAAAAAATTCCTTCCTGACTCCAAGTGGCAATCGGAAATTTCCCTGGATCAACTCTACTTTATGTATCAATACCAGTAACTTGCAACATTCCTTGTTTGCAGAAACTCATCCAGCTTTTTTTTGAAACTGACCAATGAACCTGCTATTACAACGTCCACTGGAAGACAGTTCCATAGCTTTACCATTCTCACAGTGAAAAACCCTTTCCGAGCTTGAAGCCTAAACCTTTTTTCTTCAAGTCTTAAGGGATGTCCTCGTGTCCTTTGACATGTTCTCTTGGTGAACAATGCCCCAGATAGTTTATTGTATGGCCCGTTAATGTATTTATACACAGTAATCATATCCCCACGCAAGCGCCTTTTCTCCAGCGTACATAATTGTAACTTTTCCAGTCTCTCTTCATATTCAAGCTCCCCCAATCCCCTTATTAATTTAGTTGCCCTTCTCTGAACCCTTTCCATTTCAAAGATGTCCTTTTTGTACACAGGATTCCAAAATTGCACTGCATATTCCAAATGAGGCCTTACCAATGCTTTGTAAAGAGGGAGAATTACATTTTCCTCCCTTGAATCCATACCTCGCTTGTTCTCCCCGTGCTTGTGTACGTTTCCTCCGGGCACTCCGGTTTCCCCCACAATCATAAAGACATACTGATAGGTTTGTTTGTGTCAAATATATGTGCTTAGATTGTAAGCTCTTTGGGGCAGGGCCTGATGTGAATGTATACATGTAATTGTAAAGTGCTATGGAAGATGTTGGCGCTATATAAATCCATAATAATAATAATAATAACCAGCATCCCTTTAGCTGATAATTCAGTGTAAGGTTCCCTGGTTACTTTGTTATGCAAGGACAAAAGGTGAACAGATACATGGCCGATTTAGCAAATGTTAGCAAAGTATGGGGGCCAAAAACGCCTGAGAATTATACGACTGCTGTTGTCACTGCATTTGGTTGTTCCCAATGGAAAATTTCTGCAGATCAGTATTGGAAGGAGCCGATACGGTATAGGCACATGGCCAACCAATCCCCATACCTCATATGGGGGATCGCTTGGAACTGTGTATTTGCCATATGTGGCTTCTGGGCAGGGTGGGGGAAGGGGGTGTGACGAATGGCGTGACAAGGGGACGTGATGGCTGTGACGTCATCTAGGGGGTGGACGATGGGCGTGATCAGGGGGACGTGATGTCTGTGATGGAGTGGAGTTAGAGGCATTACTGGGGGCATAGTGGGCCCCCCTGAATTCCCAGGGGAGGAGGAAAGAGTTACTTTCAGTCCCAGGAGTTTGGGGTGGTCTCCTGGGTAGTCTGGGGATTGTGGGAGAACACCCCAAAAAACGTGAGACTCCTGCAACTACTGGGAGGTGTGGGATAACATATGCATAGCCACCTTAAAGCCTGATACATAACATGACAAATTTATCAGTAACCTGACAGTTATAAATTAAAATGGTATGGATAATATTTTGAGTAATTTAAATACCCACGATCAGCCAATCAAGAATGATTGGTCAGTTACTGGAGTCACCATTGATCCCTTTGCCGATCAGACCAAAATATCGGCCCATGTGTACCTGAGCTTATTGTACATTTAAAGGAGAACTTTATGCTACACAAAAAATTAGAATGTTATATATCTGGTTTTGTTTATTTGCACTGAACTTTTGAAATGCTAAAATAATAATTTAATATATACATCTATGTGTGTGAATCTTCCCATTCCTAGTAGGAAATGGATTTATGAAATATACAGGGAGATTCAATAAAAGGTCTTAAGGTATAAAATGGTGCTACTTTTGCCCCAACCAATCAGATCTTATTTAAACATCTGATTGGTTGGGGCAAAATTAGCACCATTTTAAACAATAAGAACTTTTATTGAATTAAAAGCTAAAGCACGACCTAGGGCATTAATAGAGTTTGCCTGCAACAAATCAAAATAAAATTGACTAGACTATTAGTCACTACTGATTTTCACTGACAATGTTACCGTCGGCCAGGTCATGGTTTGCAATCCGCATTTTGCCCGTAATGTTGGCCATAAAATATTCAGGCTGGGAACATCAGAAGGTGATGAATTCAGTATATGGCGAACATTAGATTACTAATTGATCAACTAGGTTTTTATTCTGTCCCCTACTTCCATCTTTTTTTGGAGGATTTTCATTGGGTAATAGGTTGGTAACAATACTAATAAAAGAAGCTCCCTATGTTTTATTTATCTTTCTTTTTCCCATGTAATGAAACATTGCTAATACCAGTTAAAACGAGCAGTGCATCGTGGGAGGGCATGGAAAATGCTTTGTTTTCTATGAAAAGGTACAAATTGCTCTCTGTACACCATACAGTTTACATTATCTCTCGGTCTGTTCAAATACAATATCAACGTGGCGTAAAGAACCTCCCCCAATTCTCATTTTGGAATGGTGCTTGTAATCGTCAGTTAAATGGAGAAGTCCCTGACTATAACATCCATTTAACTGATGATTAAAAGCACCATTCCTCTCAAAACATGTGTTGGCACCCCGAGTTACTGGTATTTTTATTGGGCACCATCGGCCTCTAATGAAAGGAGCGGAGAAGGCAGTTAATGTCCCTGTGTTCTGTTTATACGCCGTTCGGCCATTATGTAAAGCTATGTGGGGCTGTAGGTTATAGGAAAGGAATGTTGAATTGTAAAACTGCTGGACTAAAGTTTGGGGAGAAAAAAAACAAGAAAGTGTAACCAAAAATAGAGACTAAAAACAGTGATAGCCGACATAACAAGAAATGTTTCTGTCTATAACAAACAACAGCTGCATTATCCTGGGTGGCCTTTTACACTGTTTGCAGTGTTATGTTGCTGTTCCATAAAGAATTTGGTAGGTTTACTTGGTATTTGGCAATGAAAAGAATCACATTTAATGGCCTAGGGGCACCATGAGGTAGGTGTAATTCCCAAGTTTCTACAGGGTCATTATGACTATAGAGGCACGATGGCCAAGCTTTGTTCCCCCTTTCCTATCGATTCTAGTCAGGTATGCTTCTGTATGATGTTTGGCACATGTGACTTTAAAGCTCATCAATCACAAGGAGACATAAGTTGGCCCATTAAGTTGCCTAGTGGAATACTGAAGGGGTAGATTGACAAACTGTACATTCGGATAGGATTAGGATAGTCAACTTAGGAAATTGTTGACTGACCATGGAAGTATCAGGAAGGTGCAGCCACTTGAAGAAAGATCCCACGCAGGACTGGGACCAGCTCTGTGGGATCCCAGTTCAAAAAATATTGTATGGGGCTCTTTTCCAACTCTTAGCCATTGCCCAATTATAGAAAGACAATCAACGTGTGTCGAGATAATAGTGGAACATTAGGAGATGTAATGCCTCAAACCATTCTTCAGTGTCTGACATGATTCAAATGGTACATGTAGACTTGCCTAGTCTGTACTTACAAGGCTCAGCCAGATAAAACTAGTCTACATATTGTTCTGCACTCAGAATGTGTAATGAGCCAATCAGATCTAGATTTATTTTCACCCTTATAAGAGAAAAGATACCCTGCTAACTGGCTGTACTTTCCTGTATAGGGTTATCATATTCCCTCGCCTCTTTTGTAGGGAAAAAACCCTAATTTGTTTTCCCTACAAATTCTCCATGGCTTTTATCAGTTTAGTTTCCCATCTCTGTACTCTTTCTTATAAGTTAATATACTTTCTTGTACTGTATATCTTGTACTTTCTAGGATGGTGCCTAAAATTGCACTGCTTATTTAATATGAGGCCTAACAAGGGCTCTACACAGAGGCAGAATTATACCCTTCTCCTTTGATGCTATACTCCTTCTTACACAGAAGAAAAGTTATTAAACCCAGTGTTTCCTGCCCCCTTCTTCTTGTGTTGTACGAAGCTCATAAAGATTTGCACATGCTCAGAGGAGAAATCCCTGGATAGAACCTGGAGTTATTAGACATGATGTCACCTGTCACTGCCATGACTGATAGCTCTACCCAGAAGAGCCAAGAGATGTGTTCTAACGGTGGCGAACACCAGAGTTAAATACTTCTTTTACAAACATTTGGGGGGGGGTGTATTATGGTATTGGGGTTTGTGGGGTGAACATGTCCTTAAATAGAAACGTGCGTTACAATGTAAACAATATTGGATTGCAAATATTAGAATTGGCAGTGATCCTGAGCGAATTCTATCTCCCAAAGAATTTTTCAGCATATAACTGGATTGGGTGATATGGATTGTATAATGTACTTATTAACAGTCCCAGAATCTGGAGAACAGTCCCAGTTTTTATAATTCTGTTCCCCTCGTGCAATGTCCTGAGATCCACAGTAGGGGGAGCAGTGGAATGTAAATTAAATTACAGTCTGAAAGTGTACACAAAAGATGAAGCAATTTTGATCCACAGTATTTTTGCCTCTAAAATACAGCCCATACTAAAAAGAGTATGTGTAATATAAAATAGTCGGGAAGATTTTCCCAGAACTGCTATCGATCCTGGTAAATCTCCCTGCCTGAATTCAATTTTGGTTTTGGGACTGTGGGTAAATCCCGAAAGAAATTAACCAACAGCGAGACTGGCTAAACGTCTCGCAAACATACGGGTGTCTTTTACGATATTTGCGCAGCCAGCTCAATGAAAGAGTTAAAGATAATGTCCATTACAATATTATATTGGTTATCATGACTTTAACACTAGTGAACAAGGTAGATAATCAGCACGTGTGATGGTCAGATTGCACCCTGGTAGTTTTGGTTTAAGGGTCTGTTTAAAGGGCAAGTCCAACCCTAAAACGAAAACTTACATACAGGTAAATCACCCCCCAAAACCCTAAAACAGTAATAGTTTGAAATCTGAAATATATAAGTCTAACCTGAAATCCTGCACAATGTCCTGTTTCTCCTGTTTCTGCTTCCTGGTTCTTCCAGTTAGCAACTGTCAGTTATGGATTTGACAGTTGACATCACAGCCAATGACTGAATGTTAATCCCCTGTCTGCCTCTTCTGAGCATGCTCAGGCTCAGTACAGGCTCAGTACAGGTTTCTAAATTGCTCAGTTTCCATGAGGCATCCAGGAGCATAGAAGGCATACAGTAATGAATTCATAGGACAAACTATGATATATCAACATATTTTAAAGAGGCCATTCTTTCTAAATGATGTTCTTATGAGGGCGGAGTTGTCCTTTAAGCTTATGTAGTGACTAGGCCTAGACATGGCATTCTTTGCTTATTTTCAGTTGGAGATTTTAAGTCTGCGGAGGCAGCTACTGTGGGAAATTGTCAACAGAACGGGTGAATGGCTTGAGAATAATAACAGTGTAAGTTCACGGCGAGAGATTACAGTTTGTAAAGGGTGTTTGCATTCCAGCTGCCCGGTGACAAGAACTGCAGGAGAGGGAGAGATCAGCTATTTGGGAACCACTGGTGCGGCTCTTGACTTTTAATACAGGAAATGACTGGAAAAGGTAACCCTTTAGGATAGGCTTGAGTTGGCCCAGGAATTAAAGGCACATTAAGGCAATACAACAATTCTATTAAAACATATATATCTTGCTTTTTAAAAGCGATTTCTAGCCAAAGATGTAACCAAACGAAGTCAGTAAAATCTTTTTTTTTGGACCAATAAGCGATATTGGTTAGTCTATCAAAAACACTAAGATTCAATAAGAGTTCTTCAGGGAGATTCAATTCAAGTTCTTATTGTTAATAATGTTGCTAATTTTGCCCCAACCAATCAGATCTTATTTAACATTTGAAAGATAACATCTGATTGGTTGGGGCAAAATTAGCACCATTTTTAACGATAAGAACTTTTATTAAATCTTCTTGTATGATCGACCCCATGTTCTGGAATCTACTTTCAAGATGAAATCTACGGAAGATTGGTGGCGCAAGGTGAGGAATTACTATAGGATCTTCTGATACAATTTACGATAATTTCCGCTGAACGTACATCCCATGGGAAAAGTATCGGCTTGTATATGGCTAGTTTAAAGGGCATGTTCAACAATTAATTTTATCTATAGGTGCAGCACCCCCTGCAAACCCCATTTTCGTTTTACTTACCATCCCAAAAGTTGCCCCTGAACATACTTACAAGACCTGGTCCCTCACCACCAAGGAGCTGCCTCCTGCGGCTGTTGCAAGTGTCACCGACGCGACTTAGGCTGAAAGCCATGACCAGGAAGCAGAGCTGCGAAGACTACAGGGGAATCTTTAAGTAAGGTAAGTTGAACAGACAGATAGATACAGTAGATATTTGATATAGTTATGTGGTTTATTACTTATTGTATTTAGCCAAGGGCGCATTTTATATTTTACACACCAGTATTTATTCTAAGCACTATATGTTCCATTCATAAGTGCCAACTAAGGATGCCGCAGACGATGCTGTGTATACACCCCATTTATCCTTTTTGTCTCCTAAACCGCAATTTATTATTTTGCCAGTAGATGTCAGACCATAAATTATATTCACCCTCAGTCTCCCCTGAGTTTATTCTCACATTCAGATCTTTCACTAGAGTGGAATTACAGTGCACTGTATTGTGGCCAGGGGTGGGCTAATGATGGAGCCAGCCAGAAGACTTAAATACACAAAACTGATCATGTTAGGAGACATCATAATAATAATAATAATAATAATAGTGATAAATAATAATGATAATAATATTAATAACTAGCAAAATACCCGCGCTTCGCAGCGGAGATGTATTGAAATAAGTAGTAAGAAAGCAATAATGTATCAAGATTGCTGTAATTATAATTACAACAACAGAAAAATCTGTTATGTTTCGCTTTTAATTGTAACGGATGTTCTTGGGTGTTCGGATGAGCGTTCTCTTCTGGCAATGTTCATGCTAGGACAGCATGTAATCGGGGATGTGACAGTGGAGAAAATAACCCCCAACACCCCTCCCCGTCCGCCCCCAATACCCCCCACTATTCCTCTCTGTCCACCCTCCAAACCCTTCCCCTTACACCTCAGTCAGTCCCCGTACACACCCTGAAATTTTGGTAAAAATCGGTCCAGCCGTTAGTGTGCAGGAGTTCAAAATTCTATTCCCCAACCCCCCCTCTTGGGTGTTCGGATGAGCGTTCTCTTCTGGCAATGTTGATGCTAGGACAGCATGTAATCGGGGATGTGACAGTGGAGAAAATAACCCCCACCACCCCTCCCCGTCCGCCCCCAATACCCCCCACTATTCCTCTCTGTCCACCCTCCAAACCCTTCCCCTTACACTCGCCAGTCCCCGCACACACCCTGAAATTTTGGTAAAAATCGGTCCGCCGTTAGTGTGCAGGAGTTCAATTCTATTCCCCAACCCCCCTCTTGGGTGTTCGGATGAGCGTTCTCTTCTGGCAATGTTGATGCTAGGACAGCATGTAATCGGGGATGTGACAGTGGAGAAAATAACCCCACACCACCCCCTCCCCGTCCGCCCCCAATACCCCCCACTATTCCTCTCTGTCCACCCTCCAAACCCTTCCCCTTACACCTCAGCCAGTCCCCGGACACACCCTGAAATTTTGGTAAAAATCGGTCCAGCCGATGTGTGTAGGAGTTCAAAATTCTATTCCAACTCCCCATTCACCCCCACACTAAAAAAAATATTTTGTTAACCTTTTACTGATAAAGGAGTATATGCATACAAATTTTGGTTTAAATCGGACCAACCAGTCTGTGCAATGTCAGATACTCACCGTTACAGGTGCAATGTCAGATACTCACCGTTACAGGTGGAATTTCGAAATGAAACCTGCTTAACTTTTGTAAGTAAGGTGCAATGTATGAGTCTGCCAAATTTAAGCCATCTGCCTCCACGGCAAGTTGGAGAATTAGTGATGAGTGAGTGAGTGAGTGAGTGAGGTGATGAGTGAGTGAGTGAGGGCTTTGCCTTTTTGAAACAAAACCTGCTTAACTTTTGTAAGTAAGGTGCAATGAATGAGCCTGCCAAATTTAAGCCGTCTGCCTCCACGGCAAGTTGGAGAATTAGTGATGAGTGAGTGAGTGAGTGAGGGCTTTGCCTTTTCGAAACGAAACCTGCTTAACTTTTGTAAGTAAGGTGTAATGAATGAGCCTGCCAAATTTAAGCCGTCTGTCTCCACGGCAAGTTGGAGAATTAGTGATGAGTGAGTGAGTGAGGTGATGAGTGAGTGAGTGAGGGCTTTGCCTTTTTGAAACGAAACCTGCTTAACTTTTGTAAGTAAGGTGCAATGAATGAGCCTGCCAAATTTAAGCCGTCTGCCTCCACGGCAAGTTGGAGAATTAGTGATGAGTGAGTGAGTGAGGGCTTTGCCTTTTCGAAAAGAAACCTGCTTAACTTTTGTAAGAAAGGTGCAGTGAATGAGCCTGCCAAATTTAAGCCGTCTGCCTCCACGGCAAGTTGGAGAATTAGTGATGAGTGAGTGAGTGAGTGAGTGAGGGCTTTGCCTTTTATTAGTATAGACAATAATGATAATAATAATAATAATTTTGCTTATATGATTATATGATACCCAAACATCGTTTTCCCTATAAACTCTATGTAACGTGAAATCTTGTTTACAGTGAGAAGCCATTTAAAGGTCAAGAACGGTCACAAGCACAGAAAGTATCGCTATTGCTATTTCCTCGCTAACCCGTTTGCAGCAATGTATCATGGGTAAGCATGACTGGGAATGGCAGTGGTTTGTTAAAAGAGGTGCATGCAACCGTCACAAGTTGTGGTATTTTTTCTCAACTTTAAAGCCTGAATTGCATTGGACCAAGAGCTGCAATCGCATTGGTACATCACATTAATCACTCGGAATGTGAAAAGCTAATTGTGGCACTAATGCCATTAAATGACATAGGGAAATGTCCTTCATTAAAGGGGAAATGATGTATTATTACTGAATACCAACGTTCACATGTTTTTAGTATCCCGTCAGGTGTGTCCAACTTGCAGAACCTCATCTTCCTTGACTACCAGATTTCCAGGCTGAAGATTTGCCATTCCCCCCATTCCTGTGGTTATCTCCTCTGTCGGAAGTTTGCACTTCCTCTTTAGCCTCCAAACCACTAATTCCTTTTTATTCTATAGACCCTAAATAACATAATTCCCTTTAAGTTACTAGAATCCTTCCCTCAATTACAAGGTTCCCTTTAATGTCAGTGGAATTCATTGTGGCAGTAATTCCCCAGTCATTTGGACTCTTCCGGCCTCGATTTGCCAAAAAGTATTTCCATCTCTCTGGCTGAGCGGCTTGTTCCTTTGGAACCATCTTGCTCTAGTCATGCGCCGGCTGATGCTGATTGGCTTTGCCATCTTTTCTTATTTGCTTGTTCTGATCATCCCCGTTAATTTCATGGGAATCATTAGGGATCACTTGTCGTGGGGAAGGTCAATCCACTTCTGATCAGATGTTTCTAATTAGCCGTTTAATTACAATGATTGTTATTTGTCTCGGCCATACAGCCGTTCCCATGTATGGGCAATGAAATGCCTTTGCTATTAATCTGCAGTAACCAGTTAGATGTTCTCCCCCTCACTGCTGTGTGTGCTGCCTTTTTTGTTCTTTTTTATGAAAATGCTCATGGGTAAGTACCACCAGGAGTGTTCTCGTCTTCAGAAATCTTTAATTTGTACTTTATCTTAAAAAACAAAACATGGCTATTTTATCTTGCTGGAGAAAACTAGATGATGGTAAATGGATGACAAGGTCAATTTGAACTGTATGGCTCTGTGTTTCATTTCTTTCTTTTTATCTCTAGCCCTGCAAACTGTGTTCCAATGGTGAACGCCACTTCGTATATTCTGTTTGTGTAACATTTATTTGTAACCACTTCTGTATTTTGTACTGAAATGACTGGGAATGCAATTATTGGGAATTCTCAACTGCTGCAGCAACACCTAAGGCTGAGGTCACACTGGCAGATGGCAACGCTCATGAAAAGCGCACACGGTACCGTCTGTCTGTTCTGCAATTTGAGCAATAGTCCGAGCTCGTGCGATCCACAAAAAATGGTGATCACATGTGTCTGAAAACAGATGGGCGGGCATGCAATGTGGCCGCCCACATTTACATTAACATATTGCAAGCGTGATCACTAGTGCGTGAGAAATCACGCAAGTGTGGCCTAGCCCTTTAATATTAATCTTATGTTTCAGTATACTTCTACAGTATAAGAAGATACGATTGCTCAAACACTTTTGAATTCCAACTTAAAAAATATGGTTATTTTAATATAGCTTTAGTTCTCCTTTAATTTGTTTTAGGTATTGCCAAAATAAATGTTTAACTGTTCTAATGGTGCTTCATTCAGCCCTTAGCTTATAGGCCCGATCACCGAGCGGCACTAAACGAGCAGCTGTTTCAGATGATAATTGCTCATTGGAACCTTTTAGTTGGACATTGTGATGACCCCCCAATACTGCTGTTCGCCGCACATGTGTCGCTTACTTGTCAGGCGCTGTATTGACCGGCAAGCGTTTACATCTCACTGTACATAAACATTACATTAAGTGTGTTTGGCCTGTGTGTATTTTTCCATGTTTAATGTACCTTACAGCCCCTCAGCTAGTAGCCATCCCCCCTCCTCCTTCACTTATCCCTTTCCCTGCTGACTAGGGATTTTTTTCTACTTTGAGTAAAATATCCACGTATTGTTATACAAATGGAACTTCTCCTTCCCTGCAGTGGAGCTGGCAAAAACTTTAAGCTCCTTGCAGAACTGATATGTATAAATAACCAGGGATTTGGCAGGGCGATTTAGAAAGTCTGATTTATGTGCTAAGGGTTCAGCCTTGAACTGCTGTTTCTAGAAATATTCAATGTTTTTAATCAGTATGGCAGCGCAGAGCAGCGAATCCTATGTGCAGCTGTTCATTCTTGTGTTATGGGTTTAAATATAGCATTGATTTGAAAATAAGAATCTTTTTATTTTTCTGCGAAAGCGCCGAGCTGTGTGGGAAGCTTGGGCTGAAGTAATAAGAGGGTATAAAGTTGGCCTGTGTTTAATTAATCTGCATCAACCAATCAGATGTTCTGTAACTACAGTAGCCCAGTAAAAATCTGACATCTAATTGGTTGATACAGAGTAATGGCAGGGACAAACTTTGACACCTCTTATTGCATTACTGTCCTTTAAAATGCTAATAACTCCTGTTTTTTTTTTTTTTAATATTTAGAAAACACAGAATTTTTAATAGAAATATTTGAAAATCACAATAATAAGAAAGACGAAAATTCAAAAATATCTGCTTGTAATGCCAGTCTGGCCCTCATTCCTTCCATCCTTCTTCAATGGGAAGATGCTCTCTGCAAATATGCACCTCTTTCCATTGGCCAATCCAGAGACAGTCCTGGACAGTGAGAGGGGGCAGGGCCAGACCAGCACTACAAGTGGATCGTTGGGATCCAGGGCAAACCCAGGGGTGAGAACCTAGCAGTTTCATCCTCCCCTTGGGGGTTGTTTTGGGCAGTATAATTGCCTTTTAACTAGTACAGCATATGCTACAATCGATTTTTGATCAGAGAAATGAATAGTAATTTATTTAAAAAAACACATAGACATATTTAGCCATAAAATTAAAGCCTTATTTACTTACACAGCTCTTATTCATTTATATGTATCAGAGTTGCCATACCGGCTGACCTGCCAAGGTTACATTTTATCGAGAGGTAATGATGAAATGCTTGTATGACTTTATTGATCAATAACGTCTGAATGAGGCATCATACATATACGGTAGAGAGGGCCGAACTTCATAAAATTCGGTCCGTTTTGGAACTTTCGAACTTCAGTAAAAGTTCAAAACATCGAATTCGGAACCATTAAAGTCAATGGGGAGTGATAGTTCAAAAAGTTTGGGTGATTTACAGCTAAACAAACAATGGTAACTTACTGTAAATGGCTGTGGCACCTGGGAAATGGTCTGGGGAACATGTCACTATCACTTTTTTTAAACACTTCTTAAACATGAGTGGGCAATTGTTGGGTTTTGCGCAATGCTTTTGAGGGTTAGTGAAAACGATCGGTACATTCGAGGGTTACCAAAAACAAACAATACTTTCGAGGGTTAGTGATCAATACATTGTAGGGTTAGCGAACGGCTCATAAATTCGATAATTATCAAAAATACAGCTGTGAGTCCGAAAAAAACAAAACTTGTTCGAACCCGAACCAGTTCAAATAGTTCAAGTTCATCCAAACTCATAAAGTTTGTCTCAAACTCGGGTTGGAATTCGGTTTGTGTACATCACTAATATACTGCAGCACACATATACAGCAGCACACATCATCCCTGAAACTATAACAGTTTAATATATTGTGTCTCTTTAATACCTTTTAAATATACAACATTTTAAGTGTAAAATGAAGTCACACTTGTGGTTCCTACGGAAACAAGGTATCAACCTCAATTGTCTCTGTTTTGATGTTTAAACCATTTCTAGACCAGCAGGATAAATAGGTTAGTACACATGTTCCTGCCTGTCAGTTTAACTGATGATCGTACCACAAACAGGTGCTCCTCTCTCGTCTGGCAGTCAATTAAAGGAACAAGGTCATGGATGCTTGGGTGCTTTACAGTGGGTAATGCCACAAGGTATGAAATGGCACGTTATTCAAAGCAGGAGACTATCTGAACATCGGATACGTTTATAATGTAGTCAGAATAAAACTGACATGTGGCTGAACACAATGTGTAATGTTGCGCAACGTGGCAGGAGAGTTTGGGGGAAATGTTTTTCTTCCATTGTGAAGAGTTTATTGTCACTTTTTATGGTTGCGCAAGGAATTGTTTGTCATGTCAGTATTTCATGTGGTTGCCTCTGTTTCCTTTCTGTGAATAGATGTCCCATCTCGTTTACATCAGGAAATTCAGACACGGGATGAAATGAGATTTTGAAATGCTCAGTAACTAGCGGGTGACATTATTCTTTTAAAGGGTTTTAAAGTAAAAAAAAAGGTTTAGGCTTTTTCACTGTTAAAAGGGTAAAGCTATGGAACTGTCTTCCAGTGGACGTTGTTATGGCAGGTTCATTGGTCAGTTTAAAAAAAAAAAGCTGCAAACAAGGAACGTTGCAAGTTACTGGTATTGATACATAAAGTAGAGTTGATCCAGAGAAATTTTCGATTGCCACTTGGGGTCAGGAGGGAATTTTTTCCCCCTTCATAAATTTGGTGGGGTTTTTTTTCCTTCCTCTGGATCAACAGTTAGGCAGGAAATGAGGATATTGCTAGATGGGTTGGACTGGATGGACATACGTCTTTATTCAACCTCAAATACTATACTAATACCTTGCCAATAATTTTGTATTGCATCCAATGATTTTTTATATACAGTTTATTTAGACGTTCAGTTTGTTCTTGCCCTTTGTTATTATGTGTTTATACGATTCAAATCAATAATACATTTGCTTTTAACCTTTCATCTGCACCAGTCAAATAAAATCTGCTTGCTAATTGGTTACAATAAGTTCCTGGAGGTCTGCTCAACATATGGGAATACGTTTTTTTTGAATGAAAAATGTAGACGGCTATTTTTATTTGTATTTGTAACCAGGTATTTAATAAGTTCTTTTCAGTTCTGGCAAAGGTATCTGCCTCCTCCATCTGTTGAATGAACTTTTTATAAACTTGAACATGTGCAGAGGAGGCATCAGAAGCAGCCAATCATTGGCTGAGATTTCAGCAGTCACCACAGCCTTGACTGGCTGCATGGAGGGAACGTACTCTGTCATAATGGGGACAATAATTCTCCTTAAATACCTGGTTAGTAATACATGTAATAACATGCTAAATATTTTGGTTGGAATTGAGGGCAGGTAACTGAAAAGTGACCAATTTTAAGCATGGACATACCCTTTAAATAAAGTCTTTTTACAACCTACAGCTATATACAGCCCAGCAAATGTATCTTATTTTGCAAATGTGATTTGCTTCCTCTTTTGTTTATAAATAGTTATTGTTGTGACAGTGAGAAATATATCACTTTACACTCTCCTTCCTCTTGGATTAGTTTTTACTTATTTGCTATAATTATTTCTGGGATATAAAAATGACAAGACAAGCTTTGGACTGAGGATGCAATGTCTAGCTTTGGAAATGAAATATTTCAGGACTCAGAAAACTTTAGGGGTTATTTACTAAACGTCGCTGTTGAAAAAGTCGTGCAAATTAGGACAAAGCTTTGCACAAAATTGCAACAGTTTAGCGGCAACTTTGTTCCGCCTGTGGTGAATTGTGGCGTGAGTCACTCACATTGCCACATGGCCAGGAGGTGGGGTTGAGGGTATATATGTTTGTAACTCACTTTCCACTGGTTATACCTGAGGAAGGGACATTTTAGTCCCGAAACGTTGTGTGTTGTTCACAATAAATTGTTAATTCTACACATACAGTGTGCTCCTCCGTTTGCATCTTTATTCTTGGATTACCTGAGCTTGTGGAGTAGAGAGCTGGGGGATAGCAACTATTTATTGTCTGGCAGCAAGCCAACAGCGGTGTGCTAGATTATTTCTGTATTACCTAGACGCAGGAATTAACAGTTATGTACCCTGAACTTTATCTGCCAACTTCACTGCCCAGTTCCCACAAAATGAGATGTATTCTGGTAAACCAATGACTTATTAACCTTACATAACCTTACAAAAAATGTAACTGGAGTTTTTTTTCCCCCTTACTATTTAACCCCAACTGGAAAACGTTTCCCAGATGTATTGATGCCTATGCTGATTAGAATTAAAGGGTATGTCCACCCCCAAAACTACAATTTAACCACATTTCTAGTGACGTCAGCTTTCTCTCAGCCAATCACAGACGCGGCTAATAATCTGTAGGGCTAACTTAACACTGGCTAATGATCTGGAAGGCTTACAACACTGGCTAATGATCTGGAGGGCTGACAACACTTGGTAATGATCTGAAGGGCTTACAACACTGGCTAATGCTGTGGGGGGCTGATAACACTGGCTACTGATCTGGAGGACTTACTACACTGGCTACTGATCTGGAGGGCTTACTACACTGGCTAATGATCTGGGGGGGCTGATAACACTGGCTACTGATCTGGAGGACTTACTACACTGGCTAATGATCTGGGGGGCTAATAACACTGGCTAGTGATCTGGAGGGCTTACTACACTGGGTAATGATCTGGAGGGCTGATAACACTGGGTAATGATCTAGAGGGCTGATTACACTGGCTAATGCTCTGGAGGGCTGATAACACAAGGTAATCATCTGGAGGGCTTACAACACTAGGTATTGATCAGGGGGGTTGATAACACTGGGTAATGATCTGTAGAGCTGATAACACTGGGTAATTAAAATGCACTTAGATACTTTTGAACACTATTAAAAGATATAGAATGAGAAATCACACCAAATGAAATGTGTAGAATACAGAATAGTATAGAATACATAAGAAGATGCACTGAGTGCAATACTTTTTTGGGGGGTCAAAACTCAAATCTGTAGAAAATTATGATGTCATGCTGATGTCATAGTGACATCACACAAAAATGTATATAGATATAGAATAAGAAAGCACACCAAGTGCAATCTTTTTTTTGGCCAAAATAAAATTCTGTACAAAATGCTAATGTCACAGTAACATTACTAAAAATACACCCAGATACACTATGAAAATATATAAAATAAGAAGATGCACTGAGTATTCTGCCTTTTTGGGTCAAAATCCAAATCTTTACAAAATTATGTCACAATGACATCACTAAAATGCATATAGACACTTTTAAACATCATTAGAAGATAGAGAATAAGAAATCACACCAAGTGCAATGGTTTTTAGGGTCAAAATCCAAATCTGTACAAAATTATGATGTCATGCTGATGTCATAGTAACATCACTAAAATGCATGTAGACACTTAATAATAAGAAGATGCACTTAGTGCTATACTTTTTTGGGTCAAAATTCAAAGTTGTATAAAATGATGATGTCATGCTGATGTCACAGTGACATCACTAAGACACTAAAAATGCATTCAAACATTTTAACACTAGTAGTCATATAAAACACTAGAAGTCATATAAAAAGAAAGTACACCATTTACAATGCTTTTTTGGGTCAAAATCCAAATCTGCACAAAATGATGTCATGCTTGACATCACTAAGAAATGCATATTTAAACACTATTAAAATATTTAGAATAAGAACTCACACCAACTGCAGACTGCAGTGCTTTTAAGGGTCAAAATTAAATTCTGCACAAAATAATAATGTCATGCTGATGTACCCAGACAAATACACATTTGTACACTTTTAGGGCTAGGTCCCACTGTCAGGCACAGCAGCGCATGCAGGATTTTTTGCTGAGCGTGATACTCTGTGTGCGATGCATTCCCGGGCCAAATAATGTTATTGGCACACATGCAATACGCAAATCGCGTTCCGACACGCAGTAGTGGAACCTAGCTCTTAGAAGATATAAAATACTGTAAGAAGATGCACTAAATACACTGACTTTGTGGGTCAAAATTCAAATCATTTCAAAATTATGGAACATCTAGCCAATTGGACGGACCATATATTGGCTTCCATCAGGGACTATCAATTTGGACTCTTTTTCCATATTGGATTTACAAGTTTCTTGGACTGTGCTCATGGACCTTTCAGATGCCATTTATCTCTAAGTATTCTTACTTTTATCCCATTCTACCCTCACCTGTGTGTTACTTTTTATGTTCAGTAAGTTAACCTAGTTTTCTGTTTATTTTTTATGCACTCTTTTGCAGAGATGGATTAAGATCATATGGGGCCCAAGGCAGGGCCATTATTTTTTGCTACATATATTGTATAGACTGTAATTTTGATACTGCTTCTGAAGCTGGGCCCCCAGAGGTTTCCTGGGCCCTAGGCAGGTG
The DNA here is from genome assembly GCA_019447015.1 of Hymenochirus boettgeri. Classification (NCBI taxonomy): domain Eukaryota; kingdom Metazoa; phylum Chordata; class Amphibia; order Anura; family Pipidae; genus Hymenochirus; species Hymenochirus boettgeri. Next base: position 39,963,252 of record CM033469.1, on the reverse strand, counting down.
CCTAGGGTTGCCTTGTGGAAAATCCTGCTCTGCTCTTTTGTTATCTTTTAATAAACGATATAAAATCATTTAAAGCCAAATTGTCCTATTCTGAGTATATCCAAAAACGAACCTGTGTCTCTGAAGTTAACGCTACTATAGAAGAAGTATTGTTTAGACTATATATATTACTGTGATAATGTACTATGATAGTAATAATAGGTGTGGATAACCTTTTCTTACAGGATTGTATAATTTAGGGGGTGTGGATAACCCATATATAGATTTAGCAGGTCATTCCACTGATTTTGGAATGTGGTGGCAGCGAGCATATAGACATTAAGAAATATTAAGTGTGTGTTATATCGATTTGTTCACAACCCCCTCCTTGTCCGTTCTGTTTTATCAACTTGTCGGTTACTTGGAGTGCGTTTTCTGATAACTGATAGGTCATCACTAAAATGCACATAGAAACATTTGGTCACTATTAAAAGATATAGAATAAGAAATCACATCAAGTACAATTGTTTTAGGGTCAAAATCCAAATCTTTACAATATTATGATGTCATGCTGATGTCACATTACATCACTAAAAATGCACCCAGACACATACATATTTGTACACTTTTAAAAGATAAAGAATGAGAAGATGCACTAAGTACACTGCCTTTTACAGAATAAGAAGAAAGCACACAGACTCTCTTCTTATTCTTATTTTACAGAATAAGAAGAAAGCACACAGACTCATTTAAACACTAGATTTAGAATAAGAAGACGCACTAAATACTCGGCCTTTGTGGGTCAAAAAAGAAATAACACCAAGTGGAATGCTTTTTAGTGATATCACTAAAAATACACGCAGATACATATAACATTAAGATATAGAATAAGAAATCACTCCAAGTGTAAATATACAGAATATAGTATAGTATAAAATAGAATACAGAATAAGAAGACGCACCAAGTACAATGCTTTTTTCGGTCAAAATCCAAATATGTAGAAAATTTCTATGTTTCCATGGTATTATATGCTACATCTTCTACGAGGCTTTTACAGCATATACATTTAAAGGGCATGTCCACCCCTTTTGTAAACTTTTGGGGTACTGTAGGGCTTCCTCCCCCAGCCCCAACAGCTATAGTAATATGTGCAGAAACTCACCCGATCATTACTTACCTTACCTCTTTCCTCCGGCGTACTGTCCTGGCCCTCTGCTTGCATGAAACTGCAAGCAGGGGGCCGTCAGCCGCATCCGTGATTGGCTGAGAGGCAACCAATCACGGATGTGGCTGCAGGCAGTGGAGAACGCCGGGGGAGAGAGGTAAGGTAAGTAATTATCGGGGGAGTTTCTGCACATATTAATATAGCGGTTGGGGCTGGGGGAGGAAGCCCTACAGTACCCCAAAGGGGTTTTACACTAGGGGGAGGGGGAGGGAGAGGAAGGGCTCAGAGGCGGAAACAATTTCCCTCCCTGCAGTGCTCCTGGTGGTCAGTTTTCTGGACTTTACAGGGACATTACAGGAGAACCATTTGGAGCTGGGATGTGAGGTAAGGATTTTATTACACTACACAGTGGGGCCAGTAGTGGATTAAATTCTAGTTTTGGGGGTGGACATGCCCTTTAATACAAGGGGTAAGTTTCTGGGTAGAATATACACTATGTCATTGTTTGGGGCTTTGCCAAGTCCCTTAAATCTTTGGCTCTGTTGAAACTACAGCTGACAGTACATACTTCAACATTCCTGATGTAATTAAATCTATTGTTGATTTTTTACAGTTTAGATTTAAACGTTCTGTCTCTGGCCTATAAATGAATGAATTGGGTCTCAGGCAACAAACATCTTTATTACAGTGACACGACTCCGTCTCATTCTAAATAAAACCTAGAAATACTGTTTAGCGAGGGACAAACACATTCCATTCATCTCAAGCAACACCGATTCGCTTCCATGTGCCTTGTACATGGCGTTCTAAAAATAACAGCGCTCTTGATAGGAATAATGGAAGTCTAATCGTGAGAACTTGGATGGAAAAGAATGTGTGAAATGCAGGATCAGAAGTAACCAAGTGCCCGGTTACCTAAAATGACCCGTCTCTGTTGATCGGTTCTTCTCTGTATAGAGGGATCTGTATTGCTCTGAGCCAGTTACCCTTGTACTACAAACCCCCAAAATTCACTCTACTGTATGTTCCATTGCTCAAGATGCTTTTACTTGGGATGGCCACATAAAACGCATCTTCCCATTCCAACTTCCATCTCTGATTCATTTTGAGGCCTTGCCAAATGCTATTTAATAATGAAGGCAGAAGGTCAAATTAATTTGAATAGAAAGGTTAGTAATGGGTTGGTGTATCAGGTCTTGGAAGCCAACAGAACTTATGTGTAGGAAAACCCACAAGGCCTATTGTAGCAGGACAGAACCAGAGCACTTCTGTGTATGTTCCAAAGATGCTGCTATTCACTGTAGAAGAAGGATTGTCACCTCCATAAGAATAAAATAGTGGTCTGGGAGATTGGGCAGGATTTTTAATTTTTTGCTGGTTCGGGCCACTATGTTGTAGAGCCATACATATGCACCAGAAATTCAACTGGGGAGTTTAAAGCAGGGATGAAAAGCTTGTGGCCGTCCAGATGTTTAAAAACTACAACACTCAGCAATGGAAAGAAATGTAAGGTTCTCACTCATCCATGTCATGATATATCGGTGGTATTTAGCTAGATTAACTGGACGTTTTGCTAGTTATCCAAGTGGCCATCTCAACACCAGAATGTGTTGGCAATAAATACCCTGGAATGTAACTTCACATACACTTAAGAAGGCTGTATCCGTTGCTTAGAATAGTGTGTATTGAAGCAATTCTGTAATTATGGTGGACTTCTAGGTAACACATTCCTGCAATAGAAATATTTACCTGCACTAGAGAAAATGATTGGTCTGTAGTTATCAAACCTGTCCACCAATCAGAGAATGTTTTCTATACAGCTCCACCACAGGAAAGTTTAATCAATAAGGACATGGATAATTGTGACATACCTTTTGCTTCTAATTGGTCTGCTTGTATTCTCCTAAGAATGTCCTGATAACCTGAACTGTCATGGGGGCGTGGGATGTATAAAAATGTTTTGGAAACATTAGCACTCAATGATAAAAATGTGCTTATCAGAAAATCCTTGTTTACAATAGCAGAGATCCCACATGTCAATTGGCAATACTATTTTTTTGGCAATGTCTTCATACCAAAGGTTCCTCTGCCCATAACATGAATGGCTATAAAGTTATCCTCAGAAATGTTTCCTTCTTTGTAGTTTGGTTTCCATGACTGCTGGTGTAGGGATCAGTAAACATATAGTTCTACCAGCTGGGCGATGAAGATAAGAAGGTCGAAGTTCAAGAAGAACACAAGTTCCTTAGACAAAGCAAGATTTAGGCAAGAAGTTAAGGAAAAAAAGGAGAGATGGATGGGGCGGGTAAAGGAGATGAAAAACCTCAGGGGATTGAGAGATATTTGGGCCTTTGCTTTAAGTATTTAAGAAATTTCCTGCGGACTAGAATAGGCATTGTGTAGCAAGGAATATCTTTCCAACTGGAAACGTCAAATATTATGGAGAAACTAGAATAGGAAGTATCAGTCTTCTCATATCAGCTAATGAAATGTTCTGGAATTTATGGAGCCCGGGCAGAGAGGTGTTCAAGTGAGGGATGTTTAAACAACTGTTACATAGATACTGATCTATTAAAAAGCAATACAGACACTGGATGTTTATTCTCTGTTAATTCCATGGGTATATAAATTCCACTCTTGCTTTTTAAAGAGCATGTCCACCATTAAAAGAAAAAAACTGGTCACTTATCTGTTACCTGCCCCCAATCCCAACTGATACATTCAGAACATTATAAAATGTATTAATAACCAGATATTTACCGATAATTATTGTCCCCGTTCTAGCAGAGTAAGCTGGCCCCTCCCTTTTTATGCAGTCAATCAAGGCTTTGACTGCTGACATCTCAACCAATGATTGACTGCTGTTTCACCTGCTGCCTCTTCTGCACATGTTCAAGCTTATAAACAGCTCATTGAGCAGGGGAAGAAGGTGGCAACCTCTTCCAGAAAGGCAAAGAACAAGGGCAAAATATCTGGTTAGAAATGCATGTAATAAATATAAATAATAAAGTGCTAAAAATAGTAAATTCAGTAATGTGATTAGGAAAAAAACACATTTTTTTATACTTCATACAACATGGCATTTTTTGGGTGGCGTGCCCCCTTTTTCAAGTGCATGCCACCCAAAAATTTTCAGAAGGCCAATAACGTCACAGATGTATTCCTTTCAACTTCCAATTGTTAATCCCAATTCCAGAGACATGTCCTGCTTTACTGGGGAGTGTTCCAGGGTGGGTGGGGCTTGTTTTGATCAGAGAATGCTAGTGGTAGATGGTGTATCTGGGGGCAAAGAAGGGCATTGTCAATCACTAAAAGCAGGACATAGACCGATCCTTGGGGTTATTCCGATAACATATTTAAACTATTTTTCAGTTAGGTCAGAAATTGTTCGACCCATACACGGTTTGACGATCCTACAATATTGCTATAACGGGCGACTGGAGATTGGATTGTGTATGGGCCCGTTAAAGGTATGCACATGTTGAATGTTTTAAATGTTTGTACAACAGAGACAAAATGTGCATTGTTGTACATGTGTCCAACATATGTATTTGAGATCAGGTGAAATATCAGAGAAACTGCTTTATGTGCAATTAGTAGGGCTACTCTGGTTACTGGTTTTCATATAATTGAAAGGCAATCAAGGCAGGCATGCTAATTTTCTTTTTAAAGACATGACCTTGATGATCTGGTAACTCACTGCCCCCATCCCCCTATTTACTTTAGTGCCTACTCGGTCTGCCATACACTGGTAATAGCCAGAGATGTCTGTCTGTAACCACTGTAAATGGAATCCTCCAGACATTTCAGGAAAGATATTAATTTAAGTGGTTATTTTTGTGTGTGAAAATACAAGTAAACTTGGAGCTCTAATATATTTATTTTGTGTCCAGCTGTAAAGCAAGCTGTAAAGAAAGCATAGGATTAAAGGATAAGTAAAGACTAAAGCAAAGTTCATTCCCCATGCAAGATGGAACCTGAACCATTAAATCTAGTAAATTCCCTTAAAGGACAATTATACTCACCTCCCCCTCGTTCCTTTCCCCCCACTCCTGCAAAGTACCCAGGGTGACGACCTAAAATGCTAAGTCCTCACATCTGGTTACTTTACAAAAGTCCTGAAGTACTTACTTGTAATCTCCCTCTGCGCTCCGGTCCGATCCTCCCTATTGGCACTTTGAGTGACAGGTTGCGAGGCAGCCAATGGGAAGACGCGCTCTGCAAGGAGGCGTGTCTTCCCATTGGCTGCCTCCCAGACTGTCACTGACAGTGCTAGTGGGGAGGATCTGACCGGAGTGACGAGGGAGATTACATGTAAGTACTTCAGGACTTTTGTAAAGTACCCAGAGGTGAGGACTTAGTGTTTTAGGTCCTCACCCTGGGAACTTTGCAGGAGTGGATCGGGGAAATGGTAAGTATAATTGTCCTTTAACCTAAAAACAATTTCAGACAGCTACATGGACCTCTACCAAACTGTATGAAACAAAGTCTTAAGAAAGCATTTATATCTCTGTTATTAATTAACTACAACTACAGTGGTAAAACGACCAACCAGAATTGAGCTCCCCATCCAATAATATTTCCTGACATCTTTCACATAATGATCGCCATGTGAGTATTAAAGGTTACCAGGGAGACTGGCAATGCGATTATTATACCAATATACTGTATGCTGACATATGCTGTCCATACACCTGCTGAAAGTTACTTTGATTCGATGTTCGAGCAATGTTACTTCACGCCGGATTCCGGTTTCTTACCTTGTAAGGATAAGTCCATTCCATTACAAAGGCTCATCTTCAGACAGAGGCCCCACTCTTAGTATGTGCAATTTTGTCCGAAAATTACCAAAAATAGTGATTGCATATGTTATAAAATCATAACCGATGTTAGCGCACAGTGGGGCCTACTACACACTCTTTACATTATAAATAAAATATCCTTATAAATAAAATAATTGTGGCAGTGGGGCCAAGGCCACACTTACAGTGACGTTCTGTGATCTGTTTGCACAAGAGATGGCCACATAGCATGCGCTGCACTGTTATCCGTTTCCTGTGTACATCCTATACTATCGCAGTTCTAGTGGACAGTTACACGCTTTGCCGCCGGGGGTGGTGTGGCCTCAGCCCAAGTCATTATCAGAACTTCTTACCTGACCTGGGCTATACTGATGACATATTTCAGGCAGATGAAAAGAAATTACAGATGAAACTACAGATAGGCTACAAGAACTGTGCACAATGCATGCTACAGCGCTGCCCCTCTATTCATTCCCAATATAAGTTTTCAAAATATTTGTCTAAGTCCCTGGGAAAACATCAAAGTTAATCAACGAAGAGCCTTTTTGCAAAGTATTTATTTTTTCAATGGAGACATTGATGGAACAGTAGAAAGGTCGCTGATTCCCCAATTGAATTTCCTCCCTCATCTGCGAGTTCTAAAGGTTGGCTCTTTACAGAGGTCTTGAGTTACCATAATAACAGGCCTTCTCCTGCAGATAATCTGTTCCTTTTAGGACCCTACTCCACGGGCTATGAAGAGCTCCTTCCACATGATTAGGAAAATGGCCTATCCTTCCACTGAAAACATTTGTTGCAGAACTAAGCTCTTAGGGTGGACAGAGATGAGTTTATTCTAAAAAGAGAAAAAAAAAAGCAGCCATGTTTTTTTTGTATTGTTAATTGTAACGCTACCATAGTACGCAAGGCAGTAAATCATTTACCAAACACTTCCTCCTTGTGGACTCGAAAAATGTAATTATTTTGCAAGGTTCTTAAAAGTTTATTCCCTAGAAACATGAACGTATCCTCATTTCTTATGTGTGTGAACATAGGGGGGTGGGGGGCTGATCATTAAGGAGAGCTTGTTACTATCCCATTCATTTTAAGAATGTTCCGGCCTGGGATTCTCTTCCCTTTATTCTTATTGGGATTAGGCAGATCCTAAAAGAAAACAAAAAAGAAATAATGTTAAAAAATATACCAGGCTCAGTTCTTATTGATTTAAAGTAATAATTATTAGTAATTTGAAGACAGTCGCTCTTGATTACATAATGATATAATACTCATTACTCTTTCCAATGCACCTCCTCATTTAGGGATAGTACAGTACACAAAGCTTCTTATTAATGTTTAAATCTATAGTTTTCTGGGAGGTATTGTACTACCGTGATGTAGCCAATGGGAAGACTTGCTCTGCAAAAAAGTGTCTTCCCATTGGCTACATCGCGGACTGTTACTGACAGTAGCAAAAGGGACAAATGGATTGAGCACCCAGAGGAACTTTAAGTAAGTATTACAGCTGTTAGGTAAAGGACCCAGTGGTGAGGACTTAGCGATTTATGTCCACAGCCTGGGTATTATGCAGCTATGGAACAGGGAATGGGTGAGTATAATTGTCCTTTAAGCAGCCAGTATTCCAGGGTGCTGCCATTATTTCTATTCCTACAGTCCTAGAAAAAGAATTATCTACCTTCTTCCTCCCTTTTCCAGTGAGGGTCTATTGTCAAGCCCCTAAATAAATGACCTCTTCTCTCTTCAAGAAAGTCCTTTGACAGTTTGACATTCCTTTATTTGGTACATTCCTTTATTTGGTACATTCCTTTATTTGGTACATTCATTTAACCTATTTCTTGTTATATTAGAAAATTATTATATATGTATATTATTTAACAGAGAATGGTTTGGATGGAGCCCAAAAAAAAAAAAATTGTCAAAACGCCTGATTGACATTTAAACTAGCTTCTTGTTGCTTAGGTCAGAGATACTATCAACCATATAGAAGTTCAAGCACCAGATTAGAAAGTTCAATATATATATATTTTAATTTACCATAATAATACAGACTAAAAAAGGGATTTAGATTGCTAGATAGAGATTTGGATGGGTCAAACATGCTCAGATCTCTACTGAGCAACTGAATCAACCCAGACGCTGGGTCATGGGCAAGACCATAACGGTCTCTATTAGGGGTGATGCAAACAGGAAGTCAGTATTTCGGTTGCATTTATTTATACACAGACAAAATGCTGAATGGGCAGATTAAGGTCATTGGGATGAAAAAATACTGATCTTTTTTTCTGAAAAGTATATGTATTTGCACTGAACTTCCCCTTTAAGGAATTTGATGCCTTAAGCCATTTTGTCAGTGATTCCCCCGTGCTTGCGTTGGTTTCCTCCGGGAACTCCAGTTTCCCCCACAATCATGAAGACATACTGATAGGTTGTATGTGTCAAATAAATGTGCTTCGGGCAGTGCCTGATGTGAATGTATACATGTAATTGTAAAGCGCTACTGAAATTGCTGGCGCTATATAAATCCACAATAATAATAAAATTAGACATTCTTTGTCTTTACAATTACATAACACGTTTTTATTACCCCGCCTTACAGTTAACTGGTCTTAATAGATTCCAGCATATACATTATATGACTCGGTTGGCTAAGAACTAGGGTTACAAGTTTTTTTTAAAAGATACTTATATTAGAAAATTTTAAAAAAAGATACTTATATTAGAAAATTAAAAAAAAAAGATACTTATATTACAAAATTTAAAAAAAAGATACTTATATTAGAAAATAAAAAAAAGATACTTATATTAGAAAATTAAAAAAGCCTTCACATGAGCTCTACACCTCCGAGCTAAGCAAACCATGGCACAAATGGGAAAAGGCACACTTAACTCATGCAGTAGCTGACTGCACTTTGGCTCCTCCTACAGTTTGTGTCGCTGAAACTCTGCCATTGGAAAGCTTATGTTAATAAAAGGGGAGGGCAGACTGGGGGGTAAAGACAGATATCAACCAGTTATTGCACGATAATAGTGTTCCTTTTGCAGATTTGAAAATTTTCTGTTAAATGGAAGAGCTACAAAAACTGTCAATCAGTGACAATCCAGTAATACTTTTTGAGTATTCCTTTTGTATATGTGCTGCAAAGAGTATTTATACATATATAGACAGACAGATAGATGAATCAGTACTGCCTAAAGGTGCCCATACTCATGGGACTTAGGTTGTGAATTGCCAATTCGCCAATAGACAGTATACTTTATACAGAACAATGGACACAAATGGCAATTAGCATCTCCCTATACTGCAGTAAAGGGAGCTGATAAGGATTCTACGTAAATTTTCCGCTCAGAGAGACAGGTTGCGATGCTGACAGTGATAGCTCGTTGGTTTTGTGACCAATCAATTGCCAGACATTGCCGATATTCAGTTAATCCGTTTGGATGCGACGGGATTTACTGATTATCGTCCATGGGTATGGGCAACTAAACTTGTATGTGTACTGGGTATTTTTTACCTGAGTTACTGATCATTTATTGCTGTATATCAAGAACAAAGCATTTACTTTGTGGCGATCAAATCAATGCTACACATACTTCATTCTTGGAGGAGATTAAAGTAACCTCTCACCTTAGAGTTCGATAACCGGCGTTATCTGATTTTAACCATCCCTAAATGTTACAACACTGGGTGCATTGTTCTTTACGTAAAAATACAATCTGGCAATGTCGTCTAAAACAAACAGTCATATCTGCTACTTTGAGATGCTAGCACTAGACAAAAAATTCGCTTGGCTATTTCTATCCCCAAAGGGCTCAAGCCTTAGATTTGTTTAAAACAGAGAAGCGCATATTTGTCCCGTGAACAGTAGTGTTACTATTGAGAATAATTAAATAAGCTACAAGACTGAAAAATCTTCTTGTGCCCATGTGATGCTTCTATGGGGCTATTGGAATAGGACCCAAACAGTTCATTTGACACTAGAGTAATAAAGTTCCCCATACAATCGATATGTGTAAAACTACACAACGGGGCCCTTTCAGCCTTGCACAACTATTTTCTTGTTAAACTTTTAGCGTCCTTGTTTTTTTTCTTCTTCGTGTTTTAAAATTTTTGTGTTTTGTGTATTTCCCACAAATTTCCTAGGCATCACCAGACTTTATCTCTATCTATAGTTCTAGAACCCAAGGCTACACATACACACTGCTGACTGTTTTATCCCTCCAATGATGGAAAATAAAATGGTTTTATTCACGTACAACCAGTTCATTATACTGAGGGTCTTGGAAGAAAACGCTTAAGGAAACAAGTTGGTTTTCGTGCAAGGAAGCATTAACGTGTGGGAACGTCTCTGTAGCTGATGAACATACGTATTGTAATGAGAGAGAAGCTAAAGTAGGTATATAAATAGGGTGCAAGTGGGAAAATGAAGTTAATGATGGGTAAAGTAACTTGTGATAGTGATGAGATCACAATTTTGGGAAAACGGTCATTAGTATTAAACCAGAGAGATTATTTAGAGGCTTATGGCCTCTTGGGGCCTACTTGCCACGATTAACGTTATAAATAAAAAGCGATTGTGGGTTGCAAAGTGTGAACGTAGCAAAAAGCACAACAAAATGATGCTAATTTTGCCCCAACCAATCAGATATAATTTAACATTTAAAAGCTAACATCTGATTGGTTGGGGCAAAATTAGCACTATTTTAAACGATAAGAACGTTTATTGAATAACCCTGTTTGTCGATATAGTTAAAGAGCTTGGAATCCACTGTAGCAATTGCACTACATATATCTATGATAAAATACACATGGTTTAACTTAACTAAATGCCCATAGTGTTTAGTAAATTAACAAACAAACAAACAAAAAAAAAAATTTTACTTTCAGGAAAATTGAAAAAAAAAATATATTGGTCTAATAATTGCTATATAAAGGAAACCTTTCTAAAACACATTTTTATTGACATTTATATTGCCTTTTATACAATTCCTTCACAAAAAGTAGCACTGTGCAGATGTAAACAGTCACTTCCTCAAATAACTCAAGTAAAAGGAACAAGAGGAATATTGTGCAAGAAATATAGACAATATTTGACTTTTGCACAAGGGAGGGAAGTAAAGCCTAGAGTAAGATATACAGATGGATCCCCATTAATTCCAAGATATTTTTAGAATGTAGGGAATTAATATTCAATTTCAATGGGGTCTCTCTGAGGGTAAGGCCCAAAGGCAAATGCCATGTCTCCCATAGCCACCCCATAGCCACATATGATCCTGAAGTTTTGATTTGCTAAATAGTTTCAATGAGGAACATGTTGGTTATTACAGGACTAATAACATGCAGAAGTACTAAACACATGTTTGGAGGGGATCTCATTATAAGGACAGAAAGATCAAGATCAATGAGAGAAGGAAAGATGTAGAATATAAAGGAAGGAAGAGGTAGCAATATAATGGAAGGTAGGGTAAATAGATAAGATAATAAATATTATAAAACAATACAATATAAAAGGACAGTAAAACTAAGTGGAGATAAAAAGTTTAGGGGAGACTAATGGCCCCCATAGAGGCACCAATCCCGGTCGTATGATATCAGGATGTCCCAATATCTTCCGATCGTCTGTTTGTGTATGAAGTCAATCGTGCTGATCATACAATCGGGATAGGTTCGTCTATGGGCCCCTTTAGTTATTGATCATTAACACTACTGTCGTTCCAGATTCTGAGTACCCCGTGTTCTTGTGTTTGCCAACTACCGCAGGTTGTAATCATTATTTTAGTAGCCAAAATGGATATTGCTTTTCATATGTCTGTGCACTGAAATACACACCCAGTTAAATATCCCAAACATATTCTTAATTTATAAGAACACTGTCAACTGCATTTCCACTAGGAGGACAATAAAGAACCAGTAGACAGAATGACATTCTACTTACTCTTTGCATGGGCGGTTCTGTCTCCTACTGGTAACTGATACATTACAGATTCCAATGTTTCTGGCTGAAATAACAAAGGTAAATGTGATTAGGCACATACTGTGTTACCAGTAGAGGGGGTTTCCTTGGCTGCTGTGAATCATTTCATAGCAATGTAAATGTAATGGGGCCTTTGTAACATCTTGCTAAATGAAACAAACCGAAAAAACGTGTATACATATAATACAAGAGTCGTTAAATCCTGTATATTATATCCTTATAAACTGTGTTTAGCTATGTCATTAGTTGTAATCAGTGATTGGCTATGTCACCTGTGTCATGACTTATGTATTATGGGGCAAATTCATCACCTATTGTAAAATATATGGATATTGTACATCCCCTTGGACTCCTATGATCAAGCCTGTGGCCGAGTCATGGAACTGTTAATAGTCTTATATTTTACAACAGGGGATGCTTTATTCCCTGTATTTATATTTGCTTTTGGATTCCGGAAGAAATTATTTTTTCCCATTCAAACAGTTTTTTTGCCTACCTCTGAATCAGCTCTAAGGTTCACAGGTAAGGACTTTATGGACAATTGTATTTATTCAACCTCCCATACAATGTAACTATGTCATGGGAGCTTACAGTTTCATTGTGTCTAGTAAAGGCAGCATGAATGTCCAACCCCCAAACTAAAATTTGGATATAGGCTAATCACTCCCCAAGGTTTAAATGTTTCTGGGTGGTTTGTAAGTATACTTACCAGCACTTGCTCCCTCAGCTGTCTCAGCCAATCACTGATGCCGCTACCGGTCCGGTCACTTTTGCTGCTGCTGTGCATGAAAAAAGTCAAGGGGCAGCAGCAGAAGACAGGTAGGGAATGAGGGTTGGTAAATATACTTACAAGCTTCACAGGAACATTTAAACCTTGCGAGGTCAAGGTTTGGGGGTGTGTTTAGCCTATATAGGGATTTAGTTTGGGGGGGTGGACATTCCCTTTAAGAGGAGTTAGAGCAGACAGAGTAGTGCACCAATGCCCATTTTATTCTGGCAATGTTGTGTGCCAGTGGCTGTCTAGGGCTTGAGACACACAGCAGCTTTTTTATAAATAAATAAAACACTTTCAGGGCGATGCACCAACGGGCGCATCGCTCCTGATTTGGAGTTTAAGTCACGCTAACCGATGTTATATCGGTTAGCGTGACTTTAACTCCTTCCTTGCGGCGGCTGCGTGGCTAACGCGAAAGTTAACAGCGCAGCTGCCGCAAGCGATGTTATATGCCGAAATCGGCATTTTATTGCGACACTTTCAACGCCAGCTTATAGCTGGCGTTAAAAATGCCACAACAGAAAATCTCCAGGTAGCGATGTTCCGAGCGCCGCTATCAGCATATAACATTGCCGGGCTGTTTGCACTGGGTTGCCGGTGCATCCGGCACTCTGTGCATCCCCCTGAATGTATGGCTCCTCACCCAGTGTTCAATATACATATACCTTATTATTATTATTTTTGAGGATTTATATAGTGCTTTACAACATGTATACATTCACTTTATGTAGGAAACAAACTGCTGTTTCTTAGGTCTGTGGTATTTCGTTTGTTTTTTTTAGACCGTAGTATAGTATGTAAATATTACTCTTTGTTGAAATATTTTGTGCACTTTACAGTGTATTGTTATCAATGTATAATCAATGTAGTGCTTATATTATATTCAATTATATTGAAATTGTATCATAATATTAAGTTTAAGAGTAGAACGTACACACTTGAGAAACCCTGTACCAGGCAATGGAAAATGCAGGGTCCATATAACTAAGGGTTGATAGGTGTCCATATTTGGACGGGATTGCCCCAACTGAAGGGACAATATCCGAGTCCTGCAGTCAGGGCTGAAATCCCATCCAAAGAACAGACCTAGCAGCCAATGTGAACACGGCACATTGTGCACATATGTTCTAAGTGTTACACACACTTACCGTACTTCACACTTACATCCCACATGAATTCTATAGATTATTTCCAGGTTTGGTTTGATTTGTTAAAATATATTAGCGCAGGCAAACGTCCAGCAGGGGAATCCCCTGAACTATGTCATTATTGAAATTATTATTTTTATAGCAGGGATAAGGCTTCCTTTGTAGCAGTCTTGTCCTTGTAGGCAAGACTTCCTTTGTAGCTCCATGATTAATGTGTCTGTAGCAAACGCTGACAGTTTGTGTACTAACTTAGAGTTTGAGAGGAATAAAAGAGCATTTTGTACTTTTCTTTAAGTGTTTGAGTTTTCATCTGATTGTTTACATAGTTTATTTTCGGTTTTGTGTAAATGGAAGGATACTTTTCAGTGGGGGGTTGTCTGGATGGGCTCCTAGACTCTATTTAACATGGGGCATTGACCACCTATATACCCATCCAGGAGTTCTCACATCTTAATCTTTAGGCTTGACCCCCTACAGGGTGGATTGAAATTGGTTGGTCCTGTGGGAAGGTGCAGTTCTGTAGTAAAAGGACCACATAGGGCAAGGCCTCGAAGGTGACATAATGCCACCATGTTATTCTGTCAGGTTATGATTATCAAGGTATATATATGTAGAGAAATACACTCAAAGAATTATTAATCAATAATCATTTATTCAGGTGCTGAAAAAAAATAGGTACACATTGTTTCGGGGGGTCAAACCCCCTTCCTCAGGTATGATTATCATGGCCCAGCTCTCCTGAAACTGTCCAATGAACTGGATTTGCTCACAACACTAATGTCCTTATGATCTCATATTACCAATGGGACAGCTTCCTGTATATAATAATCTTTGGAGACTTATTGTTTGAAAAGTTTTATAAAAACTAAAACTTTGTTTGTTTTTTTAGAAAAAGAACACATACAGGGCTATGTATGGCAATGCGCTGAGCAGATAGCGGCTCTCTAAGTATTGTGAATTGGTTAACCTATTCCGAGACTTAAACACCATCTATCTGCTGGGGTTAAAGATTCCGATTTGAGAGATGTTATTGGCTCGGTACATTAAAGTTTAAGCGCACACGGACGTTAGTTGTGTTACGATTAACGTGACTTTAAGACACAAATAGCCGATAACAGATCTCGATACATAGCCCCATTTGTACTTAAATGGGCATGGGTGGGCATGTCCACCCCCAAAACTATAATCCCCCCACTACTGGCCCCACCATGTATGTAGTTTAATCCTTACCTCACATCCCAGCTCCATAGGGTTCTCCTGTAAACCCCCCCCAAAGTCCCAAACTAACCACCAGGAGGATAGCAGGGCTCTGCCTGCTATCTTGCCTCCGGTAGATATTTGCCATGCGCACTGCAGCCCTTCTCCCCCCTCCCTCTCCCTCCCTCTCCCTCCCTCTCCCTCCCGTTCTACTATCCCTCCCCCTAGCGCAAAACCCCCTAATATATGCTGCTCCCCCATGTCCCCCAGCCCCAACCGCTATTTTTTTTTCAAAAAGCTCCCCAAACTCTTACTACCCTCTCCGCTTTCCTCCGCTGCACTGAATGACCGGCACCGCTTCCGTGATTGGCTGCCGCTCAGCCAATCACAACGCAACTGCCGGTCCGCCCCTCTGCTTGCTTCTCGCAAGCAGAGGGCCGGCAGTGCGGCGGAGAACGAGGGAGGTAAGTAAGAGTTTTGGGGGGCTTTCTGAAAAAATATTTATGCGGTTGGGGCTGGGGGACATGGGGGAGCAGCATATTAAAAATCAATTTTAGGGGTGGACATACCCTTTAAGCAAAATTTGCATGTTAGGGGTGTGACTAGGCAAATAAGTGGTGAGGGGGAATGTCAGGAAGTATAATGGTGTCATATTGTAATAAATAATATTATAAAGAACTGCATTTCACGGTAGGCGTTGTTATTTAGCATAATATATTCAGAAGGTATATTTGCACTGTATTTCAAGACTAGGCTTAATAGGGTAATTATCAATGTATTCCTCTAAATCATACCCAAAGTTTAAACAGATACTTTGACATGCCACCCACCTATGCACCCTTATCAGGAGGATTTAAACATTTCCCCATGTTCCCTTTTCACTAGGTTTACTGCCTACCCCCAGCACTTGCCTTCCCCTTTATATACCGTTATTTCTTTAAAGAATGTGTCTGCAAGGCTCATTTGCTTTGTTCGCTTTTTCTTCTTTTGTTTGTTCCACTGAACCCCTCCACTGCTTTCCTGTACCTTCAAGTAGCAATTAAAAGGAAACAGCATTGACTGCCTTACAAAGCCCTAAACAATATGACTTCTCTTTACATCTTTCTTCTTGCTTTAAGCAACTTATTGAATGTTTTCCAAGCGCTCTGCAGACGATCACCTACTCTTTTTTGTCTTCACCATTAATCTGCCCAAAGACTTTACAAATACTCAACAGCTCTCAGTAAGGGATTTCTCCAAAGGCCATTCCACAAAGGCAGGACATCTTCAAATAAAGTGTGGAATCCCAAAGGTTGCAAGGGGTTCCTCAGGAGATAGTGCCAACCCGTGATAATTGTTTTAATGTAGATTTATTTATAGCTATATTCATTTATAGATGATGTATGATGGCTGAAAAAGATAAATAAATATTTACAATTTTTCCCCCCCCCAAGTTCCTTCTGAACTATTCGGAACGTTTTCATCTCGGAACGTCCCATATTTTTGGTAACCTTCGGAATATGAGAGCTACTTTTGAGGGTTCCAGAGGCTACTTTCCCTTGAAAGTAGCCTTTCATATTCGCTAACCCTTGAAAGTAGCCTTTCATATTCGCTAACCCTTGAAAGTAGCCTGCGGAACTGGTTATGGTTATACAGTATGTACGTGTTCCCCAGACTATTTCCCAAGTCCCTGTGTCATTCACACTATCTACTATTGCTATATCTACCTTTTATTTAATCTGAATGTATAGTCCAGTGATGACCAAACTGTGGATCAGTGTGAGGGCAGGGCAAGTGGTGGGGCTGGGTATTCCAGGGGGCAGGGCTATGCCAATCACTGCATGGGATGCTATTAGTATTGACCAAACTGCACAACTTTCCACCTTCTACCTTGAACGTATTTGATATCTTTGTGTGTTTGTTCGATAGACTGCTCAATGTTTTGCCTGGATCAGTCAAAATTAAAAAATGTACCTGTGTTTGCCTACTTTTAAGGGTTCCACAAGAATAAAAAGTTAAGAATCATTGGTCTACCTTTCTTTTGGTTGGGAACATGAATCTGTTGGTGGCTGTAACATCTACAGAGACATAACAGTGGCCAAAATATGTTATTTATTTGCTTCCTAGAAAAACAACATGCAGTCACTTTTTACAACCAGAGGCAGAGTTCATGTCAAGATCAATGGTTATATGCCTCAGATTTTCTATTGTTTATTCTAATGTAGAAGAGAGGCTTTATAAGAAATAAGCTGAATAAACCTAGAGTAGGTCAAGCCACAAAAATAATACACATTATAA
Source organism: Hymenochirus boettgeri (assembly GCA_019447015.1). Lineage (NCBI taxonomy): Eukaryota > Metazoa > Chordata > Amphibia > Anura > Pipidae > Hymenochirus > Hymenochirus boettgeri. Next base: position 39,945,939 of record CM033469.1, on the reverse strand, counting down.
TGAAAGCCAGGTCTGTTATGCAAAAAGATAATTATAGAGAAATGCAAAATGCCTGTGTAAAAAAGTTATAAATATAAGGCTTTAGATTCTAAGTAATAACTTTGCGATCCATAGATATATATACGTAAGACATGCCCCTGTAGGGGATTAAGGGGAGACACGATGAAGAAGGTTTATAGTGTTAGCAGCCCAGAGGATTATTTTGCCCCTGTCAGATGTTAAGGGGCATGTCCACCATAAAATAAACTTAGCTTAATAATGTTTAACAACCACCCAAACCTAGGTTTCACAATATTTTTAAGTTTCGAAGATGACCTAGAACTTTCTTACCTGACCCGGTTCCTTCACCGCTCTTACTACTGACAGCTACTCCATTTCCTGGTTGCGCCTGTTAGTTAAGTTATGATGTCATGCCCAATTGCCTGACAGCCACGACCAGGAAGAAAAGCTGTCAGCACAGAAACAATCTGCTCCTTTCTTTGCTCAAAACCGGAGCAGGGGGCGGCGCCGGGTCAGGTAAGTCCCTAAAGGAGAATTTTTGAAACTTAAGAATATTGCAAAAGCTAGGTTTGGGGGTGTGGGGGGGGTGTTTAACATTTTAAAGCAAACTTTTATTAGGGTGGACTTGCACTTTAAGTACGGTGAAAGACATCTAGCAATAAGAATGTTTCCCATCTCTTGATGGACAGAAGTATAGATGCCCTTTAATACATTTTGCATCCCATTTATCAAGGGTCTGGTCTGATTGTTTAATGTATTTATTTTTCTTTTCTAAATTTTGCTTTTATTAATATAGCACATTGTATAATGACGTGTGCCTTACAAGTTCCAATAATTTAAAAGCTTCATCACATGTTCTCTCCTAATTTCCCTCTCAGAACCTACAGAACCTTCCAGATATGTGTAGGGAAGCTGTAATACTGTATAATCTCCCTATTTAGTTTATTAGTGATATTTATTTATTTCAAAACTGCAGAGGCCCCACTGCTATTTTCTTGCCAGGCCCCCTAGAGGCCGAGACAGTATGGCCATCAGCTGTTTTTAAACTACTGCAGGTTCGGTACTGGTTAATTAAGTTACGTGATCATCTGTTATAAACACCAGTATCGGACCAGCAGTAATTTAAAAACAGCTGATCATGATATTGGTTCTGCAGATTGGTGGGACCTCTTAGTTCCCTGCGGAGGCTGTGAGGGCTGTAGTTTGGCCACTGTTCCAGTTTGTTGTACAACCTGTTCTAAATTTAATCAATGTCCTTTTTGTTTAAAAATTTATTTTAAGAAAAACTAGAAAGGTAAATTCTAAACTTTAAATTTGGCTTGAAAGTCTGCATTTCAGGTAATGTGTATGTCTGTTTGGATATAAATGATATTGGTACTTTTACAACAAACTGGCAGGATATTGGTATTAGTAAGACAAACTGACATGATATTGGTATTAGTAAGACAAACTGACATGATATTGGTATTAGTAAGACAAACTGACATGATATTGGTATTGGTACAGCTAACTGGCATGATATTGGTATTAGTAAGACAAACTGGCATGATATTGGTATTAGTAAGACACACTGGCATGATATTGGTATTAGTAAAACAAACTGGCAGGATATTGGTATTGGTACAGCTAATTGGCAGGATATTGGTATTAGTAAAACAAACTGGCATGATATTGGTATTGGTACAGCTAACTGGCAGGATATTGGTATTGGTACAGCTAACTGGCAGGATATTGGTATTGGTACAGCTAACTGGCAGGATATTGGTATTAGTAAGACAAACTGGCATGATATTGGTATTAGTAAGACAAACTGGCAGGATATTGGTATTGGTACAGCTAACTGGCAGGATATTGGTATTAGTAAAACAAACTGGCAGGATATTGGTATTGGTACAGCTAACTGGCAGGATATTGGTATTAGTAAAACAAACTGTCAGGATATTGGTATTAGTAAAACAAACTGGCAGGATATTGGTATTAGTAAAACAAACTGGCAGGATATTGGTATTGGTATAAGAAACTGGCAAGATATTGGTATTAGTACAGCAAATTGGCACGATACTGGTATTGGTCCAACAAACTGGCATGATATTGGTATTGGTAAAACAAACTGGCACGATATTGGTATTGGTCCAACAAACTGGCATGATATTGGTATTGGTATAAGAAACTGGCATGATATTGGTATTAGTACAGCAAATTGGCACGATACTGGTATTGGTCCAACAAACTGGCATGATATTGGTATTAATCCAACAAACTGGCATGATATTGGTATTGGTATAAGAAACTGGCATGATATTGGTATTGGTACAGCAAGCTGACATGATTTTGGTATTTATGCAGTAAACTGGCATGATATTGGTATTAGTAAAACAAACTGGCAGGATATTGGTATTAGTAAGACAAACTGGCATGATATTGGTATTAGTTAGACAAACTGGCATGATATTGGTATTAGTTAGACAAACTGGCATGATATTGGTATTAGTTAGACAAACTGGCATGATATTGGTATTAGTAAGACAAACTGGCATGATATTGGTTATTAGTAGACAAACTGACTTGATATTGGTATTGGTACAGCTACTGGCATGATATTGGTATTAGTAAGACAACTGGCATGATATTGGTATTAGTAGAACCACTGGCATGATATGGTTATTAAAACAAAAACTGGCAGGATATTGGTATTGGTACAGCTAATTGGCAGGATATTGGTATTAGTAAAACAACTGGCATGATTTGTATTGGTACAGCTAACTGGCAGGTTATTGGTATTGGTACAGCTAACTGCAGGATATTGGTATTAGTAAGACAAACGGGAATGATATTGGTATTAGTAAGACAAACTGACATGTATTTGGTATTCGTAAAACAACTGACATGATTTGGTATTGGTACAGCTAACTGGCATGATATTGGTATTAGTAAACAAACTGGCATGATATTGGTATTAGTAGACACACTGGCATGAATTGGTATTAGTAAAACAAACTGGCAGGATATTGGTTTGGTACAGCTAATTGGCAGGATATTGTTATTAGTAAAACAAACTGGCAGTATTGGTATTGGTACAGCTAACTGGCATGATATTGGTATTGGTACAGCTAACTGGCAGGATATTGGTATTGGTACAGCTAACTGGCAGGATATTGGTATTAGTAAGACAAACTGGCATGATATTGTTTATTAGACAAACTGGCATGATATTGGTATTAGTAAGACAAACTGACATGATATTGGTATTCGTAAAACAAACTGACATGGTATTGGTACAGCTAACTGGCATGATATTGGTATTAGTAAGACAAACTGGCATGATATTGGTATTAGTAGACACACTGGCATGATGTTGGTATTAGTAAACAAACTGGCAGGATATTGGTATTGGTACAGCTAACTGGCATGATATTGGTATTGGTACAGCTAACTGGCAGGATATTGGTATTTGACAGCTAACTGCAGGATATTGGTTTAGTTAGACAACTGGCATATATTGGTATTAGTTAGACAAACTGGCATGATATTGGTATTAGTAAGACAAACTGACTTGATATTGGTATTGGTACAGCTACCTGGCATGATATTGGTATTAGTAAGACAAACTGGCATGATATTGGTATTAGTAAGACACACTGGCATGATATTGGTATTAGTAAAACAAACTGGCAGGATATTGGTATTGGTACAGCTAATTGGCGGATATTGGTATTAGTAAACAAACTGGCAGGATATTGGTATTGGTACAGCTAACTGGCAGGATATTGGTATTGGGTACAAGCTAACTGGCAGGATATTGGTATTAGTAAGACAAACGGAATGATATTGGTATTAGTAAGACAAACTGACATGATTTGGTATTCGTAAAACAAACTGACATGATATGGTATTGTACAGCTAACTGGCATGTATTGGTATTAGTAAGACAAACTGGCTGATATTGGTATTAGTAAGACACACGGCATGATATTGGTATTAGTAAAACAAACTGGCAGGATATTGGTAGTGTACAGCTAATTGGCAGGATATTGGTATTAGTAAACAAACTGGCAGTATTGGTATTTACAGCTAACTGCTGATATGGTATTGGTACAGCTAACTGGCAGGATATTGGTATTGGTACAGCTAACTGGCAGGATATTGGTATTAGTAAGACAAACTGGCATGATATTGGTATTAGTTAGACAAACTGGCATGATATTGGTATTAGTAAGACAAACTGACATGATATTGGTATTCGTAAACAAACTGACATGATATTGGTATTGGTACAGCTAACTGGCATGATATGGTTTAGTAAGACAAACTGGCATGATATGGTATTAGTAAGACACACTGGCATGATGTTGGTATTAGTAAAACAAACTGGCAGGATATTGGTATTGGTACAGCAACTGGCTATATTGGTATGGTACAGCTAACTGGCAGGATTTGGTATGGTACAGCTAACTGGCATGATATTGGTATTAGTTAGACAAACTGGCATGATATTGGTATTAGTAAGACAAACTGACATGATATTGGTATTCGTAAAACAAACTGACATGATATTGGTATTGGTACAGCTAACTGGCATGATATTGGTATTAGTAAGACAAACTGGCATGATATTGGTATTAGTAAGACACACTGGCAGATATTGGTATTAGTAAAACAACTGGCAATATTGGATTGGTACAGCTAATTGGCAGGATATTGGTATTAGTAAAACAAACTGGCGGATATTGGTATTGGTACACGCTAATTGGCAGGATATTGTATTAGTAAACAAACTGGCATGATATTGGTATTGCTACAGCTAACTGGCAGGATATTGGTATTGGTACAGCTAACTGGCAGGATATTGGTATTAGAAAAACAAACTGGCAGGATATTGGTATTGGTACAGCTAATTGGCAGGATATTGGTATTAGTAAACAAACTGGCATGATATTGGTATTGGTACAGCTAACTGGCAGGATATTGGTATTGGTACAGCTAACTGGCAGGATATTGGTATTGTAAGACAAACTGGCATGATATTGGTATTAGTAAGACAAACTGGCAGGATATTGGTATTTTACGCTACCTGGCAGGATATTGGTATTAGTAGACAAACTGGCATTATTTGGTATTGTAAAACAAACTGGCATGATAATGGTATTAGTAAACAAACTGGCATGATATGGTATGTGTAAAACAAACTGGCAGGATATTGGTATTCGTAAAACAAACTGACATGATAATGGTATTGGTACAGCTACCTGGCATGATATTGGTATTAGTAAGACCACTGGCATGATATTGGTATTGTAAGACACACTGGCATGATATTGGTATTATAGTAAAACAACTGGCAGGATATTGGTATTGGTACAGCTAATGGCAGATATTGGTATTGTACAGTAACTGGCATGATATTGGTATTAGTTAGACAAACTGGCATGATATTGTATTAGTTAGACAAACTGGCATATATTGGTATTAGTAACAATGACTGATATTGGTATTCGTAAAACAAACTGACATGATATTGGTATTGGTACAGCTAACTGGCATGATATTGGTATTAGTAAGACAAACTGGCATGATATTGGTATTAGTAAGACACACTGGCATGATATTGGTATTAGTAAAACAAACTGGCAGGATATTGGTATTGGTACAGCTAACTGGCATGATATTGGTATTGGTACAGCTAACTGGCAGGATATTGGTATTGGTACAGCTAACTGGCAGGATATTGGTATTAGTAGACAACTGCATGATATTGGTATTAGTTAGACAAACTGGCATGATATTGGTATTAGTAAGACAAACTGACGTGATATTGGTATTCGTAAAACAAACTGACATGATATTGGTATTGGTACAGATAACTGGCATGATATTGGTATTAGTAAGACAAACTGGCATGATATTGGTATTAGTTAGACAAACTGGCATGATATTGGTATTAGTTAGACAAACTGACATGATATTGGTATTGGTACAGCTAACTGGCAGGATTATTGGTATTAGAAAAACAAACTGGCAGGATATTGGTATTGGTACAGCTAATTGGCAGGATATTGGTATTAGTAAAACAAACTGGCATGATATTGGTATTGGTACAGCTAACTGGCAGGATATTGGTATTGGTACAGCTAACTGGCAGGATATTGGTATTGGTACAGCTAACTGGCAGGATATTGGTATTAGTAAGACAACTGGCATGATATGTGTATTAGTAAGACAAACTGGCAGGATATTGGTATGGTACAGCTAACTGGCAGGATATTGGTATTAGTAAGACAAACTGACATGATATTGGTATTCGTAAAACAAACTGACATGATATTGGTATTGGTACAGATAACTGGCATGATATTGGTATTAGTAAGACAAACTGGCATGATATTGGTATTAGTTAGACAAACTGGCATGATATTGGTATTAGTTAGACAAACTGGCATGATATTGGTATTGGTACAGCTACTGGCAGATATTGGTATTAGTAAAACAACTGGCATATTGGTATTGGTACAGCAACTGGCAGGATATTGGTATTGGTACAGCTAACTGGCAGGATATTGGTATTGGTACAGCTAACTGGCAGGATATTGGTATTAGTAAGACAAACTGGCATGATATTGGTATTAGTAAGACAAACTGGCAGGATATTGTATTGTGGGGTACAGCTAATGGCAGGATATTGGTATTGGTACAGCTAACTGGCAGGATATTGGTATTAGTAAGACAAACTGCATGATATTGGTATTAGTAAGACAACTGGCAGGATATTGGTATTGGTACAGCTAACTGGCAGGATATTGGTATTAGTAAAACAAACTGGCAGGATATTGTATTGGTACAGCTAACTGGCAGGATATTGGTATTAGTAAAACAAACTGTCAGGATATTGGTATTAGTAAAACAAACTGGCAGGATATTGGTATTAAGAAACAAACTGGCAGATATGTATTGGTATAAGAAACTGGCAAGATATTGGTATTGTACAGCAAATTGGCACGATACTGGTATTGGTCCAACAACTGGCATGATATTGGTATTGGTAAAACAACTGGCACTATATTGGTATTGGTCCAACAAACTGGCATGATATTGGTATTGGTAAAGAAACTGGCATATATGGTATTAGTACAGCAAATTGGCACGATACTGGTATTGGTCCAACAACTGGCATGATATTGGTATTAATCCAACAAACTGGCATGATATTGGTATTGGTATAAGAAACTGGCATGATATTGTATTGTAACGCAAGCTTGACATGATTTTGGTATTTATGCAGTAACTGGCATGATATTGGTATTAGTAAAACAAACTGGCAGGATATTGGTATTAGTAAAACAAACTGTCAGGATATTGGTTTAAGTACAGCTAACTGGCAGGATATTGGTATTAGTAAAACAAACTGGCAGGATATTGGTATTGGTACAGCTAATTGGCAGGATATTGGTATTAGTAAAACAAACTGGCATGATATTGGTATTGGTACAGCTAACTGGCAGGATATTGGTATTGGTACAGCTAACTGGCAGGATATTGGTATTAGTAGACAAACGGGAATGATTATGGTATTAGTAAGACAAACTGACATGATATTGGTATTCGTAAAACAAACGGACATGATTTGGTATTGGTACAGCTAACTGGCATGATATTGGTATTAGTAAGACAAACTGGCATATATTGGTATTAGTAGAACACATGGCATGATATTGGTATTAGTAAAACAAACTGGCAGGATATTGGTATTGGTACAGCTAATTGGCAGGATATTGGTATTAGTAAAACAAACTGGCAGGATATTGGTATTGGTACAGCTAACTGGCATGATATTGGTATTGGTACAGCTAACTGGCAGGATATTGGTATTGGTACAGCTAACTGGCAGGATATTGGTATTAGTAAGACAAACTGGCATGATATTGGTATTAGTTAGACAAACTGGCATGATATTGGTATTAGTAAGACAAACTGACATGATATTGGTATTCGTAAAACAAACTGACATGGTATTGGTACAGCTAACTGGCATGATATTGGTATTAGTAAGACAAACTGGCATGATATTGGTATTAGTAAGACACACTGGCATGATGTTGGTATTAGTAAACAAACTGGCAGGATATTGGTATTGGTACAGCTAACTGGCATGATATTGGTATTGGTACAGCTAACTGGCAGGATATTGGTATTGGTACAGCTAACTGGCAGGATATTGGTATTAGTTAGACAAACTGGCATGATATTGGTATTAGTTAGACAAACTGGCATGATATTGGTATTAGTAAGACAAACTGACTTGATATTGGTATTGGTACAGCTACCTGGCATGATATTGGTATTAGTAAGACAAACTGGCATGATATTGGTATTAGTAAGACACACTGGCATGATATTGGTATTATTAAACAAACTGGCAGGATTGGTATTGGTACAGCTAATTGGCAGGATATTGGTATTAGTAAAACAAACTGGCATGATATTGGTATTGGTACAGCTAACTGGCAGGATATTGGTATTGGTACAGCTAACTGGCAGGATATTGGTATTAGTAAGACAAACGGGAATGATATTGGTATTAGTAAGACAAACTGACATGATATTGGTATTCGTAAAACAACTGACATGATATTGGTATTGGTACAGCTAACTGGCATGATATTGGTATTAGTAAGACAAACTGGCATGATATTGGTATTAGTAAGACCCACTGGCATGATATTGGTATTAGTAAAACAAACTGGCAGGATATTGGTATTGGTACAGCTAATTGGCAGGATATTGGTATTAGTAAAACAAACTGGCAGGATATTGGTATTGGTACAGCTAACTGGCATGATATGGTATTGGTACAGCTAACTGCAGGATATTGGTATGGTACAGCTAACTGGCAGGATATTGGTATTAGTAAACAAACTGGCATGATATTGGTATTAGTTAGACAAAACTGGCATGATATTGGTATTAGTAAGACAACTGCATGATATTGGTATTCGTAAAACAAACTGACATGATATTGGTATTGTACAGCTAACTGCATGATATTGGTTATAGTAAGACAAACTGGCATGATATTGGTATTAGTAAGACACACTGGCATGATGTTGGTATTAGTAAAACAAACTGGCAGGATATTGGTATTGGTACAGCTAACTGGCATGATATTGGTATTGGTACAGCTAACTGGCAGGATATTGGTATTGGTACAGCTAACTGGCAGGATATTGGTATTAGTTAGACAAACTGGCATGATATTGGTATTAGTAAGACAAACTGACATGATATTGGTATTCGTAAAACAACTGACATGATTTGGTATTGGTACAGCTAACTGGCATGATATGGTATTAGTAAGACAAACTGGCATGATATTGGTATTAGTAAGACACACTGGCATGATTGGTATTAGTAAACAAACTGGCAGGATATTGGTATTGGTACAGCTAATTGCAGGATATTGGTATTAGTAAAACAAACTGGCAGGATATTGGTATTGGTACAGCTAATTGGCAGGATATTGGTATTAGTAAAAACAAACTGGCATGATATTGGTATTGCTACAGCTAACTGGCAGGATATTGGTATTGGTACAGCTAACTGGCAGGATATTGGTATTAGAAAAACAAACTGGCAGGATATTGGTATTGGTACAGCTAATTGGCAGGATATTGGTATTAGTAAAACAAACTGGCATGATATTGGTATTGGTACAGCTAACTGGCAGGATATTGGTATTGGTACAGCTAACTGGCAGGATATTGGTATTAGTAAGACAAACTGGCATGATATTGGTATTAGTAAGACAAACTGGCAGGATATTGGTATTGTTACAGCTAACTGGCAGGATATTGGTATTAGTAAGACAAACTGGCATGATATTGGTATTAGTAAAACAAACTGGCATGATAATGTATTAGTAAAACAAACTGGCATGATAATGGTATTAGTAAAACAAACTGGCAGGATATTGGTATTCGTAAAACAAACTGACATGATAATGGTATTGGTACAGCTACCTGGCATGATATTGGTATTAGTAAGACACACTGGCATGATATTGGTATTAGTAAGACACACTGGCATGATATTGGTATTAGTAAAACAAACTGGCAGGATATTGGTATTGGTACAGCTAATTGGCAGGATATTGGTATTGGTACAGCTAACTGGCATGATATTGGTATTAGTTAGACAAACTGGCATGATATTGGTATTAGTTAGACAAACTGGCATGATATTGGTATTAGTAAGACAAACTGACATGAATGGTATTCGTAAAACAACTGACATGATATGGTATTGGTACAGCTACTGGCATGATATTGGTATTAGTAGACAAACTGGCATGATATTGGTATTAGTAAGACACACTGGCATGATATTGGTATTAGTTAAAACAAACTGGCAGGATATTGGTATTGGTACAGCTAACTGAGCATATATTGGTATTGGTACAGCTAACTGGCAGGATATTGGTATTGGTACAGCTAACTGGCAGGATATTGGTATTAGTAAGACAAACTGGCATGATATTGGTATTAGTTAGACAAACTGGCATATATTGGTATTAGTAAGAACAACTGACGTGATATTGGTATTCGTAAACAAACTGACATGATATTGGTATTGGTACAGATAACTGGCATGATATTGGTATTAGTAAGACAAACTGGCATGATATTGGTATTAGTTAGACAAACTGGCATGATATTGGTATTAGTTAGACAAACTACATGATATTGGTATTGGTACAGCTAACTGGCAGGATATTGGTATTAAGAAACAAACTGGCAGGATATTGGTATTGGTACAGCTAATTGGCAGGATATGGTATTAGTAAAAACAAACTGGCATGATATTGGTATTGGTACAGCTAACTGGCAGGATATTGGTATTGGTACAGCTAACTGGCAGGATATTGTTATTGGTACAGCTAACTGGCAGGATATTGGTATTAGTAAGACAAACTGGCTGATATTGGTATTAGTTAAGACAAACTGGCAGGATATTGGTATTGTACAGCTAACTGCAGGATATTGGTATTAGTAAGACAACTGACATGATATTGGTATTCGTAAAACAAACTACATGATATTGGTATTGGTACAGATAACTGGCATGATATTGGTATTAGTAAAAGACACTGGCATGATATTGGTATTAGTTAGACAAACTGGCATGATATTGGTATTAGTTAGACAAACTGGCATGATATTGGTATTGGTACAGCTAACTGGCAGGATATTGGTATTAGTAAAACAAACTGGCATGATATTGGTATTGGTACAGCTAACTGGCAGGATTTTGTATTGGTACAGCTAACTGGCAGGATATTGGATTGGTACAGCTAACTGGCAGGATATTGTATTAGTAAGACAAACTGGCATGATATTGGTATTAGTAAGACAAACTGGCGATATTGTATTGGACAGCTAACTGGCAGGATATGGTATTGGTACAGCTAACTGGCAGGATATTGGTATTAGTAAGACAAACTGGCATGATATTGTTATTAGTAAGACAAACTGGCAGGATATTGGTATTGGTACAGCTAACTGGCAGGATATTGGTATTAGTAAAACAAACTGGCAGGATATTGGTATTGGTACAGCTAACTGGCAGGATATTGGTATTAGTAAAACAAACTGTCAGGATATTGGTATTAGTAAACAAACTGGCAGGATATTGGTATTAGTAAAACAAACTGGCAGGATATTGGTATTGGTATAAGAAACTGGCAAGATATTGGTATTAGTACAGCAAATTGGCACGATACTGGTATTGGTCCAACAAACTGGCATGATATTGGTATTGGTAAAACAAACTGGCACATATTTGGTATTGGTCCAACAAACGGCATGATATTGGTATTGGTATAAGAAACTGGCATGATATTGGTATTAGTACAGCAAATTGGCACGATACTGGTATTGGTCCAACAAACTGGCATGATATTGGTATTAATCCAACAAACTGGCATGATATTGGTATTGGTATAAGAAACTGGCATGATATTGGTATTGGTACAGCAAGCTGACATGATTTTGGTATTTATGCAGTAAACTGGCATGATATTGGTATTAGTAAAACAAACTGGCAGGATATTGGTATTAGTAAAACAAACTGTCAGGATATTGGTTTAAGTACAGCTAACTGGCAGGATATTGGTATTAGTAAAACAAACTGGCAGGATATTGGTATTAGTAAAACAAACTGTCAGGATATTGGTTTAAGTACAGCTAACTGGCAGGATATGGATTTAGTAAAACAAACTGGCAGGATATTGGTATGGGTACCGACAGCTGGACAGGATTTGTGTTTTATCAGTAAACTGTCATGATATTGGTACAGCAAGCAAACTGGCGTCATATTGGTATTGGTACAGCAAACTGGCATGATATTGGTATTGGTACAGCAAGCAAACTGCCATCATATTGGTATTGGTACAGCAAACTGGCATGATATTGGTACTTGTACAGTAAATTGGCATTGACACTGTACAAATACCAATATCATGCCAGTTGGCTGTACAAGTACAATGGACAGCAACATTGTGATGCATAACAAATTAAATACATTTATAATGTTCTGTTCCTGCAGTTACAGAATATAAAGAGAAAACCACACGACAACCACATCCTAATTCAGAATATCAAACAGCAAGAAATCATATGCTACAAATAGATTTCTAATGTAGTGAAAATAAGAGCTCATTGAGGGCTAATTGTTGTGGCCTTGTAACTGTTGTAGATCAAGGATTGTAGGGAAGGGGGAAAATTGTGTCTCTGTCTGCAAAAAAACCCCAAAACCTTTTAACACCAACACCTAAGCACCTCCCCCTTCCTCCCTCTAGCTGATGATTATGCCTTGATCCATTGCAGTGTATGGCCCAGTGACCTCTGCACACAATGTCTGGCTATGTGAAACATCATGGTATAAAGACCTGACCTAAGGCCAACATTCCAATAGAATAGAACAGAATAGAACATTACTTTTAAAAAAAACAAAAAAACCAAAACCCAAAATATATATATAATGGAAATATTATGTATAGAAAATATTCAAAATAGGAGGTATTTTCCTTTATAGGTTATATGTAAATGAAAACTTAATATTGTTGCATTAGTCCAACTGGTTAAAATAAGTTAGCCTTTAATCAATATGGAATCAATATGGAAGAATGGCGTTCCATTAGTACAACATTTTACCTCCCGTTGCCTTTAACGGTCTTTGTAGGGAAAATTTGAGTTCTGGAAAATTAGCTTAAATGAGCAATCCCGAGTTGGCTTGTCTAACTAGAAGATATCATAGACCAGTGGTGCCGAACCTATGGCATGGGTGCCAGAGGTGGCATTCTGAGCCCTCTCTGTGGGCACTCATGCACAGCAGAGTTTGTTACCAGAAAGCCAGAGAGAAAGTGTAGCGTCTGTCTGTAGCAGAGAGAGGTCACATGCTATAACATTCAGCTCTGCTTGAGTAGGGTTAATGGTCACTGTTTTAGACCCCAAACTCCTGTCTTATAACGTAGGGTTAATGGTCACAGTTTTAGACCCCAAACTCCTGTTTGGTAATGTAGAGTGGTTTTTCTAAAGTAAAAACCCCATATTCATTGTTAAATGATCATGTTGGCACTATGCATTAAAAAGTGGTGTTTTGGGTTGCAGTTTGGGCACTCAGCCTCTAAAAGGTTCGCCATCATGGCCATAGACAGTTTTAAGAGAATATATTAGATGCCATATTGAAGTTCCATGACAATGTAAAGTAGAATAGGCTTGAAAATATTTATATAGGTCACAGACCTCCAAGGTGACTTCTAAAATCCTGATATTTTATACAGTGGAGGTACATTATTGGGTCATGTGACACTGATGACATAGCTATGACATAGCTAGAGACATTGGCATGATATGTTGATATTTCCTCAAATACAACTGCAGTTCTAGACACATGCATTAGCTATGGGACATAAAGGAAGATTTTGCACATCTCTCTCCCTTACTCTGGGAACCTGAGTGTAAGACTTTACTTCTGGTAACTTAGATTTCTTAGATTTTGTGGGCAATGCTATTCATATAGCATGAGACTGCAAGATACCTTCTGTAATGAGAAGGCTCTGCTCCATTTTTATGCTCTTTGGAGGGATTTTTGCTCCTTTTGGCCCACCTCTCTGTAAGCTATATAGCTGCCTTGTCTGTTGAGCACCCAAGTCCTACCCCATAGAGCCATGAATCTGTATCGTGCACTGACGAGATCTAACAAGATTGAAACATGTCATGTCTGCAGGTCAGATGACTGGATCTATGCAATAGGCTGTATTGCATGTTATTAAGCCAACGGTTCTGGACACATGCATTAGCCAAGGGACATAAAGTAGAATTTTGCATATCTCCGCCCCTTACTCTGGGGAACCTGGGAGTAAGAAATGACTTCTTGTTTTTAGATTTTGTGAACAATGCTATTCATATAGCATGAGACTACAAGATACCTTCTGTAATAAGAAGGCTCTGCTCCATTTTTATGCTCTGTGGAGGGCTTTTTGCTCCTTTTGGCCCACCTCTCCCTAAGCTATCTAGCTGCCTTGTCTCAAAAACAACCAAACCGTAATTGATTCAGTGTTGTTTAATATACTGCATTTGCTTTATCCCCCCCCCCACACACACCAGAAGCCCTCCAAAATAAAAGTAATCAAGCTTTTTAATCACCATGCCGGGTTTTTTTTTGTTTTTTTTACAAAACATACAAATAAAATTCTAATTTTAAGCCTGATTTTAAAATGGTTAACGTTCAAGGGAAAAGACTCACAATAGCATTAGTTTACAGTAATCTGTCAACAGCGTTCATCACCTGCTGCCCCTGAATTATTTACAGTAACTGTTAACAAAGAGCAGGTGTCTCTGATTTAAAACTGAAAGAAGAAAAGGCACAATGACAAAGCCTCAATTAACTGTCAAAAGATAGAGGAAGTAAAAGTAGGTAGTCTCTGCTGACACCTACATTGTACCAGCTCATTGTGATTCTCTTCCTACAAACTGCTCATGTGGATAAACCACCTGTTGTCTGTTCTTCGGACCATAGCCCAATTCAGCTGTAGAACTAAAGGTTCTGACTATATTTCAGTCTATTGCCCTTTTCACCCAAACAGATAATCCATCACAAACCCGAACACAGCCACTTGGTAGCTGTGTTCCCCTGCCCCCCTGGCAGATCCATCTCAGAGACGTAACTACCATGGGAGCAGCCCCTGCAACCAAAAGGTGCACAAGGCTAAGGGAGCCCCATCTTCATACTTTTTACCACAAATATAGGCCCAACTACTGTGAATGAAGCAGGGAAGGGTCTCCTCCTGATTAACATACTGTATTGGCAGTATTGGTGCATTTATGGCCACTATATCACACTATTCCACACTTAGTGTCTCCTTGTACTCAGTGCTGTTGGTGTTGTCGCTGTGCCCTCTGAGCTTCTAACCACAAACAGCTATTGAAATAAATTTGCAAATATTGAAGAACGCACTAGATGTTGCTTTTATTGTGATAAGATATGTGCACAAAGTTTCAGGGTGACCCCCTTGGTCAGGTGCATCCTGACAAAGGGGTTAAACCAACATCCAAGTTCTCTGGTGCTGCCTTTTTACAGATCAACATTCAAATCAATTTGAGTTCAACTAATAAACATTTACAACAGAAAAGGATTCTGTGCACCTTAAAAGCAATGTTTGCCCTGAAAATGTTCCCTTGTTTACAGTCCAGAAACTGCTGATTAAACAATTTATATTTTGTCACCTATAATCTCTAATCAAAAATACACATTAAAACTCAATCTATCCAAAACAGAATTAATCATTTCCCCCCCCTAAACTGGCACCTAGTCCACCATTCTCCATCTCTATTGATAATATGGTCATTAACCCAGTTGAATCTGCACGCTGCCTTGGAGTGATCTTTAAAGGGCATGTCCACCCCCAAAACAAAAAAATAACCGTTAATTGCCCACCTTGTGTTGATTAAAATGATTGCTATCTCTCCTCTGAAAGCCTTATGGCTCATAAGTATGACCACAGTGAAGATAAAAAAACTGAACACTAGGAGGCTCAGATACCTTATTTTGTTTCATCCTCCGTCTCTGCCTCCGGTAGAAAAATGTCCTGCGCAGTACATCAAATCTCCCCAAACACGGAAGCATCCGCTCCCCCCTCCTCACCCCTCCCATCAAGTGACGTCAATTTTTGAAAAAAACAACGAGATTTGGATCTCGTAGCACTGATCTCCAATGGGCCAATCACGCATCGGCATTTCGGCAGCCAATAGGAATATTTTCTTAGCTTCAGCTGGCTCCACCAATCCTGAACATTTGGATACCAGTTGGTAACCAAACAATCAATCGGGTGTTGAGAATCCCGATCCTGCTTAAATAACACTATTTATATAGCCTGTGTCGTCAGAGTGTGGGTGAGCTATTAAGGATATTCCAAGGGCCGGATTAACACCCTCGAGACTGTGATCGCGCACAGCGTTCTTGCGTCACTGGATTGACAGGTGCATGAGGAGAGAGATGGCCTTAGGCTTCAGAATTGCAGAGGATGATATCTTTATAAGTAAAACGATTTTGGAAAAACTAATATGGCATTTCAGGTAGGGCACCACTATAATACCTATTATAAAAAGTTCATTTTGGGGGGTGGACATGCCCTTTAACTCCTCATTTTCCTTCCTTCACATTAACAATGTCGCTAGGACCTGTCGTTTTCTCCTTCGCAATATTGCCAAGATCTGCCCTTTTCTCTCTTTCTCCACTACTAAAATGCTCATCCATGCCCTTATAATCTCCCATCTTGACTACTGTAACATACTACTGCTTGGACTCCCGGCCTCTCATCTCTATCCCCTCCAGTCTATCTTAAACTCGGCAGCTCGGATCATCTCTCTCTCCTCCAAAAGAGAACCCACAACTCCAATACTTTAGTCCATAGGGTGGCTTCCCATCAAACAGAGAATCATATTCAATACCCTGCTTTTTACCTTTAAATCCCTTTGCTCTACTGCACCTCCCTACTTATCTTCTCTCTTGGTCCCTTAAGTTCCAGGCCGTGCCCTCCATTCCTCACAAGGAAATCTTCTCCACAAACCCACAACAAACACTGCTGCCTCCCGCCTTAAACCATTGTCTCTTGCTGCTCCCTACCTTTGGAACTCTCTCCCTCTCTCGCTTCGCCTGGTGACATCTATTAACACTTTCAAATCTAGACTGTTATCCTACCTTTCTGAGCATCAGCATAACTAATGATTGTTAGCCATTTTAAGCACTTTGCACCCATCCCCCTCACTTGTATCTGTATGTTGTCCCCCCACTTAGATTGTAAGCTCTTCCGGGCAGGGATCTCATTCCTAATGTGTCTAGGCTTGTTGCACTTACATTCATTTATACATAATTTATATATATGCTTTCTTAACCGATGTGTGAAATTGTATTTAACTTAATTTAATTTTTATCTATCTGTATAATGGCTTGCACTTATCCCCTTGTTTGTATACTCTGTATTTTATAATGTACAGCGCTGTGTACCCAAGTGGCGCTTTATAAATAAAATTATACATACATTAAAATCCTACCATCCTACAGTACAGAAAGCCATGTGGTGACTACCCCCTCATATGGTCATTGAGTTTAGACATGCTCAATATATGCTCAAAATAAGCTTATTTGTACTTCCCTTTGGTGGGCATAAAATTGGCAGTAAAGGGGGTAGGGCTTTCTGTAATAAAAAATTACATTACATTCAAAGAGGAATAACAACTAAGGTAGGGTTAAAAGGAGGGGGGGAATGGGATTGAGGTTGGAGCATGTCAGCCATGACACAAGTAGCCTTATGACAGATGCCTAAACCGGAAGTATGAGTAATGTCTTCTATCTCCCTGGTAATTGTATTTTGTATTTTTATTGGGTTAAAGCGTCTTTGGCCATTATTGTTGCCCTTTAATAATTTCTGTCATTATAAAACAATATGGAGAATTGTCAAAATGTATATAAAACTTGTGCCAGATCAAGACGAGATCATCCTGATTGCCATCTTGAAATTAAAAGTGAATAGAAATTGTATTTTTATATTATTATAATATCACTCTGCAGGAGGAGTGAATACTCTAGACACATGGTTATGTTTTATCAGTAGCATTTGACTGCAATCTATAAAAATGTTCTTTTAAAGGGTAAGTCCAGCCCTAAAATGAAAACTTACATACAGGTAAATCACCCCCAAAACCCTAAAACAGTAATAGTTTGAAATCTGAAATATATGTCTAACCTGAAATCCTGCACAATGTCCTGTTTCCCCTGTTTCTGCTTCCTGGTTCTTCCAGTTAATAACTGTCAGTTATGGATTTGACAGTTGACATCACAGCCAATGACTGAATGTTAATCCTCTATCTGCCTCTTCTGAGCATGCTCAGGCTCAGTACAGGCTCAGTACAGGTTTCTAAACTGCTCAGTTTTATGAGGCATCCAGAAGCATAGCAGGCATACAGTAATAAATTCATAGGACAAACTATGATATATCAACATATTTTAAAGAGGCCATTCTATCAAAAAAATGTTCTTATGAGGGTGGAGTTGTCCTTTAAATATAAAAACTGCCACTGCTGGGAAAATTCTGTATGAGGTTTGAAATTATTTGTCTTTCTATAAAATTCAAAACAAAAGCTACACAGTAAATTCTTTTGAAACAGAAATCCTGCAGTTACTGCCCCCTCCTATGGCCCAGCGATCTCCGACATGCTCAGAGTGTTTTAGTGGAGGGGAAATACATAAAATTCAAAGGAAAAGTAACCTTTTGCAATGAAAAATGTAATCCATTTCAAATAAATTGATTAGGAATCACAGACAAGGGATTATTTCTGTATTGTTCGCAAAAAAAATGTAATTTAGGCTGGGGATCTTCTTTAAACCCTCTTAAATTTAAATTCTACTAAGAGAATATGGGGGTTTTAAGAGATTTCCCCATTATTGTTATTGTGTATGGCTTTGATAGAAATATGTTTGTGGCTGAGGTAAGCCATAATAATAAGGAATGTTATTTGAAAAAAATCTTCCTAATGAGTTACACAGCAGTAGAAAGAATTTCCAGGCCCTGTAGGACGCTGTATTGTTTTTTTCATAGAGCCATGACTAAATTAAAAGGGATGTTTCTTTTTTTGGAACCTTCCATATCGCCCCATCCTGCATTGCCAAAACGATTTCCCTCCCCTTCTCCTTAACAGTTCGTGAAGCATGTCCGCCTGCTATTCATAGCAAAATGAAGTATGGTAGAAAGTCCCTTCACTGTTTTTAAAAGAAACATTGCTGGCGTTCTAATGACCATTGTGTTTTCAGGTGAAATATATCAATCAGCGTGAGAAATAGCAAATCCTGACAGCGTCAGCATAGAGTATAAACACATGTAATCCTATAAACTGAAGCAGGCTTACTTGATATTACTTGACGTATATTTTTGTACATTCAAGGCTTTAAAAGACCCCATAGTTTGAATATAATATAATTGTTTTCATTTTTGTTATTAGAGAACTAAATTCATGTTTAACAGGGTTTGAACTTCTATATTTGGCACTACTGCATTTACTTATTATAATAATGCCATCTTTTTCCCAGTTTCCCATAATGCTCTAAAGTTGCTAATGCCAACCCTAATCAAGTCAATGGGGATGGTGTCAATCTAGATTTGGCCATCTAGAGGGTGTTACTAGCAGGGGAGGAATTTGGTGAAAATCTAGTTTGGTCTAGAATCTTGGTACATGGTAAATTACCTGTATTTTTATTATTAGGCCAAATATTTTGCATTTGCCTAAATGGTTACAAACTGAAAACAGCAGAAAGAAACATTCAGGGTTACTCAATAAAAGTTTTATTGTTAAAAATGGTGCTAATTTTGCCCCAACCAATCAGATGTTAGTTTTCAAATGTTAAAGGGCATGTCCACCCCCAAAACTATAATCCCCCCAACTACTGGCCCCACCATGTAGTGTAGTTTAATCCTTACCTCACATCCCAGCTCCATATGGTTCTCCTGTAGTCCCCCCCCCCAAGTCCCAAAAACTGCCCACCAGGAGGCTAGCAGGTCCATATAGGACTCTGCCTCCTACCTGGCCTCCGGGAGAAGTTTGGCATGCGCACTGCAGCCCTTCTCTCCCTCCCTCTCCCTCCCTCTCAGGATTCCCTCCCCTAGTGTAAAACCCTTTAGATATAGGATTCCCCTGTCCCCCCAGCCCCAACCGCTCCATTTTTATTCATAGAAAGTGCCCCAAACTTTACTTACCTACCAATGAACTCCCGGCAGCCGCGTCCGTGACAGACGCGACTGCCGTTCCCGCCCCTCTGTTTGCATTTTCTCGCAAGCAGAGGGCCAGCAGTGCGGCGGAGGAAAGAGGGGAGGTAAGTAAAGTTTGGGGAACTTTCTAAGAATATAAATAGAGCGGTTGGGGCTGGGGGGACAGGGGGAATACTATATCAAAAAATGTTTTTAAGGGTGGACATACCCTTTAAGTAAGATCTGATTGGTTGGGGCAAAATCAGCACCATTTTTAACGATAAAAACTTTTATTAAATTTCCCTGATTAACTTAAAATGGTTTATCATGGATAGATTGAGCATTTGTTCATTTTGGGCATCCAGTTTGTTTTTCTAAGCAAAGATGTTATTGTATAAAACTTTGTAGGATAATCAGTAAATATATGTAACATTTTACTTTTGAACCAGATATTTTGGGCCTCAAACAAACTGAGGCCGCACTGCAATGCGTTGCAATTTTTACAAATCGTTTTGTGCTTATCTGCTGGCCATTAGCTAATAACTGATTCCGCTACCAGTCCAGCCTCTTTTGATACTGCTCTGCATGGAAAAGACAGGAAACAACAGCAGCTGAGAACTGAGCGAACGGGTCTTGGTAAATATATTTAGGGGCCGAGGAGGAAGATTTTAACCTAGTGAGGTTTTAATAAATGGGATTTTTTTGGTGGGGGGGACCCTTTAAGACCTGATTTCTGTGTTGGACATTGCTTCTTTTTTAAATGTTCTCAAGTGGAAAAAACAAAAAAACAACAACGATAAATCTGATCCAATTTATATTGTATATTATAGATATATTATATTCCCTAAAAAGGCCAAGACTTATATTTGGAACGGTTACTCCCTAGTTTACACAAAATATTTAATTATGTGTCTCAAAGACATTTTGAAGCTTTTGGCGAAGCAGCCACAATCCATAAACACATCTGGAAAATATCTGCCTAATGATTCCCTAATTATTAAATTGCTACCAGGTGCCAGATTCACCTTGAAGTTCTATCTTTCCTTCCCTTGTAAAGAGAGAGCAGGTAGTTAGATAAAACTCATTTCAACCTTTCTCTGAATCTCACTGACAATATCTGGTTTAAATTCCTGGAGAGCTGGAAAGATTAGAAAAAGAATCTGCAACTCGGTGAGTTCTAATTAAGGATTCTCATGTCAAAATAAAGTGCATTACCCTGAAAGAGAAGCAGGGGATTCAATAAAAGTTCTTATCGTTAAAAATGGGGCTAATTTTGCCCCAACCAATCAGATCTTATTTAACATTTGAAAGCTAACATCTGATTGGTTGGGGCAAAATTAGCCCCATTTATAACGATAAGAACTTTTATTGAATAACCCTGAAGGTTTTTTTTTTTTAAAGTAGAATTTATTTTTCCCATCACCTATCTATACACAGTTTCATACAGAAGTTATTAAAGTAAAGTTGAAAAAAGTTGATGGCATTTAAACTTTTAATTATGAAATTTCTATGAAGCTTCTAGTTTAACCAGAGATTTAACATATTTTGCTTCATGACTAAAGAAACCGTTTTGTTTTTTTTAAAAATATATTATTATAGCCTTGATTACAAAATGATATTTTAGAAAGGGCGATGTAGATTATGCCTTGTCTGGTAAATAGGAATCCCAGCTGCATGTTAATTTTGCAAAAAGTTGTCTTTATTAACAGACATAAAGTCCTGATGAAGGTGCAGTAAGCTCCGAAATGTTGACTGCTAATAAAGTCTACTTTTTGCAAGACTGGTATTTTCTAATACAGTATATAGAACGCAAGCAGTTATGTCCACCAACTAGCACCTAGCAAGTGGAAGTAACTGCTAAAATATATATGTTCCTTGTCTAGTGTCAGCCATTTTGTCTCACTCCATGCTTCATCTTTGATTAATAGACTTTTGTAGACAAGAAACAAATTCTAGTTTGATAAAGCTTTAATTGGACATTCCTTCTATGTTCCTTAAGTGAGCTTGCAGGCGAAGCCATAGGGAGCCCCTCTGTAGGGTTGTATAGTAGTTTTATCTTTAACATGGTTTCAGGCAAAACTAACAGTCTCGTTGTCGAAATTTTGGTGGTTGAAAATTTGTTATAAAACTGTCAACATTTTGCAGTTTTGGTGTGGAATTTCAGTTTCGCTCAGCTAACTTCAGAAACTTTAATGCATTAACATGAACCTGATGGCAGTACAAAAGCGAGTTTGTGAATCCATACTCCTCCGTAACATATTAGTTACATTACACCAAAGAGAAGCTGCTATCAGCCAATGAAAATCTCGTACAAAAATAGAATTTTTAAAGGCATACTCACCATAACTGCACAGGACCTTTAAAAAAAGTTTACACTATTTATCAGGAATACTTGGCAGCAAAGGATAACACTCAAGAACATTTGCAATTGCAATCAACCTACCTGTTCAAGGAAGAAGCAGGACACGAAAGCTGGAAATTGATCCCTGCCCGAAACTCTACTCTACTAGCTATATACCACCAACAAAACTCTTCTTGTGACACGAGGATCTTTGAAAAGGCATCTCACCTTCTAACCCTTCAAAAGGCTGCGAGCAATAGGGTTGAGAAATATTTCTTTTTCATGCAGTAAACACAATAGTGTTGACTCAAACTTCATACAAAGGGAGTCTCCACGCCAGCTGATGTTGTTACCTGATAACTAGGATGTTACCTTCTGAAAGGGAACACTCACAGCCCTATTGTATGATTACTTGTAAATTGAGCCCAGAAATGTTTATATCTGGTTTAACTGTCTACTAAGTAACACAACACCTGGTATTTTTAAGTTTTGTTTAGTAATTGTTATAAGCTACTTGTTGTGCTTACAAATAGGTTGTTTACATTGAGACTGTTTCCTCCTGTAAATGTTCTAAATAAACATCCTCAACATGCATTTCTTTTTTTTAAATTTAAGGACATTGAATACAGGTTTTGTTTAGGTGAGAAATACTGGTGACTTGTAGATTAGACATGGATGAACTTCATATAATTCGGTCCGTTTTTGAACTTTTAAACTTCAGTAAAAGTTTGAATTTGGACCCATTAAAATCAATGGGGGAGTGATAGTTCGATATGATTTACAGCTAAACTAACAATGGTAACTTACTGTAAATGGCTGTGGCACCTGGGAAATGGTCTGGGGAACATGTCACTGTCACCAAAACTTGTTAAAACATTTCTTGAACAAGAGCGGGAAATCGTCGGGTTTTGCGCAAGCTACACTTTCACGCATGAACAAATAAATTCCATGCACACCAGGCTTGCAGTCCTGTGTACTTTATTATACGACTAGAGATGGCCGAACTTTCAAAAGCTCGGCCTCTTTTCAAACTTTCGAACTTCTAAAAAAGTTCGAAAGTCCGAAAACGGACCCATTAAAGTCAATAGGGGGGTAAATAGTTTGGAAAATTCCAATGAACTTTCCGAAATATTGCAGTGTAAACTTACCTTACAGGACCCTGGGAGATGGTCTGGGGAACACGTCTGTGCGCGGGAGATCAACATAAAAACTGGACATAGCGCACATGCATGCTACTTCTAGTTTCCGCATGCCACTTTCGGTAATCCTCGAACTTTCGATCAACGTTCGAGGATTTTCGAACGTTCTGCAAAACTCGAACGGCCGCTTCTGAAAATCCCTGAACGGCCACAGATTCGTGAATCGGCCAATCAGATTTCAGAAAATCTGATTGGTTAATGTAAACCATTAAAACCAAGTATTGAAAAATTAACCAATCAGAAACGGATTAGGGTTTTCTGCAAACCTATATAAAGAGGTGCAATCCTCCGCGGAGCTCAGAAGTCATCACAGTAGGTGGCAGAAGAAAGAAGCGGCTGGCAACATCGGCTTCACTGAGGCCGACAGTGCCAGCGGGCTCACTGTCAGCCGCAGTGAGCCTGCCTGGCATCGGCGACCTCAGTGGTGTTGGCGTTGCTAGCCCGAAGATGTTGCGTCTGATCAAGACGCCGGTAACATCGGCATTGTTGAGGCCACTGGCACCGGAGGTACCCCTGGTGGCCGCAGGGGTACTTCTTGGGGTCGGTTGCCTCAGTGGAGATGGTGTCACTGGATGGAAAACAGAAGACACAGCCCAAGGGCTCTTAAGAGCCGCCGGGGGTCCCGGTTCAGTGCCGCAAGGGCCCTTGCAAGGGTCTTGGTTCAAGCTGTGGGACCCCTTAAGCCCCAAAGGTCTCTTGTCAGGGCCGCAAAGGTCCTTGTAAGGACCTGGGAGGGGGTCCCAGTTTCGAGCTTTGGGACCCACCAAACGTCCGGCCGCGGGATTTTTGGCCGTTCGGCAATCTGAGAGCGCCCGTTTTGGGAATCTTTGGCCGTTCGGGGATTTTCGAAAGTGGCCATTCGAGACCTGCCGAACGTTCGACAATCTTCATACTTTCGAGAATTCTCGAATGTTTGAGGATTTTCGCAAATAGTCCCGCGAGTCCCGAAAATTTAACTAGTTGCTGCTTTGACGCCTTAGCCAAAATGCAATCAACACCTTGCTGGACGATAGATTTTTATACAAGTCAGTTGGATGATTAGTGGAACATCTTCAAGACGATTCAGTTGATTTAAGTGAATACAACAGGTATTTAATGTTTATACCAATTTGAGATGATTACATTTTGAATGTTGTCTTATTTTATAGTTAACAGTGGTATAGTCACTTCATTTTAAAATAACTTAGTTTTCTGTAATTTCAATTGTGGTTATTCCTAAGGCAAAAATAAAACTCTACTCACTTCTAGCCATTTAAATGAATGGGTTTGTTTATATTTACATGGTTACTAGGGTATTTCTGGATAGTGTTTTGGCTATCTGCGAATTTTCCCAACTGTAAATTCCATTTAGCGTTACATAATTAATAAATGAAGGATTGCTAGCATGCAATGTAACCAAGCTAAATGCTAGCCAGATGGTGTTTAAATCTACTTGATTCTATTATGTAATGTCCTAAACTTTCTGCACATTTGGGGTTCTTGAGAATGTTTTCCCCAACCTAAAAAGCTGTGGTAATTTTCAGTTCAAATAAATAAAGCAAAATGAAAGTGGTCAACAACTTAGAAGTGGTTTTCCCCTAGAAAATCTAATACCCTATAGTTACTTAAAAGGGAAATTTCAGTGGAAAATATAATTTTTTTAAAAATTCTTACCTAGTTATTTTACATATTCTCTATCAGCTGATTTCATACCCTTTGCTATGCCCTGTCATTATTGAGCTGACATTTCTGGTTCTGTAACAGCCCTTTTTCTTCCCTGAATTCCTTGGAATGTTCCTAGCAGTAATTTCTACTGATTGGCTGTTGGATGCGTCAAGCATGCTCAGATCTCTACTGAGCAAATGAATCAACCCAGGCGCTGGGTCAAGGGCAAGACCATAACAGGCTATTAAGGGTCCTGCAAACAGAAAGTCAGTAATTCGGAAGCATTTATTTATACACAGACAAAATGCTGAATGGGCAGGTTAAGGTCATTAGGATGGAAAAACACTGCTCTTTGTTCTTAAAAGTATATGTATTTGCACTTAACTTTGCCTTTAAGGAGCACTGAGGCTTGTTGGCTTAAGCACAATCCCCATCCTATCCTGCACAGAATACTATCACATGTTGTGTTGTGCCCTTTTTTATAGGCTGCTGGATTTCTTTTTTCTCTCTTCAGTTCTACACATGCTAATAGTCTGGTTGACTAAAGGTGTCCATACACTAGAAAGATTTTACTTAGCCGACCGAGCGATCCCACAACATTAGACCGATCCTGCTGGAACCACCTTTCCTGTTCTTGTTTGCGACCGACTTGTGATCACAAATCCCATTCATTTTGCACGTTAGTCCCGAATAAGAACGGGAAAGGTGGTTCCGCCAGGATCAGTCTAATGTCGTGGGATCGCTTGGTCGGGCAGGTAAAATCTTTCTAGTGTATGGCGACCTTAAGGACCATACTCATTAAAGGACAAATTGACCTTTCAGCAGAATTTACACCAATGAAATATACGCTACTTGTCACCACAATTAATTATAAATTTGGCACTTTATAAATTCACTGACAATTTTGCTGCAAAGTCTGGAGTACAAAAAACAACACATTAAAAGGTTATATTACCCAGAAAACAGTTTCATTTTTGATCTATTGAATTAACAGTGGTTACCCCCAATGGAGGTATGTTTGTCGCCCACTGGAAGCAATGTAGGGATGAGGGACTGTCCATCACACTTGTAACACTGTTTAATTTGGTGATTGTGATGAGTTGACATACATGATTCAAACCCAGTTCCTATTTGTAACTGCCGGTTGCGAAGTTTCTGCAGAATTTTTGAAACTTTCAGGATTTTCAAACTTTCCCCAAAGCGCTATGTTCACCTCTAAAAAAAATTTCGATTTGTTATTAAGGACCCTCCAAAACCCCCATTACATTTTTCTTAAAAGTTGTAATTATGCTCCCAGAGAGAGAAATATACTTACAACCTCCACAATCCATCACCACTCCCTCTCCATTGCAGCAGTGGAGGCTTGTTCGGTAATGGCTGTCAGCTATTGGCTGTGAAGTCACGGCCTTATCAGGAAGTAGCAGCGGTGGATTGTGGAGGTTGTAAGTATAATTTCTCTCTCTGGGAGCATTATTACAACTTTCAAACAAAACATAACTGGGGTTTTGGGTTTCCTTAATAACATATCAAAACAATGTTTTAGGGGTGGATATACCCTTTAAAATAGACGACAATGGTATTCCCATATTATGATAATCAGTTACATTGTAACATAGTTATTGTGGGTTGAAAAGACACAGAAGATCAAACTTTCTATGGAAAATGAAATAACAAAGAAAAACGACAACCTATACCCATATGGGTAAGGCCCCCAATTACACATATCCACACAGCACAAGGACTTAACCAATCACACTTATGGATACAATTAACCAACTAAACACAAGAAAAATTGTGTGTCCTCGGGACATCCAAGCCTCTTTTGAAGCTTTAGCCATCACAACATCATCAAGCAGAACATTCCACAACCTTACTTCCCTCACAGTGTAGAACCATTCACACTTTAGCTTAAAGGACAACTCCACCCTCATAATGACATCTTTTAGAAAGAATGGCTTTTTAAAAAAATGTTGATATATCATAGTTTGTTCTATGAATTCATTACTGTATGCCTGCTATGCTTCTGGATGCCTCATGGAAACTGAGCAATTTAGAAACCTGTACTGAGCCTGTACTGAGCCTGGGCATGCTCAGAAGAGTCAGACAGGTGATTAACATTCAGTCATTGGCTGTAATGTCAGCTGTCAAATCTATAACTGACTGTTACTAACTGGAAGAACCAGGAAGCAGAAACAGGGAAACAGGACATTGTGCAGGATTTCAGGTTAGACTTATATATTTCAGGTTTCAAACTATTACCGTTTAGGGGGGTGATTTATCTGTATGTAAGTTTTCATTTTGTGCTGAAGCACTCAGGAAGACTAGTTTTCTTCATGCTGCTGCTCCTAATAGAAATGATTGGTAGAAAGTGCCAATCCTACCTCCTTGCAACAGGTACTTTTCATTTAAACTGTTTTTGAAAAAACTTTAGATGAACTATGCTTGTGAAGGTTCTCATTCATCCAGGTCATGGTATATCTGTTGTATTCAGTTAGATCAACTGGACTTTAAGTTTAGTTCTTGAAGACGTTTCGCTAGTCATCCGACTGGATTTCTCAATTCAGAATGACTTGTACAAGAATCTGTTGGCTATTATGTACCCTGGGAAGTCCCAATTAGCATATCACAGCCAGGTGTTAAGGGCATTATGAATGCAAGGCGTGATTGCATTGTGGCTAAGAGGTGTTATAGGATCCCAGGATTTCACCAAGAACATTGAAGATATACTACTCAGTGCAGAATATACTATGGTGTCCTATGATGTGAAATCTCTCTTCACCTGTATACCCACCAAGGAGGCTGTTGATATGGTGAGAAAACGTCTAGGCCCAGACAGCACTCTCACCAGCAGAACTGATCTCAACCCAGAGCAGGTGTGTTCCTTACTGGACTTGTGCCTGAATACCACCTATTTCAACTACAGGGATAAGTTCTATAAGCAAAAACATGTATGTGCTATGGGATCTCCAGTTTCCCCCATTGTTGCCAACCTTTACATGGAGGAAGTGGAAACACAGGTGTTTAATACATTAAAGGGCATAGCACCCAGCCACTGGTTCAGATATGTGGATGAAACCTGGGTTAAAATCCACCAGAAGGAAGTACAAACATTCACAGAACACATTAATGCGCTAGACCAGAACATCAAATTTACAAGGGAAGAGGTACAAAACAACAAACTGGCTTTCTTGGACTGCTTGGTAGAAGTTAAGGAAAATGGTAAACTGGAAGTAGAGGTTTACAGAAAACCAACACACACAGATCAGTATTTGATGTTTGACTCCCACCACCCTTTAGATCACAAGCTGGGTGTCATCAGAACCCTGCAACACAGAGCTGAGAACATCCCCACTAGCACAGAGGCGAAGGCTAAAGAAATGAAACATCTCAGAGGAGCCCTTAAAACTTGTGGATATCCAGACTGGGCCTATGTCAAAAGAAGTAAAAGGAAAGATAAGGACACGAAGTGAAGGGGGAAAGCAAGACAGGAGAAAGAACATTGTCATTGTCAAGAACATTCATCAATAGTCCATTACTAACCTGGCAAATGAAAACTGTTGGTGCTGTAGCTCCTCAATGAAATGATATTGTGAGGTAGGAATAATCGATCCGACCTCCCTGCCCCAGGTACTTTCCATTTTTTAAAAAGGTTATTTTCAGAGTATAGTTATCCTTTAAAATAACTTCTGATGATTATGCGCGTGTCATGGTTTAAAGGCATCATATCATCACAATTTTTGTGGGGAAAAAAACCTATTAGGAGATTTAGAGGGATTTTTAGCTGTTGGAAATTCCCTACTTTCCATTTTATATTAATACAGAGATAATTTAGGATCTCTAAGTCAATGTAACTACCATCTATTTTGTACCCCAAGTGACTGTGTATTTTATACAAAGCTCCTGCTATCCCTTTTAACTGCACTATCTGGGGAAGGTCTCTGTATCTGAACCAAATACTATAATTCTATGAAAATTAAATCCTAAACACGTGTAGGGAGCGAGAAAAGAAAAAGATTTAAAGAGACTGCATTGTTTGGCTGTTTGGTCTAGCCTATAACTGCAGAACTTAAAAAAAACCTCTTCAGTAATTTCTCATGCTCTTAGTAATTTGCAGTGGAGAACTTTTAAAGAGAAACATCTGTGTACTGTGCAATTAGAAGCTTTGCCGTCTCTAGCAATTTAAGAAACATGCTGTTCCACCAGGCGTATGGGATGAAGGCCACAATGAACTAAAGGGTCATTAGATTGCCTTTCTGGTATCTATTTCCAATAAATTTCTGTCAACACTTTATTTTACTTCAAACACTGGCAAAACATATTTCCCTTCACAAATGGATTGTGTCGATTTGTGTATTCCTATAATCTCCTGGACTCTGCACACCACTGAAAGTCATTAATTAGTGTGGCTGCTCACAGTAACTATACATAAAACTTCAATCACTGCGCAACCAGATTTAAAATGCTTTATTATTTCGACATTTCGGTGGAAGCATACAACTTCAACAGGTCCTATATGTGCATTCCATCCATTTGGCTGGTTTGGATGTATCTTGGATCAAGTAACTTCAATGTTTCTTGAGAAGAGTTTGGCAAAACTCAGAAGTTTCGTTCCGTTTACAAATTTACAGAACTCATGAAAAACCCGAAAATGGAACGTTTGAGGTTATTTTCGGTAACCCTCAAAAAATTGAAGGTTCGGTAACCCTCAAAAATAACCTTGAAGGTTTGGTAACCCTCACAAATGACCTTGAAGATTTGGTAACCCTCGAAAATTCAATCGGAAACTAGTTTTGAGTTTCATATCGTATTTTTGAGGGTTACCGAACGTTCAAAGTTATTTTCGAGGGTTACCAAAAATAACCTTGAATGCTCGATAATCCTTGAAAATATGGTCTGAAATCTGAAAGATCAACCCAGAATGGAGGAACGGAGGAGATCTGTGTTGGATCCGGATCTATTCTTTAGCTAAAGGTTCTGAATTAAGGAAACCCCATAGGCCCAACTCTTTGTGACCTCCCTTCCTAGAATTCATTTATCTTTGCTGATCCATGACTTTCATCCTCCCTGTATTTACAGGAATCCCATTTCCTTCTTTTATAATGTCTGCAGACCATACTGCGTTATCAGTTCCATATCTCATTAAAAAAAGCGAATCGACCCACGAAAAAATAAATACTTCAACATCTCGACTTGTCTATGCATTTACTTTAACTGTCCTGGGCGTGTGACAGCCCTTGGTGTTTATATTCTACGTTTTTAAACTGGATACATGGCCTGGTTGTTTAGGCCTTGATGACAGACATACAATCCCTGTTCATGATTTGGTTGCAAACTGCTTTAGTCAGCAATGTAAACATTCACTTTGTGGATTCCAATGCCCCCATCTTCTTTTTTTCTTAATTATTTTACACATGACATGATCTAATAACAAAACAGAAATATCTGAACTAACCTATATTTTGGACCTTGTAAAGCACTTTGTTTATTAGTCTTCTAAAGGAACTTGGATGTCTTATTGGCCAGGTATAATATCCAGGGTTAAAATGCACAGATCCAAAGCCATGATATCTAAGGTTGGCTGCAATGCACGTGGATGTGGGAGGGGTTTAGGGGGAACAGGCCATATGGATGAGGGTGACTGTTGAGTTGGTGATGTTGGGATTTGCACAGAAGGTTCATAGCGATGTCATTTTTCCATTACCTGGGTAAGAATAAACATCCTTTGAATAAATAGTTAATTAGAACAGCTTCAGATCTTCTTTAATGTCATTATTTCTAAGTAGTCTTGTTTATAAGTATCATTTAAAGTATAAAAAGGCAAAAACATTTACAGCCAATAAAGGACAGACACTAAACAATTTAGGTGATATAAAAATATGTTTTCTCTCAAAATTAATATATGTACGCCTACCAGGGGCGTCTCTAGGGTTTTTGCCACCTGAACCAAATCTTTGAATGCTGCCCCTATGTATCATTAGGCACCATGAAGAGTGCCACTGCATCCAGGGTTAGGTGTGTGGCTTCCATGAATGGTGGTGGTTAAACATTTGGTTGTTTTAAACTTTACATCATGGTGGTATTTATACAGTTCCTCAAAAATAAATTTATCTACACCAAAATTCCTGTAGAATAAAAGATTTTTCCCCAAAAGATTTGTAAGCCTACCACCACATCAAGGTAGATTTTTTCAGCAGGGCCCTAACTAACTTAAGCAAGTTGCTCTCATGCCCAACTTACACAGATGGGTACATATAAGATGCCTTTATGCCCAGCTTACACAGACAGATACATATAACATGTCCTAATGCCTAGATTACACAGATATATATATATATAAAAGATGCCCTAATGCCCAGATCACACATTTAGGCAGATATAGCATGCCCTAATGCCAATATCACACAGATAGGTACATAAAAGATGCCTGAATGCCCAGATCACACAGACTGGTAAATATAACATTCCCTAATGCCCAGATCACCAAAACTATATTGAAAATAAGATGTGCCCAGCTCTACACACACAGATAATAACCCACTTACCCTACGACGTTCAGAGCAGGACTTGCATGAAGGCGGAAGTTAGTGCAGAGATAAGAGGGAAAATGCTGACCCGCCACCTGTCCTTCTGGTCTACCTTCCACTTTTCTTTAAAAAAAAAAAATTAAAATGAGCTCTGCCTGCAGCCTCTCTGGTATTTATTTTAAAACATGGTTACTGATTACACCAGACTAAGACTCTGAAACTGACCCCTTCTCACAATACTACACAGAAAGAATACTACAAGCGTACCTCCTGTCCTACCCTCTTTTTAAGGTGGCCATACATTATTATGATCGAATTCGATCTTAAACCAATCGATAATTTGATAGACAGATGAACAATGTTTAAAGGGTATCTCCACTCGTATTTTCAAGGTTTGGTAATCCAGTTCTATTGAAGAACGGGAGGTAAAGGAGCTGTGCCTTACCTTCTGTTCTTCAATAGAACACACAGGAGACTGGTGAGAAGTTAAGAAACTTACCCACTCGCTCGCTCTCTTGGCATGTAGTCTGACAGGTCCCGACGGACCTTGTCTTCTATGCGCATGCGCGATCTATGCGTGGGACCTGTCAGACTAAGCGCCGGGGGAGCGAGCAAGACGGTAAGTTTCTTAACTTCTCACCAGTCTCCTGTTTGTTCTATTGAAGAACGGAAGGTAAGGCACAGCTCCTTTACCTCCCGTTCTTCAATAGATCTGGATTACCAAACCTTGAAAATATGAGTGGAGATACCCTTTAATTGTACTAAGATGTACCATACATATTGTTCGACATTCAGTTTGTTTTGTGATGTCAAAAGTCGTCCATTGTGAGGTTACATTACATTTACTTTTAATCGGAACTTCAGAAAACACTACAATCATTTTACCAATCGACTCAAAAAATCGGCTTTCCTGATCGTAATTACAATAGATTTTACGATCTAATGTACCTTTATTTGGCCAATCAAATGTACCTTTATTCTGCCAATCAATGGAAATGTCGGATTGTATGTCGGATTGTACATAAAATCGGCCTAATGTATGGTCACCTTTAGAGCACAGAACTAACAATATTCCAGGAGGCAGCACATCTCTTCACATACAAATGTACAAAATTTGGAAAACGTTACAAAACGCGCTACAACTACACTACTGCTTGATCTCTAAGTTCCAAAGCTCACGAGTTCCTGTGAATACTCACCCTATTGTGCAGATCTTCAAGGCTACAGAAAAGAGATGAATTGTCTCCAAACTATAATCATACCTTCTCCAAGTAGAAGCAGAAAAAGACACCCCTAAAATAACAGCTCTGCCTGCCGCCTCTCTTGTATTTAGCCAGGGTGCCGTCCTGAGCATTTTGCTCATATAGCCTTATTAGAGAGACACCCCTGATGCCTACTTACATATTCTATATGCTCCCGCTTAACATTAAAGGGCATCTCCACTTTATATAAATCTATATTCACAAAAAGAAATAAATAAATTGCTTGTATGACTTTGATCTAAAAGGGATGATGAAGTGACAGGGAGAAGAAAATAATCAAACTCACATAAATTGCAGTTACAAGTATCCCACCCCTCCTGTATCTCGCGGCAGTCTCCCTTATTCTGGGATGGTCTCCCACACTCCCACCAGACCACCCCAGACTCCCGTGACGGAGAGGAGACACTAATCTCCTCCCTGTCATGCCCCCTTCTGTCTGGTATGCCCTCGTCACACCCCAGAATACCCCTATTCATGCCCCCTCAAAACCCCAAATTGTTATTTACATATATGAATAACTCCCTGGGGTAAAGGGTTTTGGTTTTCACCCACCTAGGCTGTGTTTGTACCAGTACTCAGATTCTGCGGTTACATAAACCAAGATGCAGCCTGATGACTTTGTAATAACACAAACAGACCTGGTTAGATGATAACACACAAAAAGACTTTTTGTAAACATTGCCACAACCTTGTTCCTTTGATTTACACAGCGAAAGGGGTTTGCAGCCTTTTGCCATCTTTACTTTGTAAAATGAACACAATTAATACGTTCCACGAGTCGAACCTTTTATTGTTGGCTAAAAATGGAACCGTGTGTTAAACACAATCAGCAGCATATAAACCCTCCACAATGAAATGTAATCTGCATTAATCTTCTGTGATTAATGTGAAAGCAGATGGTTTTTAATAGCGGGAATTCTCAGCTCTCTGTGCCATTTCCCCACGAAAGAAGATCCCTTGGTTGTCATTGAAACGTTAATGCAATAAATCACCAGAGACAGTTAAAGGGGAAATTTAGTAAACATCATTAAAGTTTAAAGAAAATAAAAAGAAACAAGACAAAGGCCAATACGACAAAATAAGTTTTGGATTTAGGGATTTTTCTCTAGTTTACAGGATGTCAGGGAATTATTTGCAAAATAAATAAATATACAAAACATGTCTCCACACCCTCAGAACATTCTGTAAATTGTACCAGTCAAAAGAGTATAAAAGTGCACACCGATGTTCTGATTCAGGAATCCATGACTCAAGTTAAAAGCAGTTAAACTTTATTTCGGCATTGTAGCCACATTCAATATGTACCCACGCCTTACACGTTTCGAGCCATGCAAGACTCTTAGCCATAGGCCTATGACTAAGAGCCTTGCATAGCTCGAAACGCGTAAGGCGCGTAAGACACTGGTACGTGTGTGGAACCTTAAGCGACGGGTTCGGGCTAGTGGCACCAGAGCCACTGTGAGGGAACGGTTGAGTAAAGCTAGGTACACACAGTACAGATTTCTGAAAGATGACAGACAAGATCTGCCATATCCTGTCTGCCATCTTCAAAGATCTGCATACACACAGTCCCGAGCGTTCTGCCTATAGGGAGAACGCTCGGGACTGTGTGTTTCCATCGGCCGCGCTAGACTCCTATAGGGAGTCTAGCGCGGCCAATGGAAATTTTCGGTCTTTCCCGAACTAGGGTACGGGCGGTTCGGCGGCCGCGCGCTCGTTCGGGAAACGAACGTACACACAGTAACGATAAGCCCGATACCGTCGGATCCGACGGTATCAGGGCTTTATCGTTACTGTGTGTACCCAGCTTTACCCTGTTCTGGATTTAATCTGCTGTGATAATTACCCTGGGAGGAAAACTTTAAGTGACATTGGGGTTTGTTACACCCGTGTCTCCTGTTTTATTAAGTGAGTTGAGTGCAATCAGGGAAAGCTTTTTATTGCTCCTAATGCAATATACATATGCATACACATGCTGGGGTCTTTTCCTCTTTCTTGCACAGTTTTTGAACATTCTGTAAATTGCACCTAAAGCAGACCATAGACAGGTCAATTTGTCCTGGTTGCATCTGCATTGAAAATCTGCTTGAAGATATGCAGCCCAATGCACCGAGAGCTGGGTACCCAGTGCATTGGGTCGCTGTTATATGCCGATAGCAGCTCTCGAGTCATTGCAAAGTGGCGTTATATATTTCAGCCATTAGCTTGTGTTAAAAAGTGGCAGAATAGAATTCGGCTATCGGCATTTAACATTGATTGCAATCAATTGTGAAATTAACTTGCCGCCACAATGAAGGAGTTTAAGTTGCTCTAAAGCAGGGTACACAAATTCACAATAAAGGTCCAATCCCTTCGGTTCCCAATGCCGACATTAGTCAGCATCGGGAACGGTCTTTCAGACGAAAAATTTTCCTCATTCGTGGTCAGCTCCCTGTGCTAAGGTATAGAGAGTCGTTCGCAATCGTAGGGAGTATAGCAGTCATGAACGTTCTCCCTATACTTTATACATACTTTATATAGGGAGAACACTCGTGACTGTGTATAGTCACATCTTTCCAAGATGACAGACAGAATCTTGCTGAATTTGGTACACTGTGTACCCACCTTAAATCGATATAACATTAGTGTGGCTTAAACTCCAAAACAGGAGTGGTGAAAGATGCAATTACCAGGGTTATTCAATAAAAGTTCTTATCGTTTAAAATGGAGCTAGTTTTGCTCCAACCAATCCGATGTTAGCTTTCAAATGTTAAATAAGATCTGATTGGTTAGGGAAAAATTAGCACCATTTTAAAACGATAAGAACTTTTATTGAATCTCCCTGAATATCTATAATAACTTGCACAAGCTAGATCTTTGCAGGGATACATTATATTGACCAAAATATTGAGACACCTTCCTATTACAGATACAGAAACTATTATGATATCTAATTCCCATTCCATGAATACCAGAGGAAGTTAGAATTGAGTCAAGAGGAAGTTGATAAATTACGTACCATGCTCCCCGGCTTTCCTCAAATAAGCTCTGATGTGTTTACAAGGTCTGCTGCTCTGTGGCTGAGTTTGTGTTGTTCCTAAATGCTTCAGCTTGGGAATAATCACTTACAGTGGGATATTTTTCACCCTGTAGCGCTCCTAATGCTTTATGGAAAATTCAAGACATTCCCTATGCAGGTCCCACTTTTACTATTGTAAACAGGAAATGCCTACTGTAAAAGTCACCCCCCCACACACACACAGACACACACTGTTTCCTCTCATTCCCTGATGCTGGTTTGCCAGACAATTGAATTTACAGACACTCGAGGGACCTAAACCTTTTGCAAATAGATTTTTCTTAACGAGAAACAAGTTAATTAACATGTTTCTCGTTATTTTAAAGAAAAATATATTTTCAAAAAGGAGAATAATACACATGCAGCAACTGTCTGCTTTCTGACAGTAACTAACAGTTTTTAAGCCCTTCCCACTCTTTCATTAACATATGTTCTGCAATGTCCGAGATGGGAGAATCGTCATTGGCAATGACAGTGGGAGGAGAAGAAGTCCTTTACTGCATGTGTATAGTTCTTCTGGTAAATTGTCTATTATACATTTCAAACAACCAATAATGATTTCTCTAGCTTCTCTGGTTCTTAAGTTCTAGGCTTTTAAAGTTACACTCAGACAGTCTGGATTAACAAGAAAGTGCATGACAGTCACATGATGTGCTGTTTAAAAAGCCTCCCCAAAAATCTATTTTCTGAAACTATTTAAAGTTACAAAAGTAGGTTACAACTGGGCATGCTCAGTGCCTGTGGCAGAGGGGTCAGAGCAATGGCACTGGTAATGTCACCGCTCACCGTGCTAGCTAGAAATACCACACTTTATACCGCTATAAAGTGGATTGCAGCTAGAGGCATGATCCTGGAGTCATTTTAAAGGGTTTGAATGGAGACCACAGTTACTCTTTAAATTGCACCGTGTTTATATCCTGAACTTGTTGGATGGTATTATTGTGCGAATCTCACACCTGTTGGACAATGTTGATTCATTGTTGGGTCATAGATTGCGAAATATTCTAAAAAGGATGTAAGGCTGGGTACACACGGTAAGATATTTTCGGGTAAAAAAAACATACTGTGTGTTCGGGGGCGACTGTGACCGAGCTCTGGCGCCCGTTCATCCGCATCGGAGGAAAATCAGTTGGTAAATCACGGCCGATATGGGACAAATGTAGAACCAATTAAAGTTAATCTTTGTGAATAACTATTGGATTTGGTCATGCTGAGACTTTTCAATAAGATGTTGATCTTTAATTCTCAGATTGAATGGCATTTCAAATGTAGCTTCCCAATATATTATATAAAAAAATGCATTTTTACTGTGAATATCTGTGATCTGGTAATTCTATGAAAAGGCCTGTGTACAAAGCCCTAATGATATCCTACAAGAGCCTTTCCTGTTATTGCAGATCAGATTGTCAAATAGTGTATAATTCACTGGCAACAAGGGGGACTTTTCCAGTGCAGAGCGACTGAGCATGCTAGCTCCCAGCTGGGGTGGGCCAGAGAACTTTAGGGGCTGACGTTCACCCATGCTATTGATTTGCAGCATATATTTGCACCAATCAGACTTTGGCTTTTTACTAGGTTACTGCTGTTATATAACTTCTGATTGGTTGCTGAAAATGAATAGGACCTTTTATTGCATCAGCCCCTTAGACATCAACGGTGAGATGTAGCCAGAGCTTTCCAGCACTTCATGCAGAAATTGATTTTACAGGCTCTTAACTTCTTTGGGACTAAAGTTCTGGACATTACTTTATAGGCACTGCAATGTTAATTTTTGATATGGTTTTACATATATATCATATATAATATTAGACTATGATAATGCTCTTTATATATAAGTTCTATATGCTGTGTACATATTTTACATATACTTCATATTTATGATGTCTGTGTACGTTTATTTTTTTTCACGAATCTCTTCAAAAATAAACCGGTCGAGTTCCATTTGTGTTCTAATTTTGCAGATCCATCCAGAAGCAGATGTTGGTTATAGGAAGGGAAGCAGACTAATGAGCTTTTACCTATAATCAGATCTGGGAAATCTTATATACTAACCTAAGGCTGTAAATATTCATGGGCGCCGGATACATTTGCATGAGCGCTGCGTCATTGGGGGAGGTGCAAGCGGGAGGGTATTGGTGTGTGGTGGGGCAGTAGCGATGGATAAAAGGATGCACAAGTCTGGACCGCTTCCCCCTAAATAAGGAGCGGATAGCATTGTACGCACAGTCGCCCCAATTCCATTCCCAGTGATGCATGCCGGATGGTCGCGCAAATGACATCATGATGCAATCTCGTGAGACCTCACGCATGACTATAAAAGGTGCGGAAGCGCGCAAAGAAGGTGCCATTTTAGTTTAGCAAGCAGAAAGGAAGGTTCTCCCTCCCTCCCCCTTTTTTGATGTTCATCAATGGGTAAGTAATGGAGATAGTCACAGCTGGCCAGACATATCCTTGCAGGTGATGGTGGAGGTGGAGTTTACATGCTCCCTGGTGTAAGGCGGCTGGCATACAAACATATAGGCCCAATAAAGGGCAAGGAAAAAATGGTGCCTGGGAAGGCAGGAAAATAAAAAATCAAAGATATGTTGTTTTGAGTATAATCTCTGTACATAGTTATTTAATAAAGCTGTGGCCAAGTTTACACCCAACTCTGGTCTCAAGTGTATTATTGGTAGAATAAAGAAAAAGCTGTAAGGTAGTATTTCAGATTAAGTTTATATGGGTTCTTAGTTGAGTAACTGGGCTCTCCTCAAATCAGTCTGCTACTGATAACTCACATAGTGCACATTTTGGTAGGAAACTGTGGGGGAAAATGCCGCAAACCTTCTTAATTAGGGCTACATTGTGCAGCATTAATCATTTGGTTTGTGTTTTATAGGCAAACTTAGATGGCAAGCTCTCTGGGACAGGGCCTGACTTGAAAGCATAAATTGTTATATAAGACTATAAGACAATAAATACACAAATACATTTTATTGGGGACTAAGTGTCACCACCGGGTGCAGGATTAGCTTAGGGAGCTAAGTTCAGTTTTATCTAGGCCATTGTTTCTTATTTTTGCAGATTCCCTCATGTCCGGTGCTGTGCCTCTGGATTGGAAAAAGGCTGATGTTATTCCAATATTCAACAAGGGTAGTCGTTCACAGCCGGGTAATTTACAGGCCTGTAAGTTTAACTTCAGTGGTGGGAAAGATATTGGAAAGTTTAATAAGGGAACATGTTTTAGAGTATGTTTCAAGGACTGACATTATAAGTAGTAACCAGCATGGATTTAGGAGGAATAGATCTTGATAAACTAACTTGCTTGGCTTTTATGAGGAAGTAAGTAGAAATTTAGACTCTGGCATTGCAGTAGATGTAGTTTACTTGGATTTTGCAAAGGCTTTTGATACAGTCCCCCATAGGCGACTAATGTATAAGCTAAGGTCTGTTGGTCTGGGGAGTCACATTTGTACACGGATAGAAAATTGGTTAAGGAATAGGATGCAGAGAGTAGTTGTTAATGGGGTTTCATCATTATGGACTAAAGTGCTAAGTGGGGGGCCACAGGGTTCTGTGTTGGGGCCGCTTCTATTTAATCTATTTATTAATGATTTGGAAGTGGGTATTGTCAGCAAGGTTTCTGTGTTTGCTGATGACACAAAACTTTGTCGACCATTAAAAACTTCAGAGGATGTGCAATCATTGCAGGGGGATCGAGATTGTCACATTGGGCTGCTAAGTGGCATTTTGGACTTAAAAATCCTTGTGCTGCTTATACTATAAATGGCTCTGTGTTAAGTGAATCCCTGTTGGAAAGGGATCTTGGAGTTTTGGTGGATAACAAACTTAAAGGAAACAAACGGTGCCAGGCGGTAACAGCCAGGGCCAGCATGGTATTGTCTTATATAAAGAGAGGTATGGATTCAAGGGAGGAAAATGTTATTCTCCCTCTTTACAAAGCATTGGTAAGGCCTCATTTGGAATATGCAGTGCAATTTTGGAATCCTGTGTACAAAAAGGACATCTTTAAAATGGAAAGGGTTCAGAGAATGTCAACTAAATTAATAAAGGAATTGGGGGAGCTTGAATATGAAGAGAGACTGGAAAAGTTAGAATTATGTACGCTGGAGAAAAGGCGCTTGCGTGTGGATATGATTACTGTATAAATACATTAACGGGCCATTCAATAAACTATCTGGGGCATTGTTCACCAATAGAACATGTCAGAGGACACGTGGACATCCCTTAAGACTTGAAGAAAAAAGGTTTAGGCTTCAAGCTCGGAAAGGGTTTTTCACTGTGAGAACGGTAAAGCTATGGAACTGTCTTCCAGTGGACGTTGTTATGGCAGGTTCATTGGTCAGTTTAAAAAAAAAAGCTGGATGAGTTTCTGCAAACAAGGAATGTTGCAAGTTACTGGTATTGATACATAAAGTAGAGTTGATCCAGGGAAA
Source organism: Hymenochirus boettgeri (assembly GCA_019447015.1). Lineage (NCBI taxonomy): Eukaryota > Metazoa > Chordata > Amphibia > Anura > Pipidae > Hymenochirus > Hymenochirus boettgeri. The sequence goes on along the minus strand of CM033469.1, from coordinate 39,905,185 downwards.
TTTCCGATTGCCACTTGGGGTCAGGAAGTGACTAGATCAACAGTTAGGCAGGAAATGAGGATATTGCTAGATGGGTTGGACTGGATGGACGTATGTCTTTATTCAACCTCAAATACTATACTAACATATGGGGGATAGAACTCCCCAGACGCCAATTAAATGTCATTGGTAAAAGTCAATTGCACCTGTTGTCATTACTTTTAGTCTGTGCGCTAGTTTTTGTTTGTTTTAACAATTTCTCCCAGTATTCAATTTGTTGTAATTTTTGTTGAACACTTTGCGGCATTTCCCAGGACCCTATTTTCTCTTATTCTGGGCCTGCACGTTAGCTATCATTTCATGCTGAGGTCTTATTGTCTACACAGTTTGTTGTCAATGTATATCTAACATTACACACACACAATACACCTCTTTCTTTAAACCATTATAAAACCCTTGATGCATTATAAAAGTTGCAGTCTTGTGTACACTAACACCTTTTCCCCTTTTTTTCCTGATGGATCGTGGGCCTTTGAAGTTGTACAGAGTTTTACAGAGTACTGACTGTCTCACCCCCCTACCCCATTCCATCACCTCTATCAATGAGCTCTGTGAACTGAACCTCGTTCCTCTGAAATCTAACTCTGTGCAAACTTTCATTACGTTTTTTCTGGAGGAAAGACATTCGCCACTACAGAGCAAATGATGCTATTAACCCGCTGGGGCCTCAAATAAAAACACACAGGGAGATTCAATAAAAGTTCTTATCGTTTAAAATGGTGCTAATTTTGCCCCATCCAATCAGATGTAATTTACCATTTGAAAGCTAACATCTGATTGGTTGGGGCAAGTTGGTTTCTATCTGATTTACTGAAGAACAGGAGGTAAATGCACTATCTCTTACCTCCCGTTCTTCAGTAAATCTTACAGGAGAGGAGGAAACACTTACCCGCGGACCCGCTCCAGCGCAGAATTCCCCAACGACTCCAACGCATCTCCAGTCCTTTGCACTGTGCGCGTGAAGTCGTCCATGGGTCCATGGGTAAGTGTCTCCTCCTCTCCGGTAAGATTTACTGAAGTACGGGAGGTAAGAGAGAGTGCATTTACAGCGAGCTAAATGTTAAACGTTCCAAGTCATCTGGTGTATTGTAGGAATAACAAGTTAATTTTCACTTTGTAGTAATGTTGCTCTTTCGTAATAAGGACCCAATGGCTTGTATGCAGGTGTGTGTTGCCAAACACAAATGAGAGTCCAGTCTGGTTGGAAAGATCGTAATTCAGTATGGCGCACACATTTCCTTCAGCTCAAATATTTTCAGGTTTATACTGGCTAAACAGGAAGGGGGGAGAACAGCAAAAAGTTAATTGGGTCATAGTTGCCAACATTTCAAGAGAAACAATTGCGCAGATAGCAACATATTCCCACTTTTGACCACACTCACTTTAAAGGCTTCCACATTCCATACTTGATGTCTCCTTGTCATTACTCAGCAGATGCATTATTTGATTTATTTTTACCCATGATGGGATTAAACTTTGTGCCATCACAACATTATGTTCTGTTGCCATTCTGCTTGACTTGCCCTTTATTCCTTCCTTACCCAATTCAGCAGGTTCCACTCTGTTTGCAGAACATTTCACAGAACAGAATTGCATCTCTGTGTAAAAATGTAGAACTGTCTGGCAAAATCCAGGACTGTAGGCGAGTACGGATTGGGTGCATTTTTCTAAGGACAGTGGGTGAAATCGCACAATGTCCAACTTAGTTTAACGCATACGCCAAAAAATTAGTATAGACCAAAGTAGTATAAATGTCCAATATTAGAGAAAATCTTTGCTGGTGCTGCTAACAAAAATGTTAAAATATAACCCCCCCCCCTGTGTCTGTGTTTATTTTTTATGTACGATTTTGGTTGCATATGATGTACTCAATATACCAGCTCATGTACGTTTTATGCCAGTCCAATTAGTGGTTACCAAACACCAGTAGGAAAGGGCTTTCCTATTATAACCTGATCAGAAATGTTAAACCTGTCGAGACCTTAGTAGATCCGTTCCATGGTGCACTTCAGTTCACAAGCCTGGGATTATTTCCTTGCCTAAAGGGTTAATGTAAATGGCACGCAATACTTTTATCCTTGCCCTACACCCAGTGCAACAGATATCCATTCATTGTGAGTATACAGTTAATATTTGACTTTGATCTTGCAAACCTTCCTGGAAATTGTACCCTATTGCAGATATATTTTTGTCACAGTAACACTAGACAGCGTTTCCCATTTGCACAATCTGCCAGAAGCCTGTAGATTCTATGCTTGTTAAACAGAGTCTATTTACTATACATGTTTCATCAGAATCCCAGCTGTAGGCTCTGCATAGATCGTATTTTATTACCCATTGTGACTTTTCAGGTTCCATGCATTTAGTGTTGTCTCTATGGGTCCCGATGATGTAGGTGATGGTAAGTGAATGCCTGATTTTATAATTTAACACCTCACTTTTTTTCCCTGGTCTAATCTCCTTCCCAACTTCACATTTTGGTAATATAATCAAGGTTTATACTTATCATTTAGCTATTGAACTATATTGTTATATGCTTGTGAAGGTTCTCATTCATCCAGGTCATGGTATATCTGATGTATTCAATTAAATCAACTGGACTTGAAGTTTAGTTCTTGAAGATGTTTCGCTAGTCATTCGACTGGCTTTCTCAATTCAGAATGACTTGAATCTGTGGCAATTATGTAACACCTGGCTGTGATATGCTAATTGGGATTTTCCAGGATACATAATTGCCACAGATTCTTGCACAAGTCATTCTGAATTAAGAAAGCCAGTCGGATAAATAGCGAAACGTCTTCAAGAACTAAACTTCAAGTCCAGTTGATCTAATTGAATACAACAGATATATTGTTATAGTTGTATGTCAAATGTGTACAATGTGAGAGGTCAAGCCAAGAAAATCTGTTTTACATGTATATGGTGCTGTTCTGGATTAAATAATATATAGTAAATAATGTACCCCCAACTGGAAAATATAAGGATATTAGAGGTGACCAAGTTCCATGACCATATAAAAGTCATAGATGTTTTTAGGAGGGGATCCCCCCTTTCTGCTGGTTTGTAATAATAGCAGTTCTGGCAGGAATCGGTGCAGTGCGGACCAACTGGTAGATCCCCATAGCTGAGACCCTGAGGAAGCCTGGGACGAGATTGCATACAGGCGAAACGTACGTCGGTCTATGGGGGTCCGTAGACTTTGACCCTACGCTATGGGGATCTACCAGTTGGTCCAGAGTTACACGAAGGTACCGAAGGCACAGAGGTGATAGATGTCACCAGGACAGCAGGAGAAGTCAGGTGAAGAGGTGATCGGACTGCCTAGGGGTTCGTTCAGCAGTGTTCTTCCCGGGTCATGTGAGAAGGCACTGAAAGTGCGTTGGGATGCTAACCTACTTGATTCACCTGCAAGTCCCGATTAGCACATACTTTCCAACTCTGATGTTTGTTAGTGGTTGGTTAGATCGTCTGCACCTCTGAGGGACTTGGTAATAAGATTTGCACCTGTAACAAAGGATAGAACAATGTTTACATTATTTGATACTATATACATACCTAGACCTCATACTTTTATATGGTGATGGGACTCCTTAGCGATTTCTAATATTCTTATATTTTAAAATAAAGAGAAGAATTATTCAAGTAACAAAAATCTAGGGGGAAGTAAATTATAAGCACCGATTATAACTGGTGACATAACTAAGCACCGATTATAACTGGTGACATAACTAAGCACCTATTATAACTAATAATATAACTAAGCACCAATTATAACTGATATCTAAGCACTGTTTATATTATATAATGACTATGAGTAAGTGCACACCTGTACGAAAGGCCTCAGGCTAAGTTTTTATTGAGTGTAACCAATAAACTCATACCTTTTTATCTACTTGATGTTCTCTCGGAGTGCCATACTTTTGGATGCGTGTCCCATTGCTTTTGTTGCTTTATCTGTTGTCATCTGTATTAAAACCTGCATGCAATATAATAAAAGCCTAGGTGGCTTTGAGTGTCAGCTGACCAGGTCCAAGGCACTGTTGACCTCCTAGAGAGGGTAACCGTATTGGATTCCTGCAAAGACCGATACAGTCACCCATCGGATAAAATAGTGTGGTACATTTGAAGCTCACAAGCTCATACTGTAGGTTATTTGCAGAACAGAATAAAAATGATCCATATAAAAGTATGATGTGTAATTATTATTATTATAAGTGCAGCCAGAGAATGCTGGGAATATTGTTTTAAAAATAAGGCTGGACATCCCGGTTATAAACCATGTGACCTTCCAATGATGCAATCTGACAGTGACTGATAGTGCTCTAGGTTGTATAGGTGGAACTAGTCCTGCCATGCAAGATCAGCCATGTCAGCAGGGCTGTAACTTTAATGCAATAGGATTGATGAACTTGCAGACTGGCACAGCTCCAGTATAGAAACATCAACCATATAAATATTGCTTCTTTCTTGAGCATGTTTGAACAGTTCATAATAGAACCTCATTCTTTTACCTAGCATGTGGATTGTTAAGTGCTATGGAATATGTAGCCCTACATAAGAAATAAAATACATACACATATAGCAGTGCCCAACGTACTGAAAGATACAGGCAGCACAATTCCTGCCCGAACTTTCTCTATCTCTGCAGAATTGCTTGGTCTGCCCGTGTGTTGGGCAAACTGACCCAACACTGAATATTACTGCTGTGTAAGTAGAAAGTTGACACCCCATTAGTAAACTGGAACCGGGGATTAGGGTGGGTACATATTAGACATGAATAAAGTGGCAGAAGGTCTCATTTGATTCCTCATTAAACTAAGGCAACTACAAATTGAGTTACACTAACCAAGGCCAGGATTCTAAATGACCCTAATTTAAAAGGACAGTTGTTCCTTTTAAAGATTTGGCCCTGGATTTTAAAATATGACCAGCTGCACCATATCATGTCTCCTGTACTAAAACCCTAATGCACTTCTTTGTGCCAGCTTGTGATCTGTATCCTTCAAGAGGTATTAAATCATGTGTGTAAATTACCATTTAAGTGCACTTGACTATACTACACCCATTGGCTCAGGACTGCTTGGGGAGTGGGGGTATGTGTGACAATTTTATAACCGTTTAATGTCAATACAACTATAATAAGTCTCAGAGACTGAAAGTTCAGAACTCCTGACCGCATACACACATAACATGAGGCCATGAGTCCCAAAACATGTTGTGTATGAGCTGCAAGGAATGAAGTCGACACTAGCAGTTATCATGTCTGCTGGCTGTCTGTTACCTTAAAGACAAAATCCCCCTCTAAATGTAATTAGACAAGTAATGTATGTTGATGGACACACAGTAGGAAAAATTCACTGAGTATGTCAAACCTCTCTAAGAGGAGAGGTAGGAGGCAGAAACATTATGGGACACAGCATGGCTCCTGCTCTTTACTTTTTTGGACTTTGAACAAACACTGCAGGAGAGCCATTTGGAGCAGAGATGTAAGGTAAGGATTTTTCAACACTACACAGTGGGGCCAGTAGTGAGTTAAATTATAGTTTTGAGGGTGGACATGCCTGTTAACTTTTAATGAATACAAACACACCATTAAAATAAACCATACCCCCACCAGCCATGTTAAATAGAGAAGGGTAGCAAGGACAAGTAGTAGTAGAAGTCGTAGGTCACTACTTCTTCATCCTCCTCTCTATTTAACATGGCTGGTTGTGGTATGGTTTATTTTAATGGTGTGTTTGTATGTACTAAAAGTTATGTTTTAATTGCCCCGTTTTTCCTACTGCGTGTCTATCAACATACATTACTTGTTTAATTACATTTAGTGGGAGATTTTTTTTGTCTTTCATTTTTTGATTTATTGTTCATCCCCAGTAATTTAGGCTGGGTACACAAGGTAACGACTGACCGATAGTGCTGTGTATTGGTCGTTTGGCCAAAAATATCTTACCGTGTGTGCAGGGCGGCTGTGTCTGAGTCACCCTTTCGTCTGGATCGGATGAATGGGCAATCTTAATGCTCACCCGGGACAAATAATTTCCCGTGTGTACCCAGCCTAACATTACAACTAGAGATGGTAAAAGTTTGGAAGTTTAAAAACAAACCCATTAAAGTCAAAATAGTTCAGATTAAATACAATTAAAACTAGAAAGGGAAAGTTTAAGTATAAACTTTGAATTTGGCTTGAAGGGCTGCATTTTGGAAGGGAATATGTGTGTTTGCTGCAGATTTTAAAACTCAATAATGGGAATGATGAGTTTGTAGTGAACGCTTGTCTGGGACAAAACAACTTTTGTGTGTACCCAGCCCAAAGTGGTGCTAATTTTGATCCAATCAATCAGAAAGCTAACATCTGATTGGTTAGGGCAAAATTTGCACCATTTTCAATGATAAGAACTTTAGTTACCCTTTAGGTATAGCTGCCACAGTAATGGATAAGTAGATCAGTAGGTGTGTGTACCTGTGTCGGGTTGGGGGTTAAAAAAAACAAACTTTTTTGATGATTGGTCAAAAAAATTTTTTAACTTTTGTTACCCTTTAGGTATGGCTACCACAGTAATGGATAAGTAGATCAGTAGGTGTGTGTACCTGTGTCCGGTTGGGGGTTAAAAAAACAAACTTTTTTGATGATTGGTCAAAATTTGTTTTTTGACTTTAGTTACCCTTTAGGTATGGCTGCAACAGTAATGGAGGGGTAGGTCAGTAGGTGTATGTAACTGCCACGTGGGGGTTAAAAAAACAAACCTTTGTTATTATTAATCAAAATTATTTTTTTTTTTACTTTAGTTACCCTTTAAGTATGGCTGCCACAGTAATGGATAAGTAAATCAGTAGGTGTGTGTACCTGGGTCTGGTTGTGGGGGTATGTCTTTTTTGTGTTTACAACCATAAAACTATCTTTTATTGAGAATAAATCTAAATTAGTTTTTTTTTAACTTTAGTTACCCTTTAAGTATGGCTGCCACAGTAATGGATAAGTAGATTAGTAGGTGTGTGTACCTGGGTCTGGTTGAGGGGTATGTCTTTTTTGTGTTTATAACCATAAAACTATCTATTATTGAGGATAAATCCAAATATATTTTTTTTGACTTTAGTCACCCTTTAAATATGGCTTCCATGGGAATGGAAAGGTAGGTCAGTAGGTGGGTGTACCTGGGTCTGTGTTGGGGGTATCACCATTTGTATTTATGACCATGAAAAAAACTGTTTTGAAATATCCAGATTTGAGGATTGTTACCATTATAGTCTATGGGAAAAAATATCCGGAAATTCGCTGATAACGCCGTAACGCTTCAGTGGATTCCTTAGCTAGAAGAAAGCACACTTCTCCTATATGCCCCGCACGTCTGTACCGAATTTCATGTCTCTAGCTCAAAAACTGTGGGAGGAGATACGGTCCAAAAAAGCAGAAGAAGAAAACGGAAGAAGAAAAAGAAGAAGAAATAGAAAGAACAGTAATTTGGCTTTTTCAAGCCAAATTAATTACAATGGTAACTTAATGTAAATGGTTGTGGCACTGTCACCAAAACCCGTCTAAACACTTCTATTCCTCCACGATCAGGCAATTGTCAGGTTTCCGCATGCTACATTGGAAATCAAACGCTACATTTGAGGGTTACCGAAATCAAACGCTACATTTGAGGGTTACCGAAATCAAACGCTACATTCGAGGGTTACCGAAATCAAACGCTACATTCGAGGGTTACCGAAATCAAAAACTACATTCGAGGGTTACCGAAATCAAACGCTACATTCGAGGGTTACCGAAATCAAACGCTACATTCGAGGGTTACCGAAATCAAAAGCTACATTCGAGGGTTACCAAAATCAAAAGATACATTCGAGGGTTACCGAAATCAAACGCTACATTAGATGGTTACCGAAATCAAACGCTACATTCGAGGGTTACCGAAATCAAACGCTACATTAGAGGGTTACCGAAATCATGCGCTACATTAGAGGGTTACCGAAATCATGCGCTACATTAGAGGGTTACCGAAATCAAACGCTACATTAGAGGGTTACCGAAATCAAACGCCGCTACATTAGAGGGTTACCGAAATCAAACGCTGCTACATTAGAGGGTTACCGAAATCAAACGCTACATTAGAGGGTTACCGAAATCATGCGCTACATTAGAGGGTTACCGAAATCAAACGCTACATTAGAGGGTTACCGAAATCAAACGCCGCTACATTAGAGGGTTACCGAAATCAAACGCTACATTAGAGGGTTACGAAAATTCAAACGCCGCTACATTAGAGGGTTACCGAAATAAACGCGCTACATTAGAGGGTTCCGAAATCAACGCTACATTAGAGGGTTACCGAAATCAAACGTACCTAGAGGGTTACCGAAATCATGCGCTACATTAGAGGGTTACCGAAATCAAACGCTACATTAGAGGGTTACCGAAATCAAACGCCGCTACATTCGAGGGTTACCGAAATCAAACGCTACATTCGAGGGTTACCGAAATCAAACGCTACATTAGAGGGTTACCGAAATCAAACGCTACATTAGAGGGTTACCGAAATCATGCGCTACATTAGAGGGTACCGAAATAAAAACGCTACATTAGAGGGTTACCGAAATCAAACGCTACATTAGAGGGTTACCGAAATCAAACGCTACGTTAGAGGGTTACCAAAATCAAACGCTACATTAGAGGGTTACCGAAATCAAACGTAATTAGAGAGGGTTACCAGAAATCAAACGCTACATTAGAGGGTTACCGAAATCAAACACTTCATTAGAGGGTTACCGAAATCAAACGCTACATTAGAGGGTTACCGAAATCAAACACTTCATTAGAGGGTTACCAAAATTGAACTCTACATTTAAGGGATACCAAATTCGAATTATACATTCAAGGGATACCGAACAATACATTTGAGGTTTACCGAAATTGAAGGCTACATTTGAGGGTTACTGATTCAAAAATTCGATAATTATCTCATTTTCGATAATTGTTAAAGATAAGTCAGCGAGTTTGAAAAACCCGAACTCGAGTTTGCGTCCATCACTAATTACAACACTCATTGGTAGTGGTGCATAATGTCTGTCCTATTGTGTGTTACCTTATTTATTATACTTTATATTGGAAAACTCAAGGACCTCTTTCCTCATGTTGAATGGTTCAAGCACTTTTATTTATATATTGTACAGCGATGTGTCTCCAAGTGGCTGTATATAAATAAACATATACATAAATACAAACATGAGATAATTTTAATCTTTTGCATTTGGCCTGACATAATCTACCGCACATCTGCAGGATCATCCAAAAGTCCCGTGAGAGCCTGAAGTCCAGGGAAACTCCCAGGAAAAGCCTGGCAAGGTAGAAATGCCATAATATGGTAGTAAATTACATAATTTCCTGGGGTGGGGGTGTTAGTATTGGTAACAAATAATGGTGCTGGGGGCGGGGTGGTGCGAGGGGGAGGGGTCCCAGGGTGTGTGTGAGTGTGTGTCCCGGATAGCACATTTGCTAGAGTTGTCCTACCACAGATACACTCCAAATGGGGCATGGGTAGATTTTATAGCCTGCCAAGATTTTGTTGGAGTACAGAAGTCTATAGAATCAAAGCACTTGATTAAGAGCTATTTATCTTTTAAGCTGGGAACACATGGTGCAATCCTTCCTCCTGACCGACGGTTCAGCACTTCCAACTGTTTGGCCAGGAGGAAGGACCATCGGTCACAGCAAGAGTGGTTGTGGTTTTTCCGACATGTTTGATCGATTCGGACAAACGAACGTTGGCTGCGGCCGAGGCAAAAAGCATACAATAATTCGACCAACTGAAACACTGAAATCTCGGTCAGTCGGCCTGAATTGTATGGTGTGTACCCAGCTTTATGGATGGTGCATTGTTCCTATATTTCAGCCTGATTGATCACCTGTGATGAAATTTAGGTCCCATAGAGTGATTGGTCTTGACTGTTTATTCAGCAAAATGAATTGATCCAGACTTTTACAGAGGTTGGTAAAATGACAACATACGACAATCTGTCAAAATATTGGCTGTACATTAGAAATAAATATAGACGATTATTTTACCATAACAGTTGTTGGATTGAACTCCATAGAAGCTAATACCAGGTTGCTAGAGGTCAAGTCATTAATTACTCTTTGGGGGTAGGGTAATCAGATTACAGAGATTAATGTCAGACATTTGTTTGGTGTGTACTGGGGCAAGTTTAAAAAATGCATTAAAAAAATACGTAAATAAAAAATAAATAGACAATTAAACCCATGCATTTGCAAAGTCGTAATAAGGGCTAGGCTACACTTGCGTGTTTTTTGTGCACGTGTTTTGTACGCGCGATTGTGCATGCGATTTGGTTATTTCCGACGCACATGCGATTGCGCATACATTTCCGTTTTGGTAACGAATGCGTTCACCATTTTTGGTGCGTTAACGCATGCATTTCCATAACTGAAAATGGCAAAATCGCATGCGCAACACGCATACACAAACATAACGCTCGCGATTGTGTGCGCAATTTGGTGCGTTGTAGTGTGGCCTCCACCTCAAAATGATTTTTGAAAGCAACGATGAATTGGTTCCCTCGTCCGAAGAGCTTACAATCAATATCCAGGTAAAGAAATGTCAACAGTCAATATATTAATTAGTCATTTTGGATATTTTTGGATCTTCTTTCTTACTTGCTGTACCAAGTTGTGCCTGAAGAGGGCTGCAAAGCACCCAGTCCGTATCACGCTCCCGGAACCAATGCCAGACAGTGTGAGTTTCTGGTTCCCACGAGGTTCTTTGTTTATAGTTTGTAAAGTAGCCGGATCCACACAACTTTTTAATAGAGGGGGTGTTTAGTTTAACTTCACCTAGGTTGTCCGAGAGAAACTAGACATTCGGCTTTGGTTCTGGTTTGCTTATTTTAGGTCTGATTATATTACTCTTGGTTTGCCAAAAAAAGCTTTAGATTCTTTTGTTTTATTTCCGTTCCAGATGAGTTGGCTACTTCCGTGTTTCCCCTATTTCATTGGAAAACATGGTATTGCCTGAATCTATAAAAAGCCATGTGTAGCACAGCAGGATTTCATTAGAGCCTCTGTAGGAGAGGCAACTGTTTAAGAGGAATTGCAGCTGCCTGTAAGTGAATTTTTTTTTTGCCTAGGAGGTGAAGGATCATTAAAGTGAACATATTTTTAAACTTTTTTTTTTTTATTTTTAACTTTTTTTCCCTAAACCCTTATTGTTCCTGGCGATTCTTTTTTTTTTTTAAATGCAATTCGGGGGACTTAAAAGACACAGGTAACTGGAATGATGATCTGGTTGCTTGGACTTGTATGTATGTATGTATGTATATATAATTTTATAAAGCGCCACTTGGGTACACAGCGCTGTACATTATAAAATAGAGTATACAAACAAGGGGATAAATCAAGCCATTATACAGATAGAGAAAAATTAAATTATATACAATTTCATACATCGGATAAAAAAGCATATATACATTATCGATAAATTGATATAAGTGCAACAAGCCTTGACACATTAGGAATGAGATCAACTGCCCCGAAGAGCTTACAATCTTGTTCAAAGGCAACCTTTATACAAGTTTTATCTGCAGGAAGTTCCCTATCTAGAAAGGAAAGGGTTAAAAGGGGGCTTAAGCTGCTTCTGCTTTGGGTGATTGTGTTGATATAATCTTGGCTTCATATTTTGATCAATTTATATCTTTCTTATTGGCTTATATATAAATGCATTTGATCTTAAATGTAAATGTATGAAGTTATTGCATTATAAATGCCAACTAATAGAATATTTAGATCCCAGCTCTGCTAATGTTGATGTTAGAGGTTTAGACATGTTGCTACAGCACCCCCTGTTTCAACAAAGCACTCTCCATGTTCCCCATGCATGTTGGTAATGAGCAGTTACAGGGCCTGGCTAAAACAATGTTGCTTCCTAGGAATGAGCCACCCAGGGTTCATGTTTCTGTGCAGTGTAACCCAACTCTTGAGCAGCTGCTCTTGTGAAATGTTTTCTCGTTCGCTCGTAACTATATAAAACCCTTACAACTCATTCAGTGCAATGTGTGTACCTTTTATTCATCTTATTGGGTTTAATTTAAAACTGTAAATCCAAACAGAGGGCACTTTGGTCTATTCATCGTTGGATAATCCTTGGGCCTTGTAAGTAATGTTTAGGATTCTTTTTAAGTCCGAGCAGTCTAAACTATATAACATTGGGTGTAGGGATTAGTCTTTTTATGTGCTAAATTAGAAAGTTAGGTTTTGGGTTCGCTAAGATTCTTAAATGTTATTAATACATTTTTTAGATGATCTGTTTTTAGCAGGTTGTGGAAGCAACTGGAATCGAATGGTTCAGATCAGCCATAGTTAAGTAACTTGTAAGGGAAAATGGCAACCTTGCACTTCTCTCCTCTTCACCTACAAAAGAAAGATTATTTAGCGGAGTGGCGGGGGAATAAGTATATTGGAGGTTTAGTATTTCTGGTGCAGAATTTAATTCCACATAGAAAATGGTCAGACATGTTTTCTGTCTTCTGCATATGAACAGTTAAACTTAAAGGATCCATTCCCTGAATTAATAAAATTACATGGCTGTATAATACCCCAATGCAGAAAATACTTCTAGCACTGGTGTCATGTTTTGTAGGCCCCTAAACAGCATGGAGTTTAATGTTTCTGGTCATGGTGTCAGTCTTGTTAATTGTGCCCAGTGTAGAATATTCTGGTAAATCCATTACATTTTGAAGCCCTTTAAATAGCCCTGCATTGCAATTTGGAGACCTACGGCTTTTTTTTAATTAATGGGGCGTTAAATACAAACATTATGATTAGAAATCTTTAATACTGGAATGGTTAGAATAGCTGCAAGATATAGTTTTCTTCCACTGTGTGGCGCTTCTGTTACAGTTCATCTATTTCTAGATGGAATGCTGTTTTCTTTATGATCTTTGGAGTGTTGAAAAAAAAGGCCATGAGAAAGTTTTGCTTTACCCTGGAGTACAGTGTTGGGATTGTAGTGGATTAAATACTACAGACATATCTGATGAGTTATTTTGTCCCCTCCGGTAACTAGAGAGGGGTTACACATTTACAGCCCTGGATTGTGTCGATAAGACACTTGGCTTAGGAAAAGGAATTTTACAACTGAAATGGATTGCTTTGTTGTGTAGTTCAAAACTGAAACTAATGTGCACAATTATGCAGGTATCGTTTTTTTGTGATGCGCCACAAAGTGATAAAATACAAAGATAAGATGGTTGGAAGGATTTACGGGAAAGCCTATTTCAAGAATCTGTATAGTTACCATGTTGTGGATGGCCAGAATACATTATCTAAAATGTATATAAATCCCATGGTGGATTTTGCAATTGCTTGTCTTTAAATGTATCAATGTATGTGTGTGTTTAAACATACGGTCTGTAAGTACGTTTACATTATACACATTTTTTTAGAATTCTGTAAGAACAGCTTGTGATCCCATTGAATAGTAATTTTTATTTTTAATTTTGTGTTTAAACTAGACATTGTGCAATTGTGAAAACGACACAAACACAGTGTGTGGTGACTTAAAGACACTATCAGGGTTATTCAATAAAAGTTCTTTAGGGTTATTCAATAAAACTTCTTATCATTTAAAATGGTGCTAATTTTGTCAGATGTTAGCTTTCAAATGTTAAATAAGATCTGATTGGTTGGGGCAAAATTAGCACCATTTTAAACGATAAGCACTTTTATTGAATCTCCCTGTATATTGTTTAAAATGGTGCTAATTTTGCCCCAACCAATCAGATGTTAGCTTTCAAATGTAAAACAATATCTGATTGGTTGGGGCAAAATTAGCACCATTTTAAACGATAAGAAATTTTATTGAATCTCCCCGATATATGATCTCTAAATTAAAGTTATTTTGAATATTTTGTAACTGTGAAAGGATTGCTCATATAGGCAAACAGGTTTATTAAGTCTTTAATGTTTCAGATTTCTATGTCGCTTCCTTGCTAAATGCGTGTGCATTGTGTGCAATGGGTTTAGGCCTCACATACCAGTTTTTTTTGCTGAACTTAAACTTAACATTCTTCTTTCAGCAAGTAAATGAAGCTTCAGATATCAAATCCAGCCACATAAATAGCTTTTACGAGTAGCTGGTGGAAGAATGCCGTCTGTAGCATTGTTCTTACATTCTTAAACTGGCAATAAGGTTTGAGTGCAACATTGCAAGCTTAGGCAGGAGGAGGTAACCCAAGCTTTTAGAGTGTAGGCGGTTGCAGCAGTTGTATGGGAGAAAGGAAATTTGCAGACGCTACGAACAGCTGGACGTTTCTGTGCCACTAATGAGAAAAATAAAAATAGCAGCGGAAATAGATTTTCAAGCATTTTAAAAACTAGATGTGAGAGGTCGGACTGCATGCACATAGGATCAAAAATATATATGCATTTGTATGTATGTATAATTTTATTTATAAAGCGCCACTTGGGTACGCAGCGCTGTACATTATAAAATGCAAAGAAGGGGATAAGTGCAAGCCATTATACAGATAAATATTAAATGAAATATAATTTCATACATCAGTTAAGAAAGCATATATATTCAAATTATATATAAATTGACAAGCTTTAACACATTAGGATTGAGATCACTGCCCCGAAGAGCTTACAATCTAAGTTTGTTTGCAATATTTTCAGGATTTTATATAGAAATATTTTAAAGTATCTTGCAGTGCATTGGATGTTGCAGAAACTGCATCTGAACCTTTAAAACTGATAGTTCGCCCTACCTCAGTCCTATTTCAATTTTTAGATGTAATAAGATATTTGTCTACATGCTTTTTGCTGTTCTTTGTCATGTTGAATAAAGATTTAAGAAAAAAAAAAAGTTGAGAAGTAGCAGCCAATCAGCATTCGTGGGAAGGTTTAGTCTGAGGGGGTGTGGCTAAGAGTGCATTTGTTCCTTTGCTGTGAAGCAGTGTGGGTCATATGCAGGGAAGCAGCCAGCAAGAGCAGTCAGGAAGGCAGCGTGCTGCACAGGTACACATGTCTGTGTATTGTGAGGGCGACAGGCTAAGTTTTACAAGCGCACTATTACACCTTTGGGCAACAAGGACTCACTCTTTGCCCTAGGGCAATATGGTTGTAATTTATCTGTACTAATATGTAAGCACAGTGGGAGCACCCACTTTTATTATTTTGTTTTTCCTTTTTGCAAAAGTTGGGAAATTTACTTTCAGTGGGCATTATAGATTTTAAACTAGACCGGCAATAAAAAGAAGCAGAACATCCCCCCCAAATGTTATCCTATCGAAGGCTTGCGGTTGTTAATAAACCTAAATCTCGCAGGCTGGTGCTGCCAGTGTAGCTCGTATTCTTAATTTATTGTTTGGTAATATCTAGCAGGGCTACTATTTTCAACCTGTTCTTGTCTTTTTGTGGGAAAATCGGTTCAGAATCTCCCACAAGGATCAGTTTGTACCATCTAGGTTGGCAGAGAAGATATTCAAATGTGTTTGTCTGTGTGTGTGCGCAGATTAAAAAAAAAAATTGGCTTCTTCACTAAAAATCTTTGTTAGTGAAGAAGACTTATGGCCAGAGTCAGGATTTAACCCTTTGCCTAATGACCATTTAGCAACACTTTGCATTCTAAAAGTTCTTTAACCCTTACATTGCCCTATTAATGTTTTTAGTCCTCTAGAAACTGCTATAAGTGTCATATTTACATAATCTTCCCCCTTTTTTTTTAATTAAAGACCTTGGCAGTGTGTTTTGCAAAATGTCCTCTTGTCCTTTAACTACAGTAGGAAAGTTTAGAATGCCATGTTAACCCCCATGGAGCTGGTTTTCCCTGAAGGGCAGTACCGGACCTCATTGAATCTCTTGTTTTCCAGGCCTTACGGAATGGACCAGCTGGTTTTCTTGAGGTTATGCTAGGTGAGGTGCTACTAAACAAATCCACAATACTCTGCCATCCAGTTTATAAATAGAAACCTTGTCCTGTGTGTTTTTGCTTTGCTGCTTCAGGCAAGGTTGCGATTGTAAAGCTTGAGAGTTTTATTCGATAAATTGAGATGGATGCTGACATTTTTTACATTAACTTGCATTCCTTAATTCCAGCTCTTACGTACATTAACCCTTTAGTTGCCAGTGGTTTTCTCTCATTTTTTTTTATACCTGTTCTCTTTTAGAGAGAGAAACCACTAAATTCATGGACATAGAAATAATGTTGCAAGAGTGCTGTATGGTATTATCTATCAGATTGTTTTCATTGGCCTACAGGAACTTAAAAAGCTGTTAAAAGCACTCGTGATTCATGGCTGTGGTTTACTGCACTGTTGCAAGAGTGCACCTTTTTTAGATCCCTTAACAAAAACGTGTAGCTGAAAACCAAGTATGTGTGAAATTAGTTACCCTTTACGGTTTTGCAGTCTTAAATCTATACTTTTTTTTTTTTGTGGTTTTCTTCATGCTGGGATTGGGAACACATTTTGAAGGGGTTGTTACTGGTATGGTAATTGTAGACTAGGCCCTGGAATTGGGAAAGGAAAAGAAAAACATGAAAAAAAATATCTTTAAATAGTAAATTAAACTCCCTAGGGCAAGTTGAAGTTTTAACTTAAACCAGAGCCATGAGCTGACATTAAGGCAAAGGAGAGTTGTTTATACTACGATTGTTGTAGACCGGCTGTAGTTAAGTGGTTTTAATTCAAGCCATGCTTCGTCTTTACAAGATCTCTAGCGCATAGGTTTAAACATGTGTTCACGTTTACTCAAGACCCCTGTTAACCGTAAGCAAGATTTTTTTCTCTAATTGGCAAAATTTTATGTTTGTTTTCTCTCCATATCAATTTTTTTTTAAATACAAAAGATTTTTGTTAAAAAAAAAACTCCCTCCCATCTACCAGTGCAAGAATGTGCAAATTACAATCCCACAGCTGCTGTTAAACTACATCTCCCAGCATGCCCAGAATTGTCCAAAGACTATTTTTTGTAAATACCGTAGCTAGAGGGCTGAATATAGTCCTTTCATGTGCTTTTTGTTAACTGCAAGTTGAATTGAACAGGTATTCTCAAACGGTGTTCCTCCAGATGTTTTGAAAACTACAACTCCCAGCATCCCTCAACTAAAGAGGCAAACATCTGGAGGTACACAGTTCGAGAATCCCTGGTCTAGAACTTTGATTTATAATCCCAAGAACATTTGTGTTTTATTTAAATAAAAGTTAAAATATGTTGAACAATTGAATGTTTTCTAGTTTTTGCCTTTAATCGGCGGATGCCGCTTTCTCTCTTTGAGTTCTAGGCGTTATTATTTTTAGTTACCTACAAAAACTGTAGTCCGATCAACCCATGTGGTAAAACGTGATATTGAAGATGTCTTGTTTAAGGGGCCCATACATAAATTACCCATGATCATAGGATTCTGGTAATTTTCTAGCCTTTCTGATAAGAAAAATATCTGCACACGCGGTCTGACATTTGTATAGTATTGGGATGTCATGGGTTGGGATTGTTGCATGTATGAGACCCCTTTAACGACATACACCCTACAATGAAATCTGCCGGTATTTACCATTTTCAGAATCTGTTTGTCTGTTTCTAGATTTTATTTGCTTAAAGGAGCAAAAAAAAATTCAGGCAATACCCGTTGTTGGCTCGCTGTATTTTAATGCAAACTTTCAAGAAAATCTGGATTTTAGATTAAAGTTCTAAAGCTTTATTTCCACATAGGTTATTCTTTATTTTATTTTTTTTTTCTTTCCCCCCCTGTTGTTAACGTTCCATGAAAAGTGTTGCTGAACAGAACCCCTAACATCACTGACGTATGCATCAGTATACGTCAGTAATAAGGAGAAATATAAAGTATGACTTTATTGGAAATGGTAGGATTCCTTCCTGTGTCTGGACATGTGCTTGTTTCTCTGTAAAGCAATTCCTTGCTGTAGAAGGCAGGAAGCATTACTTAAGAGTTCACTACAAGCTGCTGTGACAGACATATGGTCTCGGGCTTCACCCAACTATCCTGAACTTTTCCTGTTTCCCAGAGCCATCAGTGTGCAGAGAGAGTCTGTCCCTCACCAATATATCTGTTACCCTATATACTCAGTAATGATTTTAAGGTTGATGTTCGCCCATTTACTTTTTGACAGGTTGATGTTTGCCCATTTACCATTTGTCAGGGAGCATTTTTTTACCCCATGTATATCCAATTTAATTTTTTAATGTTCCCACTAATGCTTTTGTAAGTGCCAGCATTTCCCTATATCGCGTGTAGTTTAATGTTAAAAATAGAAATGGCAAACTCTCACAGGGGAAAGCATTCAAATTTGCAAAAAAGCATGGTGGAACATAGTGTGCTTTTTAAGCATGCTTGCATTTTGTACGGGGATCTTAGCCTTTCATGGCAAATTCTGTCAGAATCCGTCACCAATCTGCCAACTCTGTACATATCCTGACCAACCTCTTTACAAGTATCACATTAGTTCAGGGCAGGGGTGGTCAAATTATTATTGACATTAGGAGCCATTCCAACAATTCTGGTTGCCACTCTAGCCTTTTTGGTACACAGATACATAGACAGCAATGTTAGGAGCCAGGTGTGAATGGTTGCGCGTTTTGTTTACCTGGCTCCTGGGATTAGTCCAGCCCTGGTTTAGGAGAGCCAGTGCTAAACAAGCAGTGTTGGCCACATTGCAGACAGAGGAGACTTATTGTTGGGGACACTGTCCTGTAATACTTTGCTTACAAAACATTGTAAGCAAAGAGCAGAAGTTAACGTTCATTTTAAAGTATATTGAAATCTTACTAAGCTTGTCATGTTGACAAACCAGCTGTTAAACGCCCTCTTATAGTGTTTGCCAGCTATGCGCCTTCTTGATAGGAAACTAACTTACTGTGTGCATATTTCATTTTACGTATCTGAGTGGGAGAAGCCATATTGCCTGTGTTGGCTGCTTCCTTATTGTAGGACATTTACAGAAATTGCATAGTACTGCTACTATGAGTACTGTTTGCCTCGGTTTATATGGAAAATTCTTTGCTGTGCAAGTAATATGGCTGGTCTCACTGGTGTTCACATTAAATAAACTGGGAAATCTTTGCATGGAGAAATAATTGTCCTTGTCGAAAAAAATAAACTAATGGAAAACTGCTTCAGTAAGTGGATTTAGCACAAAGTAACAAGGAAATTACGAAGATTTATTTAAAATGTACAGATAGTTCACAAAGGCCAACAAAGATTATTTTTTTCTAACCCGGGCCCTCCTTAATCATTGATTAACATTGAATAAATTCTTTTTTTTTTTTCTTTCTTTTTTTTTTTTTAAAACCCTTTTGCAACCCTTTGAAATGAGGCCTTCAAAAGAATGCATAAAGTCCCTTATTTGGAGCCTCCCTTGTGTTATTAGAGGTGCTTGTCACAATCATTGCTTGCTCCATCTGTGAGTTTTCTCTATTTTACCACCTATCTGCATCACAATAGCTACTGATAATGTGATGAAAGGTGAAACGGGAATTGCAAGACAAGATAGCTTTGTTCTATTACCCCTTTTAAATATTAAAGTGTGATAGATCTTACTAATAAAAACATAAGACCCCCGAATCCCTGTGATGTTTCTCTTGAACAAACAGGTGACAAGTACTAGAATGAACCACAGCTCAAGGAATTATCT
The DNA here is from genome assembly GCA_019447015.1 of Hymenochirus boettgeri. Classification (NCBI taxonomy): domain Eukaryota; kingdom Metazoa; phylum Chordata; class Amphibia; order Anura; family Pipidae; genus Hymenochirus; species Hymenochirus boettgeri. The sequence goes on along the minus strand of CM033469.1, from coordinate 39,885,487 downwards.
ACAGTTGCAAAGCCATTCTAATACTTCAGTGCTCCCTCAATGCATTCCTCAATGCTAGGTTCTATGATGGCAGCCTTCAGGGGTGGATGATAGATTACCTTTTATTTTTCTTTGATTAAAGCTTTTCCTCCACACTTGACGGTTCCTGTTTTAAAGTCTTGTACCTAATTTGGTTTCCTTGGTAATGTTTGAAGAATGTGCAGTTTACTAGTAGTTGTCCTCTTTAACATGTCTTGATGGAGGGTAAAACAATATGCAGCTTGTAAATGTACGTGTTGGTGTTAACCTAAGGCATGAAGGGAATGTAAGGACCTCGCATCTTGTGGTATCCACAATTATATAATTAAGATAAGAGTTGCTTGTAAATAGTCTTTCAAGAAAAGCCACAAACTTGCTTCTCCTCTACATTTCTTGGTTAGAAATGCTATAATGGCTCATAAAAACTTAACCACAAATGTATCCCGTGATTATTGTGCAGGATTGAAAGAAAATCTTGCTCACTGTGTAGGTAGCCATCTTTTAAACATGTGGCGCTAGTAGTAAATCAAAACCAACCAGAGCATTAGTAGGCCTCGGTACACATGGCACCAACTGCAACGAAAAGTCGTCTTGTTCCCAAAAAGTCAAGAAACTAAACAAATCAAAAATATACTTTGTTGGTGAATTATGGTTGATGATGATGATGGTTGACCACGCCCCCTCCTCCCCCGTCTGATGGTCTGTGTCCTGGGACCCATGTGTTTGAGATGTATCCCACGGGATTGAATAAACAAGGTTTTTAGATTGTGTTGGCTTCCTCTTTCCATTTGGCTGCGGATCCTATTATTTTGTATGCATACTTATACTTCGGAGGTCGGACCGTTTATTATAGGACCTGCCGGGATCTTGAAAGTAAGCCATCACACCGAACGGTAGCAGCTCCTCGTTGTCATGTGAGTACTTAACCATTAAATTATGGTTGATGACCTACTGTTCGGATTGTCTAGTAAATGGCCAAATTCTACAGGTTCAAGCTGTTGGCTGTTTGGTTTAATAAGCAGCAGCACGATGCTTTCCTTAACTTGTTTTTTCTGACTTCTATGCATTTGCATGAGTATTAATGTTTTGCGGAGTAATTGTTTTACAAAAGCCATTATCAGCATATGCCTAGGGGGCAACCACTTGGGGCCCGTGAGCCAAGGGGCCCCCATCTTCTTATTTCCGATGTAGCTTCCTCTCAGAAAATCAATGTGAATGAAGCACGGATAGGGGCCCCATCATATTTTTGCTAAGGGGCCTAGTTATACCTAGTTACAAAAAATTAACAAATTGATTATATCTTTAAGGGTCTCTCCACTGTTTAAATTTTTTTTCGCTATTCAGTTTTATTGAAGAACGGGAGGTAAAGTAGCTGTGTCTTGCCTCTCGTCTCGTCTTCAATAAAACCTGCAGTAGAAAGGAGAGAAGGTGAGGTACTTACCTGATTGCTCGCTCCTCCGCCACGTCCTCTGACAGGTCCCGACGGACTCGTACACATAGAATATGGAGTCCGTCAGGACCTGTCAGACTACGCGGCGAAAGAGCGAGCGATCAGGTAAGTACCTTGCCTTCTTTCCTGGCTCCTGCAGGTTTTATTGAAGAACGAGAGGTAAGATGCAGCGCCTTTACCTCCCATTCTTCACTAAAACTGAATAGCAAGTTTTTTTAAGCAGTGGAGATACCCTTTAAACATAGTTGCCTGCCTGTATCAAACTGTTGAACTAATGTTCAACAACCTCATGACTCCAGAAACTGTGATAAAATTGATTTTGACATTGATAATCATGTCAGTTTGACCTGCTATTGGAGAGTTGAGAGTTCATCTAAAATAAATTTGTAAATTAACACAGCAGTAAGAAAATTAAAAAATAATAATGGTCAAGTTTCTACCCATAAAATGGCAACTGGCCGTACTGTGTACGTTTAGTGATGGAAATACTCCAGCCTATGATTAGAGAATCATTTGATGAAGCGTTTTTTGTGTCAAGTAAACACATTCTAACGATTCCCATTATTACAAATGTAAGTTTTAGAATACAGTAATCTAACAAGGCATTTAAACTCTAGTTCCTTGGGATACTAAACCCTAGTTACATGAAATAGACTGTAGATAATAGATGTGATTAACCCAAATGGCACAGGTTTCGAGCGACAAGCGCCACTTGATAAAAAGGACGCTTGTCGCTCGAAACTTGTTGTGTGTTTGTGCAGTTGGTTAAATAAACACAATATTTTTCACAGCTTGGCCTGTACCATTTGGGTTTCTTCACATCTATTATCTACAGTCTATATTTCTGGAGACAAGTGGAATACTTGTCTACACCAGTAATTCACACCTCACAATTTTTCTACAGTTACATGAAAGTAGTTGTGATCAGTGATTCAATCTGGCAAACAAACAAATGGCTAGCATTATGATGAACACAACGTTTAGGGACGCTTGGCCCCTTCCTCAGGTACCTGAGGAAGGGGCCAAGCTTCCCAAAACGTTGTATGCTGTTGTTTTTGCACCAATAAAGAAGTGTTCACTGAAGTAGTGTGCTCCTCTGCTTTATATCTTGCTTGGATTATGGAGCCCTGGAAGTAGGGGGCTGAGAGGACTGCACCTACCAAACTTGTCTGGCTAACCAGCCAACAGCAGTGTGCCATTGTACATTTGGAACTTTTTGCTAGCATTATGATGACCATACATTAGTATACTTCTCTCCAGGTATACCAGGGCCGTCCATTTTCGATTGACTTTTGATCACAAAATTAATGAGCCATAGTGGGAGATGTTGGGCGGTAAAACTGCCGTGGTTATAAGTAGTAGATGCGCATTGAATCTGCGTAATATTTATTTGAATATATACCCAGTAGTATACTAACCAAAATCCAATGACTGTTATTTAAAGGGGAGATTAACTTTTTCTTTCTTTTTGACATCTCAAAATGTCCTCACAGGAAGTGGAAGTAAAAGGAGAAGGTTACTGGGATGGCTGCATGGCACCGAAAGACGCTGTCCCCCCTTCCCCCAGACCTTAGAAAAACAAGCCTTGGGCATGACAGTCCATTCATTCCTGAGTTTTATCTGCGTGTATCGTTTTGTAAAGTTGTATATTAGGTTCTTGGAACTGGCGATTGCTTCTATGAAAAAACGCTGTCAACATTATTAGTTTGTTTGAAGTCAACTATCCTAATCGATATTACTGTACATACATTTTTGTTAAGTGAGTTCTCCATATTCCTTTATCTGCTCACAAAGTGTCCCAAAGTTGACTTTCCTGTTGGGTTTTTTAGCAATAGAAAACGGTCATAATTGTGATCAATTGCACCCTAAGGCAACCACACGAGCCAGTCAAATACAGGTGACTGATCTGGTTATCTTGATATAGGTGCATGGTCAGACCCCCCCCCCCCCCATAGTCAGACCTAGAAGTTAATCAGGAAATGCCATTTTTATATTTTTTGGGGAGGTAATGTAACCAAATGTGTGTTCTGGGATTAAAACTGTATGGGCAATAAAGTGTACATTAATGAATAGAAGCACAAGGATAGTTATACTGAATACCTGCTGCTTCTGGTAAATTATATTTGTTACTGTTGGCTATTAACATGGTTGTCTAGACATTCATTAGGGAAAATATACCACAAAAGATTTTTAAAAGCTAGCATTTAAATCATACATTATTTTTTGTTTGTTTAATTGCCTGGGAATCACGTGAATTGCATCTCTGCATCACTATTGGCTATGGAAGTTTATTTAGACTTTAGGTCAAATATGTAATATGATGGTCACCCAAAATGTAGCTTGCGGAAGTAACATGGTCCATCAATTGTCATATAAGGAATCACCTAATGGCACTAAGATGCTCCATGCAAATAGGAATCAATCCCAAATTTCAGCATTTATGCTAAGCTTTCAATTGGTAGACTTAATTTAGAATTAGGGAGGCTTTCCTTTAAGGCCAGGGACAGAATAGCATTTGGCATGACAGGCAATTCCAGATGGTATACATTGTGTGCTACTTCCTATGAGCTCCTGTGCCCCGTTGCCTTGCTTTAAAAAAAGGTAATTTTTGGCCATTGCTCATCTGTATACATTTAATCTAAAATAGATTAATTTTAGGAGGCGAACCTGAATTAGTGGTATGTCCAACTTCTATCTAGGACACGCCTAGACTGAGTATGGTGGTGGTAGACAGCCAATAGCAGCTGTTGGTCTGAGAATCTTCTGTCTCTGTTCTAATGAGTTAGATTCATAATATACTAACCTCTTGTTCCACTTAATGGATATTCTTTGGCCTTATTAAGCCCAATCTATAACGCAACCTTTGTCAGTTCCCAGAAAATGACTTGCATAAATGCTTTTCAAAGTGCAGGTTTTGTAACTGTGGTGAAATTGTTCAAAGACAAATTCCCAGCCATACGATTAGTTTTAAGTGCAGGGATTGTCCACACCGTAATTGGAAAGCTATGGTTTATATGGTTCTTTGAACCATCGCAGAATGTACTGGGCGCTTTGTAACACTTTTAGGACCAATCATACTATCAGGGAAATTCAATAAAAGGTCTTATTGTTAAAAATGGTGCTAATTTTGCCCCAACCAATCAGAAATCATTTAACATCTGAAAGCTAACATCTGATTGGTTGGGGCAAAATTAGCACCATTTTTAATGATAAGAACTTTTATTGAATAACCCTGTATATGTATAGGTAATTCGCTATTTTTTTTTTGTCCTTGTTACTGTACTAACAGGGAGATTCAATAAAAGTTTTTACCGTTTAATATGGTGCTAATTTTGCCCCAACCAATCTGATCTTAGTTAACATTTAAAAGCATTTTAAACATCTGATTGGTTGGGCAAAATTAGCACCATTTTTAACACTAAGAACTTTTATTAAATCCCCCCCTATGTGTGTTAGGACCTGAATAGATGCTTATACATATACCAAAGCCCCCTAAGCACATAAGCAGGGTCCTAACACAATGTTCAGTGTTATTATGTAGGGCTAGAGGGCATTCAAACCCTAGAATTCTATTAGGAGGAAGTAATTGGCCGTAGAGGGTGACAGCATTATTTCTAAGAATATGCACCGTGTTTCCTTTCTTTACTATTTGATACCATATCCATATTTCTTTTTGTTACTGCTAGTAATGAAATATTCATGTAAACCATTCTAAAGCGGTTTACTGCCTGGAAGTGAGTTCTTGCCCTGTGACCTTTTTTGTTTTCTAAACTGTTGAAAGCAATGAAGTTCTACCAGTTGGTTAATGTTTGCCAACAACCTACAACTGCTATCTTGTTATATGTATCTGCTATCATGCTGCAGTTTGGTTGAGTTCCAGGTGTTGGTGAGCCAGCATGAGGAATAGTGTGACCTCCTTTAAAGTGCCTGGAAATGGGTATCACTTGGGTCTGGGGAAAAGATGAATATGGCACTGGCATATTTGTGACCTAAATAGTTTGAATTGTAACAGTGCAGGATGGGCGTTGAGATACTATATAATCAATTTTACAGTTCCTGTTTTTTTTAAGTTGCATACCGTAAACTGAATATTTTCCCCGTGGTGCATGTACTGTGCTGTCTAAACATACCTAAGGAGCGTGAAATTACATTTCTGGTATTCTGTAATGAAGACCTCACTTTAGGGCCTTGACTGAAATGACAGGTTACTTAAAGGTATATAAGCTTTTTAGCACGCAGGCAAAGTTTTCAGCCCAGCTATTCGCACTGTTCCTTTGAACATGTCGGGTGATCTTGCACCAGCAGATTCTTACACGAGGGGTATAAGCAACCATACCGTATTACTACATAAGTTGAAACATATGATTTTTACAAAAGTTGCTTCTTTGTGTCCTAAGTTCGCTTATCTCCTACCTGTTGCTCTCTATGTAGCTAACTGCAAATACTGCAATCCCTCAGCATTGCACTTTTATTAACAGAGGGTTTTTTCCACATATTTCATTACCTATAAATATTCTTGCTCTCTGCGGGGCCAGTCACCTTCTGTTCAAACACATCTGCAAGATGTGGAGTTCTAAGACGCGAACTTGGTTAAACAAAAGGGTGGCACCTTAATGGGAAAAAAATCAGCTAATTCATGCATGTAGGAGCAGATCAGGATCTGCTTATTGTACAAGGGCTGAACCTGAATTGCTAACAGCTTTTTACCAAGATTGTTCATCTACATCCTCGTAATTCATTCATGATTGAGTTTAAAGTGGTTTATGTAGGGAGCATTCTTTTATCCGTCAATAACCAAGAAGACCAATATGTCTACATTAACTCTTACTATTCATATAAACGGCTAGAGAAGGTTTTCCATGAATAGTGCAAATGTTTGTTTAAAAGAGTGCTGGGGAAGTTTTACCCATATATAACATCAATGACCAGTGTACTGTTGGTGCCATGCATAAACCACATCTTTTAAGTTAGGCCGCTTGTACCCAATAAATGTGATGCAGCTATTGTAATATGCCCAATCATCTGTGATTGGCTAACCTTTTATATTTAGCCAGTTTAGCCTAAAACGGGCAAGATGATTGGTTGTTTCGGAAATTAACAGTTAACCCCCATTCAGATCTAATCATATTACCAGGCTGGGAGATTTGATTGGGCCACAATATATGGCATTTGCAGGTCAAAACAGTCTAGTTTTTCCTACTCCTAATAGGTGAGAAATGAACTCATTGCCCCTCATTTTTGAATGACTGCAAATAACACTAGTGTGATTAGGAAGAAGAAATGTTACAGCACAATAAAAATATTCATTTCTGCAGGAGAACATAGACTAAATACCTAAACCCTAATCCTTTATGGCATAAACATGTTGTGTTCACACAGGAAGCCCTGCCTCTAAGGGGAATTACATGTTCAGTGTATACATACTATATAAAGAATTAAGTTGACTGGTTTCTGTATGATTGTCTGATGTAAAACGTTGTTGGATAATCCAGCTTATTTTGCTTTTAGAATTAATCTTGTCCAAATTTAAAGGGCAAGATCACCCCAAAACTAAAATGGGTATATTGTTTAAACTAACTCTCCACCCCCTCCTCCATCAAAATTGGAGACATGCCACCCACTCTCCTGCTCCCCAAGCTGTATCCTCTGCTGCACATACAAGCTTGTTTACAAACTCACTCGTGCAGAGGAGGCAACTCTGGGAATAACTGAAACTGTTCCGTCCCATAAAAGAGCGCATACATGCAGTGGAGACAGCTGTCACTCTACTTAAAAATTTGCTAGCTTTCTTGCCACTGAAATTGGAAGCGTTGTAGAGAAATGTAAATTTCAGAACGTTACTCCTCTAGTTACTATTGCCTATTCTTACTGAACTACAACTTTTACATGTGCAGGGCATTCTTAAGTCTTTTTTTTTTTTTCCTTTTCACTTTATTTTAGCTTTAGTTTTCCTTTAAAGGGGAAAACTTGATTTAATTTTCTGCATTGTTCTGTCTCTGGGGCAGACACACTAGTTTTTTTTTTCCTTTCAAGTTCAATGTGTTGTCAGGGTCCCTTTTAATTTTGCATGCACATTGCACACCAAAATGGATCTGTGAACTCTCCAGCTGCCAGGTCTCAAACTGATTCAGTCTTGTCAGAAGCTGCGTACAATGTTCCATCTGTTGGCTTTGTTTACCCTGGCAGCCAAAGCATCTGGATAGGTAACGTTCTCCTGTCAAAGGTAAAAGCAAGCAGCAATATCATCTGCTCCAACGTTACTTAGTAATCTTTACTGCCGGGCATAAATACATTCTCCCCCATCTGCTGTAATAAGTTGATGTTCAGGGTACAAAGTAGTGCTGGGCTACGTTTTGACTTTCACTTCTGCTTTTGGAGATTTAAAGATAATATAAAAGAAAGATAATCTGTAACTTCATTACAACGGCTTTCTGATTATATGACTTTCGCATCAAAAGAAAGTTAAAGGGCATGTCTACCCATAAAACAAAAGGCTGGTGATTTGTCTGATTGCCTGCCTGAAACCCCAACTGCTATTTTTGCCAGTTTATTACATGAATTTGTAACCAGATATTTAATCACAATTCATTTTCTGTTCTTGAAAAGGTATCTGCCTCCTCCCTCTGCTCAATGAGCTTTTTATAAGCTTGAGCATGTGCAGGGGAGGCAACAGATGAATCAGCAGTTAGCTATTGGATGTCTGCTTGATTGGCTGCATGGAGTGACAAGCCAACTTACTCTGACAGAATTGGGACAATAATTATCCTTAAATGTCTGGTTAATAATACATCTAATAATGTGCTGAATGTATCAGGCCCTTTATGCACACTACAGTAGATAACAGTAGATTTTTTTTTTTTTTTAAGGATTGGAGCCATTAATTTCTTTAGAGTCCCTATTGGACCATACCTAATAACTGAGAATAGTAATACTGGCCATTCCCTGGCTCGACTTGGATTCGATGTTTACTCTGACATAAATGTCCAGTTGATTGTAACTTCGGCCAGTGCAACCGTTTCAGTATTCTTAGAAATGTTCCCAAAATCTTGTGGTTGTGGTTTGCGGTTGATATTACTTTGTTTCTAAATCACCAGCAAACCCCTGATTCTATAGAGAATAGTCCCCATGGCATGCACCCCTGCATGCATGCAACTTGGGCTTCCCGGGCTCACCTTTGGGTGTTGGTTAGAATGCGTCACATGGCCAGCGCAAGCAGGCGAGTCCAGCGTCCAGTGTCTGTCCCACTATTTGCACTGCAATCTGTTGATCACTGTATTGTTCTGTATTTTTTTTTTTAAAAAAGTAGTGGGGATTTTTGGTGCAGTGTAGTGGGTCCCTGCCCTTAAACCTAGCTGCTATAGTTGGAACATGTCGTTCTGTACCAGCCGGAAGGGTAAAGTTAGGCTGTCTGTTCACGGCACACCTTGCCATGCTATGCATGAAATCTGGATGATCTTATCCTTCATCCAATCCCTTGAACCTAGGTGTGCAGTTCGTGAAACAAAGGTCTGTGCCATTGAGATGTTTTTTTTCTGCGTTCCTTCAATAAATCTATTTATTGCAAAACTTTATTCAAGTAATCACTTTGCCATGTGCTTAGCAAATATTGCCATGCTGTTGCTTAGTAATAGAATGAGTGGGTGCTATGGAATTCTTGGCCAGGATAGATGTGTTAATGCCTTACCCATTGTGTGGCCATCCTGTTCCTTCCACCAACACCTGCTGCTAATTTGTACACTCATTATTCTGCTACGTGCTTCTTAACTTTCTTTGAAAGAATCTTATTTGGTGGATAATACAGAGAATATTTTAGCAGCGTTAAAGTGAATTGGAATGATCTTAGTGAGACGTTTCATATGAAGAGCAGAATTGGGTATCTGGGGAGGTTTTATCTTGTACTTCTAAAGTATAAGTACTTGAAAAAGTATCAACATATCTGTTACCTTTCAAACCATTGAGATGCCCTTTTAAAATTTGTAGAATCTTCTACTTCAACAAGCCCGGAATTTAATTTTGTTCTCTCCTTGGCACAGAGCGATAATCAAGCCTTTTAGTTATTTCTGACTGCCGCTCGTTAATAAGATTCAAGATTCAGTTTGTCACAATACTGAGCATTTTACACAGTTCGTGAAATTTGTATTTAACAAAAAGTCACACAGAATTTAAAAAGGTTAAATTCTGTGTGACTTTTTTTTTTATCCTCTGTGTAATAGCTAGAACTGTAATTTGGTTAAATACAAATTTGGTTGTAATCTGAGCCACTGACTCAGACTTGCTCAGTGTGTCCAATCAGGACTGAGATTGCATCAAAAGACAATTGGTACAACATGCTTGTGAAGGTTCTCATTCATCCAGGCCATGGTATATCTGTAGTATTCAATTAGATCAACTGGACTTGAAATTTAGTTCTTGAAGACGTTTCGCTAGTCATCCGACTGGCTTTCTCAATTCAGAAACGTCTTCAAGAACTAAACTTCAAGTCCAGTTGATCTAATTGAATACTACAGATATAATTGGTACAACAGTTTCTAATCAGCATTTTTGGTGCTATAATCCAGGAAATTGATTTTTTTGCCCCGGACTTTTGTAAATATAGCCCTTACATCCTTCACATGAGCTCAAACAGGACCAACTGCAAATAAGCTAGACTTCCACTTTCTGCATGACTATAATGATTAGAAAACTTCCCTTTAATGCAATGGCCGTAATGTAAAAGAGCAGAACCACACAAAACATTTTAGTAAGGATTTTTTATGTGCACGTTCTATCATTTTGAATAATATGAACATTGGCAGAGCAAAGATGGGTATTAGAAATCTCATGCAAGTGGGTGTGATTGATCTTCAGAGATAACTTGCAGATCTGGTGACTTCTTGTAAGTGTGTGAGAGAAAAACAGGTCTTAGGTGAACTTGTTTGGAGATCAGACATAAGTGATCAAGTTGCAGCAAATGAAGGTGATGGTATTTGTCGTTGGGCCGAGTAATTTCTCACCATACCTTAACGATGCTGGAGAAAGTGTATAAAGCCGTCTTAAGATTTGTCATGAATTCTATTCCTGATACATGAATTCAATTCCTGATACTATTCCTGATGATGCATGAAATATACAGTATATAAAGTTGCCCTTCGCTTTATTTTAAGAAATTGATATTGGCCTTCTCGGAATTGTTTCTTTCCTTTAGAAAAACACACTGAAGGCTAAGCTGCGGAAGTAAGAATATAATAGTCTTGGTTTTGCCAGGTGGTTATGTAGCCAGCAGTGCAGCTTGCCCATCGACTGGTTGGCAGATCTGATTGTTTTACTACACAGTGTTTGATTTGAGCATACAATCTGAGCAGATCTTTATATGGGGTTTGTATAGGATCAGTCGGTCAAATGATAGAAGTTCTCTCTTCCCAATCCCTTCATCAGGACATGCCACACTCATTGACTGAAATGTTCCAAGTCAACTGAAGGTGGACAACTGTTTTAGGATCACTGTTACAGCATGGTGGCCTCACTGCATATTGGTGTAGTGAAAACATCCATTATGAATTTGCCCTTGGAATCACAGGCTTTTATTTATCCTTTTTTTTGGTTGTGTGTCGCAGTTTCCTTTCTTTTTGCTGTGAGATCAGGTTTTGTTCTGATATTAGTGTTTCCTTGACTACTAGGAGATCCGACACCAGATCACTGGTAGCATTTAAGGCAGGAGCAGGGATAAGCCACCCGCTGTTACAAGACTATAACATAAACCATTGTTGGGTTCTGGCTGCTGTGGTACCTATCTGAATATCTAGAAGTAATATAATTAACTGTAGCTGTATTTTTATTACTTTTCATTTATAATACATCTTATTTATATTGGTGTGCAAAATAAAAATGTGGTGCACTTTTTGTTGTTTATTTTCACCTAATAGACTAGCAAACACCCATTTTACCAATTTAACCAAACTTTGCAGCAATCTTTAATAGGAAATACCCAATCCATTTTTTATATTAAAGGACAATTATACTTACCATTTCCCAGATCCACTCCTGCAAAGTACCCAGGGTGAGGACTTAAAACGCTAAGTCCTCACCTCTGGGTACTTTCCAAAAGTCCTGAAGTACTTACTTGTAATCTCCCTCGTCGCTCCGGTCGGATCCTCCCCACTGGCACTGTCTGCGCGTCTTCCCATTGGCTGCCTCGCAACCTGTCACTCAAAGTGCCAATGGGGAGGATCGGATCGGAGCGCAGAGGGAGATTACAAGTAAGTACTTCAGGACTTTTGTAAAGTACCCAGAGGTGATGACTTAGCGTTTTAGGTCCTCACCCTGGGAACTTTGCAGGAACGAGGGGGAGGTGAGTATAATTGTCCTTTAAAGGGCATGTTCACCCCCAACTAAAGTTTAACCCACTACTAGCCCCACTATATAGTAAAAAAAAAAAAAAAATCATTACTTACATCTCTGCTCCTTTTGGTTCTCTTGCAGTGCTTGGCTAAAGTCCTGAAGAGCAGGAGGTATCTTCCTGTTCGAAAGGTTTCTGCCTCCTCCTTGTCCTCTGAGAGGACAGTGGCAGCCAATCACAGCCACTGCTGCCGGTCTGGCCCGTTTGCTAGTTCCGGCAAGCAGGGAGCTGAATCAGTGTGCCGCAGGAGCGGGGGGCTGTAAGTAGAGTTCTAATTCTTTTTTTAACAATCAAGGCGCTTGGGGGTGGGCAGGGGTGCCCTACATTATATAAAAAGTTTTCCTGTGGGGTAGAGATGCCCTTTAATTTATTAATCTGTAGTAATTGAAATGGAAGGCTAGAGCTAATTTAACCAAACAGTACCCTATAAGCCAAGGGTAAATTATATGTTGGTTCAGTTAGAAAGTTAAGGGCATGTCCACCCTTATAACAAACAAACTGGTAACTTGTCAGTTACTTGCCCACAACCCCAACTGATATGTTCAGTGCTCTATTAGATGTATTACTAACCAGATATTTAAGGGTAATTGTCTCCATTCTGGCAGAGTGTGCTGGCTCCTCCCTCCATGTAGTCAATCAAGGCTGCGTCTGCTGACATCACAACCAATGACTGACTGCGGATTCCCCTGCTGCCTCTACTTCACATGCTCTACTTTAAAAATCAAAACTCATTGAGCAGTGGGAGGAGGCAGATACCTTTTGCCAGAACGGAAGAGAATTTACCATTAAATATCTGCTTGCAAATGCATGTAATAAACTAGTAAAAATAGCATTTGGGGTTGCTGACCGTTTAAAAGTCACCAGTTTTTCACAGTAATGCCTGTGAGTTCCGTGCACACGCATGGGAACTCACAGGCATTACTGTTTGAGGCTCAAGCAGTAGAGTGCACGGAACTCACAGGCATTACTGTGAGGCTCAAGCAGGAGAAAGCAGAGGAAATCTCAGAGGGGCGGAGCTTAACATTCAGCAAACCAGTAACAAGATGTCAGCAACTTCCAAGGCACAAAGCTAGGCTCTGGAGGGGCATAGGTAAAAAAAAAATAATATTACAACGGTATTTATAAAGCTGCAGCTTCCAAATGAACATAACTTGATTTTACAGTGCACTTATCCTTTAACTTGCTTTTACAGTGCACTTATCCTTTAAGCATTATGGGCAAATGGGACTGTCTGCCTTTCTGCATTCACACCTCAGTCTCTACTTTTAGTTTCAATGTGCGTCATTCTCCATACTTAGTAGTCCCTAATCAGTAATTATTATTGCTACTGTTTAACAGCCTTGTTGTTTTAAATAATTCATTGGTTTAACAATCTCATATATGTTTTCTTTTTTGCAGATGAGGACCATGAGCTGCAAACCTGAAGTAAATTAACTTTTTCCTACGAAATGGAGGTATAAGCCCCAGCCGCTAGCTAAGCAGCTAAAATGGCCATTCAGTATTAGACCAAAAAGGTTTGATGCTTAACCAAATCAAAAGCTGAAACGGGTTAAAACTACCATGGTAACATTAATAACAGAAAAGCTTCAAAACCAGAGCTTGGATGATCTGTCATGCAAAGCTTACAACCTTAATCTGGTAAGTAACACGCCTTTCAACTTGATGCTAAAATATTTAGGACCAAAACACCTTGACGGTGTATTAAAGCCTTTGTAGCTTATTTAGTAAGATGTGCAAAATTCTGCCTGCACTACTAATCTGCAGCCACCAATCTTAAAAAGTTGATTGGCTGTTGCAAATTAATAGCCTGGGGCCTATTTTTGCATCTCTTATTAAATAAGTTCATTTATGCTTTTCTGCCACATGGGCTACTAACTTTTGCTGAATTTATTTTTGTCGGGAACATTTTGTCACATTGGCTTGAGCCAGCTATATGATTTAAGCTGTGATTTTAAGTAAGAATATAATTGTACTATTCTATTTCGAATTAAAAAAAGCCACTCTGTCACCTTCCTATTTCTTCATTTCCATTCATTGACATCATGAATGACATTTCCTGGAAAGCCTGTCCCCCTTTACAATCAAACTTAGAACTGTTTATATAAATATTACATTTAGATTTACAGGTTATTGGTTAAAACAACTAGCCAAATGTTTATGGCAGTTTGCAGTTATTGTTGCCTTTCAAATCTAAATTTTTATTAGTTTCACTTTGTGTACTATGGTGCCGTTTTCGTCTCAGTCATGAGCCGCAGGTCAGCCCTGCGACCGCACTTCTGCACAGAGCTTTATGGTATAAAAATGGCTGTGTGTCAAAAGGTGAAGTGGTGCAAAAATGTTCATGCTCGTGTTCCATTGCTGTAAATTGTACCTTCTCTCCCCTTTTAAGGAATTGTATACTGAAAAAATTACTTTGCCTCATTTCAATCTATAAATTAATACATGTAAGCAGCACTTACTCTGTGTTGGTGTTGCAGCATGACCTCAATTTAGTACTTGTTTTTCTCAAGCTCAGTCCATCTGCCCTCCAGCTCCCTGCCAGACTATCTGAATCTGTTAGGGTAAGCAGGCTCAGTAATGCCTATGAAGCAGCCTTGGGAGAGGGAACTTCCCACCATGCAGTTCACGTACCAACTGTCACCATCCCAGCTACAGCAAACTATACAAAACAGAAGAGTTTTATACTAAGGCACTTGATTGACAGCTGTAATGCAAAATGTTTCAGACTGGATATCTTAAGAAATATGGGACAGATCAACAAAAAAATGGTACGGTGATAGTTGGGAATAAATATAGTTTCAAGTAATGGGAAATTTAAAAAAAAAATTCCCAGTGTACATATCCTTTAAGCAACTTCTCGCCTGAAAGAAAATCTGAAATTAATCTCTTCACAACAGAATGTCTGAAGAGAGAATCTACATGGAATATATTTTTCTGCTTTCAATTCCCGTTTGCTCTTTTAGGATAAAACTTTTAGTTATTGTTGATTTGGCTAGCACAGGCTAAATCCAAAAATGGTTTGTGCCAGTGTTGTGGTGAAAGAACTTACCATGATTGACCAAGTCGTTTATTATATTAAAATAGTACAGAAGATAGAACAAAGGGGAAAGTTGAAAAAATGGCAGTGATCCAAGCAGCTGCACTTATCTATTGGTTGCATCAAAGCATCTAACTGAAAAGGAAAAAGAAAATCTTGATGTGGCTTCAGTTTGCTTTTCACATATAAAGTAAAAAAATATTAGCAAGCTTGTGTTTCAATTATATTGTAGTGCGGATGTTTCACATACAAGATGAACCTTGATTAGTCCAGACATCAAACCTAATCTGCAGTCAAGATTTAGTAGGAGTTATTTACTATGCCAAGATAAAACCAACTGTCTTCTATCAACCTAAATGAAGCCGTGCCTTCCAGAATGTCTGAGGAAATTGCATAATGTTTGCTTGGCTTAACCAAATAAAGCAAAATTGTTTCCGAGGCGCTGGAGTAGCTTTCTAGTTGGATTTTATTTCATTGAAACATATTTTCCGAGGAAACTTACTTGACCGCAATCCCGCAATGTTTTAAATCCCTTTGCGAGACTTTCAATGCGGGGTCAGGTATGTTGTGCGGTTTATGCCTCTATTGAATAGGCATTATCCTGACAGTGACGTCACGTCCAATGGCTGACTGCCATTACCGATCGAGCCTTCACTGTTGCTGCCTGGAAACGTAAAGGGCACGTTTCAGCAGCCCTCGGCAGTGGATAGGGTAAATGCAACGGATATTGGTTGAATAGTAGCCGATATCGCAACACCCCCATAGTATCTTTCAATATTGGACTAGTTGCCTGCAGAGGTCAAACATCAATGTCCTGTTTATGGAAAGAAAACAATATGTATAACCATACAGAATGCACAGTGAATGTACTTCGTTTTGTTCTTTAAAGTCTGGTGTCTGGTAAACTGAAACAGACCTCATTTCTAAACAAAGGCTCTTTACAATGACAGGGTAGGGGGATGTTAGGCCACAAGCAGGTCAGATCTTGGGTAGGGAATGTGTTCCTATAATTAATGCTCTGTGCACTGCAAGTTGGAATCCTCCTGCTGTAACTAAATAGACTCGAGCTGAAACATCACTTTTAAGAAATAATAAGCCCCCTTAGTTTATGAGGTCTTGCAATTCTCTGAGATGTATGAACATTGTCTAGCAGGAAATGGTAGGAGGACCGATTTGCTGAGACAGCTCTGTAGATATTTCTGCTGTCAGGCTTGAAAATGTTTGCCGACTGTTTTAGCAATGTGATTTGTGGCTTTTATGTAAGGCACGCTTTCAGAAATGTGTGCGCAAATAATCTGCAATGCTTGAAATAATGTAGGTGGGCTTTTTTGGGGGGAAAACTGTGGGTGTTTGGCCTGGGTCCTAAACCTTGTCAAGAGAGAATTAAAGCCATTGTTTAGTGCGTGACTAGCAGCCTGGCAGTTCCTGCGCATCTTTAGACAGGAGGACTAATTGTTTACTGTGCCTTAGTCATTGCTGACCAAAACATCAGGTCAAACCAGGCTTGCCTGCAAACTTTGAATGGTCTTAAACAAAGATGGTGACCAATTTTTATTTAAATGCTTACTGAATTATGAAAAAAAGACTCTTCATGCAGTGAACGGAAAGACTGCATTGCACACCCCTGACACATGCCCGCACAATGGTTTGCTGGTGCTTAGCATTATTCTACTTTAAGAGATTTCAAGCTAAAAATTACATAATTTAGAGCCTGTAAATTGCATACAGATATTATACAGATACAGAGATTTTAACACTGAAAAGCTGTAAATTAGCTGACATTTCCCTGTGTCCATTTGTTAAAACGGACTGAACACTATATTCAGTTCTTCTCATTGCTATTTACTTGCTTGGGTTTGGCAGTTTAGTCAGTTGGGCCTCTTTTTGCTGTGCCCTGTAGCTGCCCAAATAGAACTTCCTTAATAATTCCTTAAAAAGGCAAGTCCAGCCCCAAAATGAAAACTTACATACAGGTAAATCATCCCCCAAAACCCTAAACGGTAATAGTTTGAAATGTGAAATATATGAGTCTAACCTGAAATCCTGCACAATGTCCTGTTTCCCATGTTTCTGCTTCCTGGTTCTTCCAGTTAGTAACTGTCAGTTATGGATTTGACAGTTGACATCACAGCCAATGACTTATTTCCCTGTCTGCCTCTTCTGAGCATGCTCAGGCTCAGTACAGGTTTCTAAATTGCTCAGTTTCCATGAGGCATCCAGAAGCATAGCAGGCATATAGTAATGAATTCATTGGACAAAGTATGATATATCAACATATTTTAAAGAGGCCATTCTTTCTAAAAGATGTTCTTATGAGGGTGGAGTTGCCCTTTAACCCTGAACTGATCTTTTTAGTTTAGAAGCAGAGCACATGTTAACACATTCTAAATTAAATAAAAAAATTAGTTGTTTAAATGGCAACTATAATGAAAAAAAACAACTTTGCCTCAGTGGAAATACATGTATTTTTCAGAAAAAAATAGCAGTATTTTTTCACCCCAATGACCTTAATCCGCCTATTAGCATTTTGTCTGTGTATAAATAAATGCAACCGAAATACTGACTTCCTGTTTGCAGGACCCCTAGTAGAGACAGTTATGGCCTTGCCCTTGACCCAGCGCCTGGGTTGATTCAGTTGCTCAGTAGAGATCTGAGCATCTTTGACCCATCCAACAGCCAATCAGTAGAAATTACTGTTAGGAACATTCCAAGGATGTGGGGCATCCTGGGAAGAAGAAGGACCGTTAGAACCCTGAAATGCCAGCTCACTAATGTCAACAGCAGGGAACAGCAAAGGGTATGAAAATGGGAGAGAATATGTAGAATAACTAAGTATGTATTACACAAACTAACAATTTAACAAATATTGATAATTTCCACTTAACCGTCCCTTTAATATTTAAATTACTACAGATGAGTAGCCCTTACTCTGAGCTTTGTGTGTGTGCCTTGCTGCATACCTTTTAATCCAGTACTTGATTTGATTAGGCTCATTATCCCCCCTCTTCCTTTCTAACCGACAACTCCTTCCATTTTCTATGAGGGCTAAGTAATTACTGAGGCAGCATTGGCAGAGGGAATTTCCCATTATGCAAGTGACACACACCGACTGCCACCATTCCAGCTACAGCAAAACTACACACCAGAAGAGTTTGATAATAAGGCACTTGATTGACAGCTGAAATGTAAGATGGGTCAGTTTGGAAAGAAATAGGGAAAGAGAAACAAAAAATGGTGATTGTTAGTAAGAATTCATTTCCAGTATAACTACATTTTTCCAGGATAGACTCCCTGTAAAACAGACGTAAAATCAGCTTTATCGAACTGTCTAAGTGCAAAAGACATGAGCAACACCCATGCAGTTCCAAGGTAGTCACCCCGAGTCTGCATTTGTATTTAAATTCCGACTTCATTCGTATTAAAATTAATCCAATTTACATTCACACTGGGAGGTCACTGCAGATTGCATAATGGATGTGGTCCAAAAAATGGATTGAAATGTGTGCTGTAAGGGCTTAGTGAACAGTGAAAGTGACTGGTGAACAAACCTTGTCCCAGAAACCCCCATTGATATGCTGCATGTTGTGTACAGACTGCTCACGCACGCGTTCCATCACGCACTGGGTTACATTTATTTGGTCTTGGTTGTCCTTTTCTGGTCTTGCCCTGTTCAAAAATGTTTCTTATTTTCTGCTTTTCCTTTTAAGCTCCTAAGTGTTTGCATTTAGTGGTTTGCGCTGAAATGATGTCTCAGATGTTGGGCGTTGAACCACAGTGGAGATCATAGATTGTCTATGCCTTGGGTCTTCAATAGCCGTAAATTACTATAATTACTGTTCAGTGTAGGATTTTCGTTTAAGGAATATATTCTCTCTGCTTTTAAAACCTGAATCGTCACATCACAAGCGAGAGACGCATGTTCTGTTTGTTCCCATGTATCATATGAAAGTCACTGCTGTTAAATTCAGCATTTTACTATTGGACTAAACTGATAGCCAAGACCTGTATATTCTTATGGGTGTAAAACTCACACGTTGGCAAATACTCAACTTTTATCAATTGGCATATTCATTCATTGCCAACATAACTAGTAAAGCAGTAACGGAATTTCCTGTGTTGTAAAGTCCATTGATATTTATTCATGTGCCATCCACATGCAAGGATAGCATATATTCTACAAAATGAACTCGGTTACCCTTCTAATTATACCCATAATGCACTGCACATTTGTCAACACAAGCTGACCCTCATCTTAAAGGGGAAATGTATCCTGTTTCTAAGCAGGAGCTGCATATGTTTTTTTTTTTTTTTTTTTTATGAGAGCAACACTACGTATTGCCCAAACAGAAGACATAGGTCTTTGCTGTGTGTTCAATGGAGCTTTGCCGTGTGTTCAATGTAAAATATCTGTAATTCAGTGCACATGTGCAAATAGAATTGTAGGCAGGGAAGGGAGAGGACTGCAAACAGGAGGTAGGAGCTCCAAATCCAGCTTGCCTTCCAATTCTACAATGTATCTAATGTGACAGATAGGTATAGTTGCCAATTAGAAACTGAATTCTATTGTTTCCTGGAGACACCGCTAAAAATGCCTTATTTAGAAGTGTTTTTATCGATATTTTTTATTGATTAGGCAGTTTAAAAGGCAGGGCAGGATTTACCATTAGACACAGTAGGCATGCGCCTGAGGCTGGAGGGGAGGCTGTCAATCTCCCACGGTGGCTCAGTGGTTAGCACTGATGCCTTGCAGCGTTGAAGTCCTGAGTTAGATTCCACCCGTGGACACATCTGCAAGGAGTTTGTATGTTCTCCCCGTGCTTGCGTGGGTTTCCTCCGGGCACTTTGGTTTTCCCAACAATCATAAAGACATACTGATAAGTTGTGTGTGTCAAATAAATGTGCTTAGATTGTAAGCTCTTCAGGGTAGGGCCTGATGTGAATTTAGTAAATAATTGTCAAGCGCTGCCGAATATGTAGCGCTGTATAAGAAATAAAATCCATACATACATACACCAATCCAACCCCTTTATAGTGTATTTTCTTCCCCAAAAAAGAGAGAATAGGTATGGTTTAGGGGTGTGGTCTGTGTTTAGGGGTGGGGCTAAGGGTGCCAGGCTCTTTGGGCCTACAGGTGTAAATCCGTCCCTAATAAAAGGCTTACCTTTCCATTTGTCAAGAAGTTGCCATAGTGCTACTTTTGCAGAGGCATGCTGCATAGTTAATTCTCACCATTTTGTTCTATTTGCCGTTTGATTTCCTTAATGCAGAGATTATAAAAAAAAAAAAAAAGCCTTACAATCAATTTCGCTACGTGTTTTGCTCTAAATAGTCCTATGTTTGGGCAGCTGTGGCGATGAAATTGTTAAGTTGTCTGGAATTTCAGTTTCCAGGTCCCAGTGTCTAAATAGTTTTCTAAACAGAGCAGAAAAAAATGGCGTATTTCAAGGATGTTTACGTTCCAGTGGAGCAAATAAGAAACTAATGCTATCATCGCAAAGGAAGTCTCAGAACAATGGTATCTTTTCTGGCGACATACTTCATACAGTCGACAAGCAGAAACTATTTCACCAGGGATGTTTGTTAACCCTGTACACTTTTACCTTTCTCCTGCAAAGTCACTACCTAAATGAACCTTTGCAGGAGGATTTTAGGTAACCGTACTGTGTGAGTATTCAGCAACCCTTAGTCCTTCTAATCATGCAAAATAAAAAAGATTAAAGGCCAGCTATAGTGCCCAGAACTACTTTTCCTATTTAAAATCTGTATTTCCCAGGGTGGTAGTCGATATTCCTACCTCTTGTATGCTGAGCGGTGAGCTTTCCTAAATGGACTTTAAACAACCAATACAATCATTGCTTACTTCTACTGGACTTCTGATTGGTTGTTCCACTTTGCAAGGCCAAGTTAATTCATGCTGTATTTCTTATAAAAAGCCAATAGAAAATACCGCCACATTAGTGTATTCCGGAGTGCAGTCTGTACATGCACATGTGATCACAGAATAAGGGGTTCTGCACTTACAGGGCTAATGTAAATTCAAAGTATTTTAATAATAGTCCAACCTTTTGACTGTTACACCAGCCTTTCTCAATGTATTTCCTATATACATATCTGCTGTTCCCATATAGGAAATTACATTGCAAAGTCATTGCCAATCTCGGGTGTGCCTGAGCAGCAGGCCTCTAATTTCTTTTCCTGACACTGTTGGTCTATAATGATTCATGACAACCGTCTGAATAGATGATCATTAAGAATATTTAAGTCAAGACCCCTGTGTAACAGCTACAATAATAATACAATAATATTCCTGTCTGTTGATCGCAATTAAAGGGTAACCAAAGGGTGGCATAGAAGTTGGATGTTAGGGTTTACTTTATCATTACCTATCCAGTAACTTTGTGAGTGCTATTTATCATGCAATATATATTAAACTTAATGTACCTTTGTTTAATTTATATGTATGTCCATACATTTTATTTAAAATCCATTATTGGACAGTAATAATTACCCTGATGTTTACGAGCATACCCCAATGCTAGATCCGTCTGTATTAGTCATTGACTAATATACATGTAAATGCATTTTCCTTTTTGTAACCGATGGCCTGCTATATTTTGTTGGTGATAAGTGTAAGCTCAGTGTAGTTCACGTATGGTGTTGAAACACTTCTCTCTGGTTAATTTCAGCACTCCTCTGTGAAACTGAAAAAAAGTCCCTGCTTCTTTCCTTACGAAATCAATGGTAAGTTCACAGAACAAACAAAACAAACAAACAAAAAAAATCTTAGATTTATTATGAGTGTCGTTATTATATATTTTTCAAATTAAAATAAGGGTGTCCAGTGGAGTACAAAAAAGCCTTTTCTGTTGCAAATCAGTTGCCCTTTAAAAAGAGACTGCTTGCTTTGAAACAATCCTTAAGAATGGCAGGCTGATTATTTCAAGCTTGTAATAGGCTGCTTTGCATAGTAAAAGCTGTTAACGTGCACAGCTGCTAGAGTGGTTAAAGTGCACACAAAAATGTTTTATTTTAAGGAATATACTAAAAACAAACTTTACCTTACAGTAAATGGAGATGGCCTTAACACAAATTTTTTTGCATTGTCAATAACTTTTTTGCAAAATATGAATGGCATACAAGCCAAAAAAGTGTTGGAAAAAAATAAGAATCTGCACGTTTAAGTTTAGATCTGAATTACAGCGTGATCCAATTAGTGCTTTAAGAACTACGATTCCCATCATGCTCCGTTATCTATAATCATTGGTTTGACACCATTTATCATTTCATCTACATTTTAAAATTCTTGAACGATTATTGTGATGTTTTTCTTTGCGGATATATTATATATATAAAAAAGAAAAGTTCAGTGCACTCATTGGTCTTTCCAAACCTGTAAAGTGCTTTATTTACAAAAAGAATGTATAATGTAGTTAATGGCACATTATGCTAGTTTTTGCTTGTGCGTCAATAAGAGAACTATCTGTATGGCTGCTGTTCTATTGCAGAATTGTAATCTGGCCCTTCTTTTCTTTCCTCTTACAGAAGACAGCCCTTGGAAAGTCTTCAACAGGGCATGCCCCATAAGGAACGAGGTGAACAAGAATTCTATCTTTCCTTTTCCTATGTGCCCCATTAACACGGGCACTGCGGGAAGTTATAACCTGCCCTGGCAAAATGAATCCTCTAATACATCCAAGGTTTCTGGGTGGATAAGTGAACTTACCCTTAATGACTTTAACCAACCTCTGGCGCCCCCTACAAAAAGACACTGCAGGTCACTGTCTGAACCAGATGAACTATCACGATGTAGGTCACCTTGGAAACCAGGAAACTCGAAAGTTTGGACTCCGGTATCTAAAAGACGATGCAACAGTGGGGGGAGTGCCAATTTACAGCGCTGCAACAGTCACAGCAGTGGCACCCTTCAGAAAAGCACAAATATCAGCCTGCCACAAAACACAGTCTCTCTTAAAAACAGTGTCTTTACAGTGTCCAACTGCGATTCGTCTCCTGTCCCAAGGCCATCGTCCGCCAGTAGCGGCTTTGTTGATAGTAATGACGGAAGCACAAGTTCAAGTGTGCCCTGGAACTCTGTGGGACCATGTGAATTCAATCCGCGGAGGCGATTCTCTCTCTCTCAGGATAACATAACAGAAAATGCAGACCTTTTGCCTTCAGCCAATAGCACGCCCACCTCAACACCAGAGCTCAAGAGGCGCCAGGGATTGCTGAGATGCCGCTCCCAACCATGTGTGCTGAACGAAAGAAAAACTCGTCTAAAACGCAGGCGTGATGAAGACGTGCGATGGGCTAGACCATCTTTAGATTTTTTGAAAATGACAAGGGTAAGCCTACAATCTACTTACTTTTTCCAATCTGTGGCCTCCTATCTATTGCTGGAATGGTTCTCTGTGCCCGCCATCTGTATGTCCACCCCCTCACATTTAATAACCCCCCCCCCCAAAAAAAACCTAGACCTCGCTAGGTTAAAATCTTCCTTCTCGGCTCCTTAATATACTTACCAAGACATGCTTTCTGCTGCTACTGTTCCATGCAATTTCCATGCGCAGCATCAGCTGAAGGGATCGGACTGGCACTCAATATCCCAGTCAATCACTGACGCCACTACCGGCACCTTCTGCTGCTTTTATAAAATATTTATATATCCTTGTGCTGTAACTTTGTTACATGCCATGAAGCACTGAATACTTAAAGGAGAATTAAAGCTAAAATAGAAATAAGCCTGGATGAACGCTTTACATTTTTTTATATTTCTTAAAGGGCATGTCCACCCCCAAAACTAAAATTTGACCCCATACTGACCCCACTGTAATGTTCAAAAATTTTACCTCACGTCTCAAAATGGTTTTCCTGCAGTGCCTGTGCAAAGTTAAGAAAAGTGAGTGTCAGTGAGTCATCCGGGACTGCTTCCTCTCTCTCCTCTGAGAGGTTTCTGGCACATGCAAGAAAAGCCACAGAAAGAATACTTGCAGATCTTAGTTCCCCCGGTGCTCTGAATGCCTGCCAGCTAGCCAATCACAGATGCGGCTGCTAGTCCCATCCCTCTCTGCTGCTTCCAGCTAGCAGAGAGCCGGGAACAGAGCGCAGAGGGATCGAAGGTCTGTAAGTAAGTATCTTTCTGTGGCTTTTCTTGCAAGTAAATCAACGGTTGGGGGTGGGATGAGGTGGGCTACACATAGTAAAATTATTAATTTTGGGGTGGAGATACCCTTCAAATCATCTTTTTGGAGAAATGGTCTATGTAATTCTTTAGTTTACTGTGTTTTTCTCCAAGTTCCACAGTATTTCTACCAGATTGTGTCCCAGACACGTTTACATAGGTGCACATGCTCTGTGAGTTTTCTAGTCATACCCCCCCCCACCCCACTGCCACCATTTATTAACCTCTTTAGAGAACTGTAAAGGAACAACTGGCTTACCTTTCTGTCACCTCTATGTAATCAAGACTGAGCTGTTAAAAAAAAAATCATAACTCCATTGGAAGGAGGGCTTCAGAAAACCAATTATAACTCACTAGGAAGGAGGGCTGCAGAAAACCAGTTATAGCTCACTAGGAAGGAGGGCTGCAGAAAACCAATTGTAACTTACTAGATTTACAGATTATTCATACACAATGGTGCTAGTTTTAGAGGAAAGAGTTGCACCAGTTGGGATGTATGGAATCTACCGTATCTAGGATCATTTTTATTTTATTTTTAATTCTCCTTTAACTAGGTCAAACAAAATGAATAAAAAAAGATGAATAACCATTCATCTTTGTATGTAAATAATCATACACCCCATTGTAAATTATAAGGCCATTGATTCATGTCCATATAAAAGTATGATGCCATAGTTCATTTGCAATTTCGTTGCTTTATAGAAAATAAATCTTGTGTACATGTTGACAAATTGACATGTTGTATCTATCAATAAATTTAATACTAGCGAAGCTCCTAAACCACATTTTTGCTAAAGTACTTCACCTTTAAAATTGTAATCAATAGTGCCGCTTAAGATGGGTACACACATTAAAGAGTGCAATACCCTCTGTCCGACGGTATTGTACCATTTTCGTTAGTGTATAGTGCATTTCCGAGTGATCGTGAGGCTGACTAATGTTCAGTTTGCCTTGTGATCGTTTGGAAATGCCCAAAATTTTACGATGACCACTAAGCCACTGCCGTCTCCCTGTACTTAAAGTAAAGGGAGTCTGCTGGGCTGGGGGACAGCTGCAGTCCTGAGCGTTCTCCCTATGCTTTACGTAGGGAGAACTCTCGCCCTAAGCTTTACGTAGGGAGAACTCAGGACTGTGAGTAGCGTGCTTGTTAGAAAATGACAGACAGAATCTTGCAGGCTGTCTGTCATTTTCTTAAGATCGAGCCATAGCTGGTCCCTTTAATCTTATCATAAGATATAAGGGTGTGGTGAGAAATATATTCCAAATAAATGTACAGGCATAGTGAACATTTCCCAGTACATTAAGTGACATTTCAGAGATAACTGGTTCTTATTAATGCTAATCTTTTCTTTCTTTCCCCTCCAAATGATGACCTTGGGTCAAATGCATATAAATTCTTCTCTAAAAGTCTCTTGTTAGAACTCTCCTTTGTCTGGTGTAGACTAAAGATCATGTGTGTTTACTCTTAACTGCAAGCACATTTTAAAGCACAATACAGCCCTGCTCTGTTTCAAGACCTGCAAATATGGTTCTACTAAAATCACCCTTCCTTAATTAAAACTATAATTCTAATGGAGACAGGACACTTCTGTCTTCCATATTGCCCCCTAAGCTCAAATTTCTTACCACACTACAATCCTGCGGGGCTGCGGTTTACTTCCCCCCCCCCCCCACACTCTGCCCTTTCCCTCACGCTTGTGCGTAAGGGTGACTGAAAGAGGGAAGCATAGAGAACTACAGTGCATAATTTTAAGGACCTGGGACAGGAATGTAGCACTGATTATTCCTACCTCCCAATATAATTTCTGTGAGGAATACCAGCATAAAGAACATGGCTTCCGTCAGACTTTCTCTTACTGTAGTGTTCTCCTGCAGTGCAGTTGAAAAAATGAAGAGTAGGAGCTGTCAGTGAGTCATCCGGTCCCTGCTCCTCCCAACTCCCTCTGGATCCCTTCTGTCTGCTGCTTCCCCCTAGCTTTAAAACCTTTTTACTGTTTGTAGCTCACCTCATCCCACCCCCCAACCGCCGATTTACTTTTGCAAGAAAAGCCACAGAAACTTACACTTTTTGTTTCCCCGGTGCTTGTTTCCATGTTTGCTGCCATCTAGCCAATCACAGATGTGGCTGCTGGTCCCGCCCCTCTGCTACTTCCTGCTAGCAGAGAGACTGGAACAGAACACCAGAGGATCGAAGGTCTGTAAGTATCTTTCTGTGGCTTAACGGGGTGGAGATACCCTTTTAAGTACAGACTGTACCTATGTAATAAATAAATAGTCACCTATATTTCTATAATGGTTATAGCATGCTTTGTTTTATTGATGGAAACATTTTGCTTGTGTACAATTCTATGGTGCCATTATATCTGGTGATTTCACAATTCATTATGGCTGCATTGTGCTACTTTAAATCACATCTGCAGTGTTGACCATTTTTACAGAAGCTAGTTTACTTTGCACTAGTCCTACTTTGCAACTAAATTAACCATGAAAAGAATCCTTTGAGTTAGACCATACACTAAAGCAAGCAAAAATCCTCTTACATCTCTGTTTCAAGGCATTCGGAAAGTATTCAAGGGATAATTTGTTTTATGGCCTGGTGTATTTTTTTTTTTTTATTATTCTTTAGGCATTTGAAAGCATGTCTGGCATGCAGAATACCGCACTGTACGCTAAAGGATATTGTGTGCACCTTAAGTAAACTTTTTATTGGTCCAGATAAAACATTAAAGGAAAATGTATACTTGTGTAGTAACAAGACTTTCTGCCTCCTCCCACAATCATTGTCATGGACGATTATCCCTTTGCTAACATTGGACAGCAGATGTTAAGCAGGAGTCTTACTAGAGTAATTCTCCCTTAAATGATTTTTAATGAGGAATAATGTCATGCCAGCAGACTTGCATAATTATTTTATATATCCACTAACTCTGGGAATACAACTCCCATCATAACTGAGCTTTGTAAAGATGGAATGCATAATGGAAGATATGTCCGTTTCCTTTCTGAAATACTCATTTTGGGGAATGGTGGGAGTTGAACATTTGCTAGAAGGAATTTAATTCCCATGTGTGTCCAATTAAGTCCCTTTTACATGAATCGAATCTGTGTGCTAAATGCTAATATACAGTAGTGTGGAAATAAACACTTTTTTGTGTGTGCACTATTTCAATGTGGGTGTGCAGGTGACACAGATTAAAGGGAACTTTGAAATGGACCTTCCCTGAGGATCTCTTGTTCTACGTACTGTTTTCCTGGCAACTGGTGCCCAGAGACTTGATGTGTTTTTAAGCTGTATCCTGCTGGTAGCAATTTCCATTGCTCTCTTATAGTTGGTATCCCTGCACATTATTACAACAGAGCAATTGTGACAAATGTGTGATTCAGGGATTTATTGCAAGTGCTGTTTTTATTGTATTTATAAGGTACCATTAGTGTTTAGACTCACGTCTCGGCTCTCATCTGTATGAGGTTTAGTCTCAAATTCCGTGGCCAAAGGCCCCACTATATATAAATTTATTTTAAATTTGTACGTATTGGAGGTGTTTAGGTAAATATGATAGTTATGTGCAGTTGTTGGATAATTGGATAAACTATAAAAGACAAATAAATCCCTTTGGCGCCAATGGAATTTGCCGATTATTGGCCATGTGTCTGCCAAAAAAAGGCCAACCCACCCCTGCTGCCAGTCTCGGGATTGGTCTGTTAAAAATATTTCTGGAATAAAAATCTCCATTGGTCCCCTACATGGATAGGGGAGATCAGATTTGTAATGTGTGAATGCAGTTTTGTATTAGGTGACAGATCCATCTAATACAAATCTGCAATGCGTATACCCAGTTTAAGGGATATTAAAATATTTTTGGATGTGGCCAGCTAGGTTTGTGTGACAAAGTAGAACACCATGGAATATTATCCTATATGCAATTGGGTTCACATAAAAACTTCATGCACTTGGTTCAACAGTACTGGTGCTTTATAATCTTACGAACTGGAGCTTCCTCTTCTGAAATACTGGGATGTTTGTCCAGCTTTCCCCCCACTTTTTTAGATTTTGGACAAAACTTAAAGAAACCTATTATCCTGGTAATTCCAACAGCTTTCAAAGAAAAATAGATGGTTTTATACTGTCTGCACAGTTGAAACTCATCACCTTTTATCAGAAAATGTCAGCCAAGGAACATATAGGGTTTCAATCCAGACAGGCAGACATGAGCCTGTGAATGAGCAGCCCTTATCTTTCCTATAGTATAGGTGAGGTGTGCATACTTTAGCTCCTTTCTAAGATCGTTGACTGACCTTGCTTAGAAAATCTGTAGTCCCTTTGGGGTTTGTCCCATTATCTAATAATCCTGGCTTGGTTTTCGCTGTTGATCTGCCTACCAAATTAACTGTAATTGCCAGTTTTCCCAGCGGAGGAAGGATAAACTCTGCCTTGTACATGTTGCACAATACAACCCTGATTTTTTTTTTCTTGCTCCTCAAAAAGTGTTCTATCGCATTCCAGTTTAAATAGGTGTGTGCAATCTGTGCACTTATCTTTACTGTGCCATTAAAAATAGCACATTTCTATTAAATTGCTTAATATGGGTAATTTATTTCTGCTTAACTAACTTTTTTTTTGTACACACAAAAGCAGTGGAAGCCCCGGATTATTGCATTTTGCAGAAACCAATCTGCAGTGTACTGGCCTTCTTTTCCTGGACAATAATAATTTAGCAATTTTGCATGTTAGGGGCATTGTAATTTTCTGCTCCTCCCTTTTTATTATAATTGTGGACACTGTTTCAGAGATGGGGGACTATTGTTGCTTTAGGCAGGTAGCTACATACATTTCAGCAGCTGTAACCTTTAACATTTGGGGTAGTTTCTTCCCACTCCCAATTTTGGAAGATACTTTGCTGCCTTATTAATTATGCCAAAGGAAAAGCATGGTATAGATTTTCTGTAATGAATGGTGACCACATATTTCAATCTGCATTTGTACAGAACCCAGCAAACAAACCTCTTTGGAGACATTGGATTAATTTTATTGTTTTTTGATCCCTATACACTTCATGCAGTATTATGGAGAATCCAGAGTGGCTAATATGACAGTTGCCCTTCCCACATAATCTGCCCATAAGTCTTTTTTTTTTTTAAATTTTCATATTTTCCTATGCAAACCTTTCCTTGTTTGAACCCATTGAAACATACTTTGTCTTCCATACACAATATATAAAAAAGTACATAAAATACAATTAGCCAAGTGACTTTAGAGAAAAGGAAAAAAACACTATTGTGCCTACTTTTAAAACGGAATTACTTTGAAGAAATTCAGTTCTTATTTCTATTAATGCTCATCTTTGGGAAGTTAAGTGAATTACTGATTTAGGAAGTTGCTTGTCTAAATGTATTTGATGTCCTCTTCAAGAAAGCGAAGTCTTCTAGTAGAAGTAGCAGCTGAAGCTGACCTCATTACTGCCCCATATCTGTTGTACCCAGTAGGTTAATGTAAGCAGACTTTTGAGAGAGAAAAAAATTGAGCCTTTAATTTCTCTTTAAGTAAAATTAACATTACGCATTTCAGTTGATGGTGAATCATTTTCTCCAGTAAGGAAAAAAAAAGTGACAAAGTTTCAAATGAAACTGTTGTGGTAGCAGAATGGGTAACACCTCTATTCTGTTTGAAGCCAGTGCTCTGTCAGCTTATTTTATCTGCTTCGCATCTGCTAAGATGTTTTCCTGTCCGAATAACAGATTTTGCTATTTGGTTGATACACCTTTGTAGTGTGCAGAGTGTAAAAATTCCATTTGATTCCTTAAAGGGTATAAAATTTTACATTTAGATACAGCAAAAGTGTACATTAAGATACAGATACTACTCCATAACCTTTTCTAGAATTTATATCTGAGCTGTAGATCCCAAGGAATCAACATTTAAAATCACAGACTTTACAGGAAAGATCTGTCACTCTAGGAACTGAAATTATTTGTCCCTTATCCCTGACCTCTTACTAAAATCTTTGGCTGCCTGCCAACACACTTTCTGCAACAATTCAGAGAGTCAGCAGAGAAAAAAAGGTAGGGGAGGTGTGTGTAAGCAGAGAAGTGTCCATGGTGAGGCTGTGCAGAAGTTGTGTCGCAGACACTACAAGAAGGCAGTGAGTAAGGGAGGGTGGGGGTAATTAGTAGCATTCATTAATTAACATTAATAAATGACAAAGCAACACAGATAAATATGTGAATATCACCATGATACTTCTCTCAAATTGTAGTTTCAGATACTGTAAAGTTGCTTGAGTGAGTATAGTGACCCTTAAATATAGCACTGAAAATGGACATGGTTTAAACTTTCTCTGGCTTTGTCCTACTGTGAAATGACAATCCTTACATGTTTTTACTTCATAGATGTACCGTAAGAACTATCTCCCTCTGGACCAGGCAATAAGCTAAGGCTCCGTAAATCATAACCAATCGTGGCGACTGGTCATGCTAAAATATCTTTGATTGTGGCCCTACTATAATGCATTTAAAAAAACAGTTTATTCCATTTCCCATTCCTGGGTAGGAATTGGGCAGTATCTGTAACATTTTATTGTCTGCATTTGCCTACCATTGTGGTCTTGGGCATAGTTCTGTTTGCACTATAACAGTGTGCCAGTGATTGGCATGTTCTATTCACACAGTGTAACTTTGATGTTCACAGTTTAAAGCATTTCATTTCCCCTTGTTGGTAGAACATTTTCTATCTGGGTTAGTGGTTTTTCATTTTACTGCTACCTACAAGCAGATGGTTCATTTATAACCTGCCACTCCCTCTAAGACGCACTGGCACAAAGTTACTTTGTGGTTTTATTGCATACCTATGTTTTATGGCTGCATTTAATAGTCACTGTATAAAGCAAATTCCTCAATGCAGCAGCTTCTTGTTTCTAATATTAAAGGGAAAGTCCAGCTCTCAAAAGAAATAAAAATTCTATATAGTTTGTCACCCCCACAACTGCAAAAGCTGGCTGAAATACATAACTTACCTGAAATTGGGGGAGATTCACCCAGACCTGCTATCGCACTGGGTAAATCTACCATTTGATTTTTTTGGTACCATTTAATGCTTGTGCAACTCCCGGTGAATGGGAAAATGGTATTTGCACTTATGGGCTTTTAACACCAGCTCTCCGCTGGCGTATAAAAGTCACGCAAAAAAAGTGTAAACTCCACATTGAATCGATTACACAGGCGACATGGGTGTTGTCTACCCATAGAGCCAAGAAGAAGATAGTCATGCTAACAGTTATTGAATCGATTTATCGCAACTTAACTCTGGAAAATATGATGTACTGTTTAATAATGTACTTCCAGTAAGCAATTGTCAGCCATGTATTTGACAATTGACATCACAGCCGCTGAATGCCCCCTAGCTGCAGCCCTGAGCATGCTAAAGCTTATAACCAGCTCACTAAATTGCTGAAGGGGCGTGGAAAAATATAGCCTGAAACACACGCTACCCCTTAATTTCTATGAGGCATCTAGGAACATAGCAGGCTCACACTAATGATTCCAGAGGACAAGGTAAGCTGTATCAACTTATTTTAAACTTCTTTCTTAACAGTAATTCTGAGGGTTGGGTCCTTTAATAAAATACACGTTGGCCAGTCTTTCCCAATGAACACGGGGAAGTGACATCATCACCCAGCTGAAGTATGGCCCCTCCCATCCCATTAGGCTAGCAGCAGAGGAAGCTGGATAATGCATTTTAAGTGAGGTGTTCTTTCTATGTAGGTGTGTTGCCTTTACTTGCTAGGTTGTGTCATGTTTCTCTTTCATGTAGAACAGTGTGATATTAATAAAGTTTAACATGTCTATTAAGTGCATACAGACAGAATGACTGATCTGAGTCGGCAGTAAATGCTGTTAATCATGTCAGTGTTGAACTGTACACACTTTCTTGTCTTGTCATATCTTTGGGATTAGACTTTATGGGAGTTATATAATAGCCAAAGAGAGTCTTGTAACTCATGTTAACCAATTGGCAATGACTGAGCTAGTGCAGTTTTAAAAATAAAAGCATCTATCTGATAGGTCACAGTTAATAGACTAGACAAATGCCTATGTATTTGTATTACACAAGCCATGCATAAAACAGTAATATATTGAAACTGTGTAGAAATGGATGGATGTTACCCTCTGAAAACCTTTTTTTACAGCACTTTTTTGCTGATTGAATTGATGTGTAATTTGCATTTAAAGGAATGATAACCAAAGCTACACCAGAGCTGCCCCCATTGAGGACCTGGAATGCTTAGTGCTAACCCCTGGGTACAGTCTGTGCCCCCAGATATCCTTGCGTATACTTTCCACTGGTCTAACTCTGCCCTACAAACTGTCAGTGACGAGTCCAATGGGAAAACACACAGGGAGAATCTTGGGACTCCACAGCCGCTGTCAAATTAGCCGAAGGGAAATTTGGGGGCAATTCCGAGTTATCCCGAGGCTGACTGTGAACGTTCATCTGCCCTTAAATGCTCAAAACTATGGTACACACATTAGTGATAACGGCCAATCCTGTTGGTACTGGCGGGATCGGCCCTTTATTCCACTGGACGTGGTGATGGCAGGTTTATATATTTTTATTTTTTTTTGCCCAGCAGCTATTTGACCTTAATCTTAAAGTTGCCTAGCCCAAATAAGCACTTGAGAGTTTGTCATCTGGATTTTAAGCTCAGCCTTGCATTGGTGATGATCTTGCGGAAACAGTTTATATTTAAATCTAGTTCAGCTCTTTGAATAGTCTCAAATGTCGTCATTACTTAAAAACTGAGCCTTATGTTTTTACAAGGTCTAATTTATGGTTCTTTGAAAATAGATATGACTAGTCTTCATCCAAGTCCTATACCTCTGTTGAAGAAGGCAGCATCTCGGCTGCTTCGACCTTTCTGTAGAGGTGGAAAGGGCACATACAATGTTCAAATGTTGGTTTATGTAGATGGATAATGTAAATTGGACTGTTTTGATTGGATGTTGAACTGGGATTCCAGATAGGTGCATTGCCTCTAAGGTTAGTAGAAACAATGCTTTATCAAGGCAATGAATGTTTAGCATTGCATAATGACTCAAACTGTCAGCCACAGATAGGTGTAATCCACGAGTGCACAGAGGATGTGGTCAGGTAACCAATAGCAAACCTATCCCTGAAAACAAGTCTTGTGGAACAGCCGATATTTGCATCATGGGCTGTGTTTTTTTTTTTTAAAGGTTGAATACTACCCCCCCCCCCTTTTTTTATTTTTTTTATTTTTTTTTATTATGGTCTAAACAGCAGAATTCTAC
This sequence comes from Hymenochirus boettgeri, assembly GCA_019447015.1. NCBI lineage: Eukaryota > Metazoa > Chordata > Amphibia > Anura > Pipidae > Hymenochirus > Hymenochirus boettgeri. Next base: position 39,852,120 of record CM033469.1, on the reverse strand, counting down.
AACTTTTTTTTTTTGTGTGTGGTTTTTCAAATCTGCATTTTGTTCAGTAACAAGATTTGGAATTGCAACCTGTTTGTTTAGATTAACTATGCTAAGCCATTTAATAATAGTATTAACAACTACAATAAAAATTAAACCTATGGTTTTGGTTGAGTGGTAGGCAAATTCTGTTTTTGTTAAAAAGGAAGTATAAAAACATGTCATAGATTACTGTAGCCTTCACAGTAATAATCCAATTGGCTACATGTTTCCTGCCTGTAACATTTTATAGCAAAACAAGTGAATGTGGTGGGATAGCATAAAACTAAACATATCTCTGTTGCTGGTATCGTGCCTTTAATCTGAATAGAACCTTTACTCAGTCATGCAGACTTCATTTCAGAATTACAGTCCAGTATTAATTGTTAAAGGACAGTTGTAATCCCCTCCCCCTTGCTCCATTTCTTCCTCCCATTAGTAGTACCCTAAACCGCTATGTCTTACTCTTCCACAGTCCATGATGTAGCCAATATTGGCAATAGGAAGACACGCTCTGCAAAGAAAGCATGTGTTTCCATTGGTTACATCGCAGACAGTGGCAGAGAGGTGCAACAGACTGGAGCGCAGAGGGAAACTTTAAATATTACAGCTGTTAGGTAAGGTACCCAGGGGTGAGGACTTAAGCTAGGTACACACAGCACAGATTTCTGAAAGATGACAGACAGGATCTGCAAGATCCTGTCTGCCATCTTTCAAAGATCTGCATACACACAGTCCCGAGCATTCTCCCTATGAACTTCATAAGGAGAATGCTCGGGACTGTGTGTTTCCATCGGCCGCGCTAGACTCCTCTATAGGGAGTCTAGCGCGGCCGATGGAAATTTTCGGCCTTTCCCGAACGAGCGTTCGGCCGACCTGATCGTTTGGCGGCCGCGCGCTCCTTCTGGAAACGAGCGTACACACATAACGATAAAGCCCCGATACCGTCGGATCCGATGGTATCTGGGCTTTATCGTTAGTGTGTGTACCCAGCTGTAGCGATTTAGGACATTACCCTGGGTACTATGCAACTATGTAATTGGTTAAAGGTGAGTATAATTGTCCTTTAAAGATGTTGTACATTGTACTTGAGATAACCATAGCAACCTTGTCAAGAGCTTGTCTAATAGGACATTCAGAAAACAGATTTTTATCATCATTGGCCAATATGAACATGCAAACATCAGCTTTGTAAATGCCAAAAGGGAAATGCTGTAATGTTTTCTTGTGATCTCTACTGTAAGCGTTTCCTTCTCCTTTTCGGCCCTCTGTCATTGTACTGACCGACGTTACTTGTGGGTAATTGTGGAAGCCGTCGTGTTACTGTAACTTAAATTTGCTGATTTGGTTTACAGTAGGTGTTTTCACACCTGTACTCTGTCAGTATAGCATCTAACCATGCTGCTGTATTTGAAAAGTCTGGGTTTTGGTGTACAGTGGTACAGATCAAAAAAGCAAAAATTGGTGGTACTGTAGATAAATATTTTTCAGGTTAAATAAGCAGTAGGACCAGATAGATGACCTCTCCTAGATGCTTTACTATTAAGAGCTTTGATGTAATTGTTATTCAAGCTTATTTGTGCATTTTACAAATACAGTGTGATTAAAATAAGAACAAAACTATATGAAAGATAGATATTTGTTTTTGTGTTTAGGAGCTATAATTCCTATAACCCATCCCTATATTGGAACCCAATAGTATCTATCTGTTAAAAAAAAATGTTGTTGACTATTGTGTAGTGCACCAATTATAACCATGAAAATGAACACTCAACCCCTGAGATATATACAGATATTAAAGGGGAGTGGATATTAAACGGAGGAATTAAGTGGATTGTAAGCGCTACGGGGCAAGGACCTCCTTACCTCTTGTGGCAAAGCTCCAGCACTTCTATTTATATAACTTATATATTTATGTTGTGAGCGATCTATGCATTTGTTCTGCTGCACAGCCCAAGATATGAAGAAATCCCTGATCAAAAAGTGGGGATGGGAGGTTCTGAATCTGCGGTCACAGTACTGGTTCCCCCTTCTAATCTGCGGTTGGCACATGCTCAGTGCAGAAAACAGCAGCAGAAGAGGAGGAGACGACACGGGGAAGAGGGACTGTAATATGGTTTAAGAGCAGGAAGTGCAGGGGATCTGGTGATGCTGCTACCATATTACACATAGAAATGTAAAAAATTGAAATCTTCAAAACTATGTAAAAAAAACAATGAAAGTAAATTGCATTTACCACAGATACCCTTTAAATACATTTTTATATGGTTACAGAACTCCTTAGTGACTTTGAATATCTTTATAATAAGCCTAAATGCAACAACTCATCACATTTTAATAAATTGCATTGGGTGTTACGGTTTCTTTTAAGGAATTCTTGGGGGGGGGGGGGGGGGGGGGGGGGGGGGGGAGAGGTATTTTGTAAGATGGGTGGGAATATTTACAAGTACCAATTATTCTATCACGTCTTAATTTCATGTGAGGCTTTAGAAGGCCTTGGGGTTAAATAACACCCAAGATTTTATACGCCTGGGTTTTAGAAAAAGGCAAAAGTAAAGACAAACACCCAGAATGTTTTAAAGTCTCCAACAATAATTATCTCCCATGCTGTCAAGTCCTATAAACCGTAATCAGTGGATCCCTATATAATAGGGTTAATGCTACTGTCATTAATCGTGTTATTTTGGAACCAGAAGCTCTATTCTGTTGTCTAAAATTTGTGAATTGGCAAAATACTGCCAGGATCCATGTTTATGTAGTTTTCCTTTAGCACATTTTGCAGTGTGTAGTTTACAAGCTTTGTAAAATGGTAGCTCTTGTGTTGACCAGTTAGTCAGGATTAGAAATGGGTAGTATGTAGACTAGGGCCGTGTTTGATCCCTTCATAATAGGGCACTGCTTTAATTGAATATTTTTGTTATAATGGCAGAGAAAGCAGTGTGGCTTGTTCCATTGATATGTGTATAAACATTAGAAGAAAGTAGACCTATGTTCTAAAACATGTTATCCTGATTTATATCACAGAAACCACTAATTAAAATGACCCCCCCATCTTTCTAAGACCATAAGTAAAATCTATACTTCACCTTCCTGCTTCCCAATGTTACAGACATGCTCAGTGACTTTGTATCTTCTTGTGCTAAGGTAAGGAAGGCGGATAAAGTAAAATAAACTACAGGTCGGCTCCTGTTGCTTGTGTCTAGGAATAAGGTTGCTGTACACATACGCGACTAGGATTGCATATGTTCTGACAGATTTACATTGGAATCTGTTAGCAGCATTGTGGTGGCCATTTGGGCTGTTAATGCACGACATAATTCTCGTTTAAAAGGGATAATACATTTAAGTGTGGTTATTCTAGTGAACTGAATTGGTAGGAAACTGACAATTTGTCTGGTAAATAAACATTTATTTTAAAAGTTTAATCCAGCATTAAATGTCTGTTATCATCTTAATGGCTACCAGATACAGCTACACCTCCCTGGAAACCTGATGTGCACAGCATATTTGCTAAACCTAGGAGCAGCATGTACAGTATTTTGGATATGGGTTTGTATCATTGATATTTTCATGTTCTACCTCTGTACAGTTGGAAACTGACAAATGGCAGATCAGGCTTTTTGGTTGTAGTTAATGCTCCTCTGTTAAACATCTCTGTTCAATGGGCACCAGGAGCTTTTCTCGAACAGCCACCTTTGCTTCGTGAAATGTAAAGCTATCTCACTGGGAACTGCTTAGCTTAACATGTGTCTATAAACCAAACTGTTTATGTTCTCCACATTGGTTATATTAGAGCTTTCATGGTGTTTTCTGGCCATTGTCTTTGACCCCTGGGAAATGTAGAGTTGACAACTTTTTTTTTTTTTCTCTTTCCATTTAGTTTGCTGTGCACAAACCTTATCTGCCCTTGTAACTTCAGCATTGACTTGAATACACAGACTGTAATGCGAGACAAGCTACATCCCTGGGGCATGGCCTTTAGACTTCATTGCAGTGAAATACTAGCCGGTCTGGCTTGGGTTAGCCATAGTACAGCCAGGTGCTGTGTGTCGGTGAATAGACTTGTCATGTTGGTAAAACTGAACACCCGTCACTCTTAGTCAGACTTCCTTGGACAGTGAAGATGAGTGTTTTAAATGCTAGATTCTTAATCCACTACATGGCACTTCGAAGCTTATGTTATATTTAAGATACTGAGTGGGGGGCAGAGCACTCATTTTTTTTGGTGCTTGAAAGAGTTTCAGAACAAAGTTGGGCTATGTCTAGATAATGCTTTTAAAATAATTTTATATTTGAATGCCTACCTAAAGAGCTAAATTGTCCAATAGAGTTGTTTGTCTGCCATTGTCAAAAATGTGTCCACCCCCGTGTCCTGTATCCATTGGGTTGCTCTGATTGGCTGCTGGATTATTTTAACTTTGGCTACTTCAAAGTCTTCCCAGTAAAAACCATCATTTATACACCTTTGAATATTGGAGTACTTTATTATTATTTTTTTTAAAATAAATAATATCCACAACCTTTTGTAAAGTCATTCCCAAGAGCTGATTATTTTTAGCTTTCCATAAACATCCCAATAGCCCAAAGATGTAAGGGGATGCCTGGATATTGTAGGTTTATTTTAGTAGTATACGGTAAACATACTGAATGTTTTAGAATGCAATAGGATAAACTTGCATGACTATCTGGAAGAAAAGACATTAAGTCGGTAGTTATGGCTACTTTTTAATCAGGACCTTTTTGTTAACCTCCCTCATTGCTTACCATAATGTGGAAATGCAATGAGATGCCAGAGTGCCACCTATAGAGGACTTGAAAAGAATTCTCTGCATACTACTTACACTTTGAAGCTGTGTAGAGGTGTTAAAGTTCTTCCAAACAGCCGTTTCGTGGGTTTAAAGAACCATAATATATAGTTTGCTTTCAAACCTGCACACGACTGGTGATGTCTGTTTTTGTTTGTCGATAAGCAATATAATTCCCATATATACAAATGCACACACAAGCAGCAAGTTTATTGTGGCAGGAAAAGCAGCAAGTATTTTTTTTTCTTAACTCCCCCCCCCCCCCCCCCCCGTTTTTACCTTCATTTTGCTAGCCTGCAGCAACCAATCAGATGTTATCTAACTGCAGTAGACCAGTAAAAGCTAAGGCTGGATATGCGCGGGACAAGATTTGGCCCTAACTGACCATTCACCACTAACGTGCGGTTGGGCCAAATCACTGTCAAAAGTAGCCACAGGCGGCAGATCGGTGCGCCCATTAGTTACCCACATACCCAGATCACCCGTTCCTTCAATCCCCCACCCACAGTATACATTATTTCCGACCAACAAATGCATGGTAATGTCGGTCAGAAATATTGGCCGCTGTAGATCAATAGTACAGCGGAGGCTTTTGCACCTCTCCATACATAATCACCTATATAACTAAATGGATCTGACAATTTCTCATCATACATATGCCTTATAATAGGCTAATCCAGTTGGACAAGATTGGCCTATTTTTGATAGTGTGTGTCTTTAGTCTGTTGACCAACCTAACTTTAAGGACAACTCCACGCTCATAAGAACATCTTTTAGAAAGAACGGCCTCTTTAAAATATGTTGATGTATCATAGTTTGTCCTGTGAATTCATTACTGTATGCCTGCTATGCTTCTGGAGGCCTCATGGAAACTGAGCAATTTAGAAACCTGTACTGAGCCTGGGCATGCTCAGAAGAAGCAGACACGATTAACATTGTCATTGGCTGTGATGTCAACTGTCAAAACCATAACTGACAGTTGCTAACTGGAAGAACCAGGAAGCAGTAACAGGGGAAACAGGACATTGTGCAGGATTTCAGGTTAGACTTATATATTTCAGGTTTCAAACTATTACAAAAATTTGTAGGTTTTGGGGGTGATTTACCTGTATGTAAGTTTTCATTTTGGGGCTGGACTTGCCCTTTAAGAAAGATTGAGCCTTTGAACTTTGCAAAAACAATAGTGGCCTACAAGTGTATTGAGTGAGACCGGCTCAATTAGTAATGATTACGTTGTTTTATAACTTTAAACTGGTTTTACAAAATGTATCTATCTGGACCTTTTAAAAAGCCTGGTAGGACAGTAAGCCCTAGTCCCAGAAATCACTATTTATTTATTTTTTCCTTTATTGTATTTTATAATTACAGGCATTTCTGAATGTCGGACTCTGTTCACATTATACAGTGTCTGACTTTACAAAAATAAACATTTATGACAAACACATTGCTTGGAAGGGTGCGTCAAAGCTTTTTGTGTATCTTGCATCTTTTATGGTGTTTGTGTTGAGAATTTAATATTTTCTGAAAGACCAGAATAATGCATTGTATGGAAGACACGTTATTTCGGTAGCTATCAGTCAAGACTTCTCTTCTGACCAGGGGCTTGTCTCTATTTAGTGACTCCACCCCCAACTTACTAAAACATTTTCAGAATGCTGCCAGGGTGGAATTTCTTTTAGATGTAGATATGTTCTGATGTAAAACGGCTCTATAGAGTAAATAAGTGGGATAAAATGAAATGGTTCTAACTTACGTTTTTATTGCCTATATTGGTAATAAAGGAACAGACGGTTGTGTGTGTATTGTATTAAATGTACAGACGAATACCCTTAAGCCTAGTGCACTTGTGTGGCTGCTTGGTTAGGCAACGTTCGTTGATTCAGCAGAACAGACCACAAATGGCACCCGACCAAGCAGCAACACACGATTATCAGCAGAATGGCTGCTCACCAGCCCGCTCGTTACGATCGCATGTGTATGGGCAGATCTCACTGGTATCTGTCGGTACACACGCGGCTATAACTGCATATATTGCCTCAACCATTCTCTATACGCGTTATGGGGGTCGTTCGGGTTTGCTCCTATGCATGCGGACGATTGTATTGGCCCCCTCCAATGGAGCAGAACTGGCGAAAAATTTGGAGGGAAAAACAGTGATGCCAATGGTGGTCAGTCCGCCACACCTTGCCAGTACTCTGCAAATCCCGTCATGTTCGACAGAATTTGTCAGCCATCTGCAACGTGTATGGGCACCAAGTCATAGGTAATGATTGGAATCACTTGGTTCCTGCCTCTGTAGCCTTGTACTGTGACAGTCATTTATGGTGGAATGCGTAGCCACCCTGGGAGGTTCTTTGCGTCCAGCTGTTTAGATTAGATCCCTCAGAACTTGCACACTAATTCATGTCCCACTAAAACGAACCAGGTTCATTTCTTGTTTATTTTTCCTTTCTTGCCATCCATATCGGCCTCACCCCTGTTTCCTGAGCCGGTGACATGCACAGTCTAGTGTCAGCATGTCTGTTTTTTGCAGGCGAGTCCTGATACAACAGACTTCCACGTTTTCCCCTGCATTTTTTATAAGACATGTCTAAGTTTAGTTTTTGACCATTGTAAAACCATTGGACTGCCAGAAGTCCAAGTGATGGATTGTTTGCAGATTTTTATTTTTAAATGTGATATGTCAAGTAGCTAGTTCCGGCATACATGTGTGTCGTTGTGTAGTTAAGCAAATGGTGATAATTTATCTTCTGCTTGGGGCTAAACAGACACAAAATCTCCTTTTTACTTGTAACAATTCGTATGGTCCATGCAGAAAGTTAACCATGCATGCTGTTTTTTCTGGAAGATCTAGAAAGCTTAAATAGTTGTAATTTACTGGCATAAAATTGATATTGCTAAGCAAGAGAGGATTGTGTATCATTGCACATCTACCAGAAAGCAAAGGCCTCTGGGTATTTACCATCTCTACATGCCTGAATGGCACATGTAGGCAGATTGGTTTCACCACTGGTCTTCATCAGCGGTGGTTGGTTGATGAGGTCGGCATTGATCAGCTATAACTAAAACAGCTTTTGAACAGAGACCTAGTTTAACACATTACAAAGGTTTTATTTAGAAACCTGTACATGATACAAGTCTTCTCAACCAAGTTGGGTACTAAAGGTTCGTACATACGTACAATTTGGAACCGAGCCACAACCCCATGATGCATTAGTGCGATGAATGTCCGTTTCGGCCTAGTATCGCACGTGTGGTTTGTATGCGTTCGGTCGAGGGCGGATCACCGCTTGGTGCACAAATGCGTGGTAGTTGGGGTTCATGGCTCGGTGCACTCATCGTACTTGTGTACATACCGTTAGTTTTATTGCTGCAATTGTTACAGGTTGACAGTTTTGCAAATGAAAAGAATTCTCAGTTTGATAGACAAACCTGCAGTGAAAGGATTATAAGACTTCAAACGGCACTGTAATTAATACTTAATAATCTAGCTTTCCTGATAATGAGCTCGGGGCCGAGCCAGAACTAATTCTTATTTAGAAGCCTATAAATTAGGGGGTTGGTACATGGCACTTCTTAAAAGATAAAGTGAAGTTGGGCAATTCTCAAATGTATTCTTGCTACTTATCCCAGAATCCCCTGCAGAAGCATCCATTTTTTTTCTTTGCTGCTTACGGTCCAAAAGTTTTGGGCAGTGGGAAAATGTTTCAGACGGTGTTTGGTGTTTAAAAAAAAAAAAAAAAATGTTGTGGAAACCCCACACCTTCTCCACTCCCCAACCCTCTCTTATTTTCCTACAGGACTTTACGATGTATAATCTGGTCTAATGTGAAAACAGTTTCCTTGGCATGAACTTTGATTTGTACTTGCAAGAGGAACTAAATGTTTATAGGAAATAAAAGTTAACATGCAGAAATAAGTTGTACTTTAAAATGTTAGCTGTTCCTTTGGAACAGCAGAGTAAATCTGTTCGACTGCCCTAGCAGATGGCTACTCTACTCTCAGCATGGACTTTGCTCTGACAGTCCTGCTTTTAAATTATCATGACTAAACAGAAACCTCTTAGTAATTATGTGCAGTAAGATTCAGATGAAATAAGATGTCTGTTACAGTATTGTACACTCACTGGAGACCTTGGACTCAAACCACGTTGCCATAACAGTGAGGAAAACACGTCTCATGACAGACAAGATTGCAAGCCTTGTTTAATATTGACAAGTAGGTCTGTGTTTTTATGACCGGAGATGAATTTGGTGTCATGCGTCGGTAGGGAAATTAAAGAGGCTTCTTTAGTATAGTAAAGGAAATAAATCGTTTGGCCTGCAGTGCTGCTGAAGCTAAGGTGGGCATCCTAAATTTCTGCCCAGGTGGTCCCCTCTGAAATAAGATAATTTTTTTTACAATTTTAATGTGAGTGTATTAGGTGTTTAGTGTTACAAAGTTTGCCTTTTATTTTCTCTCTGTTTGCAGTATCCCAATCATTGAGTCTGGCCATGCACAAATCCTGTTGGATCACTGTTAAAATTAAAACTGGATGGGTGACTTTCTTTCTCCAGTTATCTGACCAATGGGAAGTTGCTCTTCTTACGTAGTGCTCTTCACATTGTATTTGTCACTGACCGTCTGGAAGGTGGGGTTCGATGGACCAGCGATATTATGTGCAGGTATAACTGGAGAGAGAAAGTCTACCGAGGAGGGTGGTTCTTTGACTTTTCTGCTTTTAACTAGTAGGAGAACAACAGAAACAGTCTGTGTAACAAGTCTCCAATATATCTGGGGCACTTGGTTCACAACATGACAAAGGTAAAAGAGCATTTATCATTGTTGTACCGTATATTACCAATACAATTACATGTTTGTAGTTCTTTCTTGCAGTCCACAGACTGCAGCCTGTCCTAATATAAAGTAACTTAGGTCCTTTCATTACCAAACTAGATAGCAATGTTTTGAGGTTGTAAGCTTCTCTGGGTCTTAAAGGCAACAATATCCCTTAAAACGCTTAAAGCCTCCTTCCCTTAATTTTATGGTGTTTTTACTTTAATTACTTCTCTAATAGGGCTGTTATACTGCCAACTGCAATAGTCTATTTACTTCATTTGCAACTGTTCCCAAGGCCAGAAAATAATTATTATTATTAGCAGTAAACTGGGACAGATTTTGCCAGGTTAATAGGCTTTTGTATGATCTTGTGCCAAGTTTACTGATTTACATCACTCAGCACACTTGTCCTATAATATTGTGTAAGCAGCAGTAGCACCAAGAAAATCACTGTACATCTCAACTTGCATGTCTGTAAAGGCCTCAATTTACCTTTTTTAAAGAATATATTTCCAATTAATTTGGCTTTGCAGCTTTGTATTTTGTGGTAGAAACCACAAATCTTTTATTTCTTCAGCTAAGACATTGCTGTACACTTACCACACATAAAGGCAAACTTAATTGTACCCAAATGTTCATTGTGTAGAAGTGAAACCACCCTATCTACAGAATGTTCGGGTATAATGGAGGAGCCATAAAGATTTCTTTGATTTGCAGCAACCAGGACTCCATTGACACATCATTGCACATGGAAAATGATCCGATATCAAGTTCGTTGTATATTTTCCTTTAGACAATCCACTTTTAGCCAAGTTTTTTTCACATAGTATATAACGAAAATTAAAAAGGATATTCCTGTAGAATTAAAAAAAAATTACATAATTTACTCAAGATCTGGAAAAACCTAGTAGTTGGACAACTGGCATCTAGTAATTATTTATTTATTTTGTACATTTAGAATAATGTAAAGGACTCAAATTGCACTTGCATATATCAGGCACTTGTCATGGAATGGGCATTTTAGTCCCCATAGTACATTATAAAAGGCAACCTATGCTTGGCAAACTGTAGCCTAGTGACCATATTAAGGTTGGCGCAGAGACTTGTACTGGCCGTACACTATATTCTTAATATTGGGCCATCAAACTGTATGGCCTCTTTGGATCTGTACTGATTTCACTGTCACTCTGAGGTAAGCAGACTATGTTCATCAGAATTATTTAGAGGACACGCTTTTTAATTACTTTGTTCATAGTTGAAAAAAGATTTCTCCAGGTTAAGAGAATGAAATAAGACAAAATTGTTCTTATTCATCTATAGTAAGCATTCAGTTCTTTCATTTCTATTGTTTATAAAATAAATTGGTTTATCCAGCAACATTGAAAGAATAATTAAAAAGAAAAAAAAAAATTACTAGGGGAAAAAAGGAATCTGGTTGGATGATTGTGTTTGATTTATCAGCAGACCGGATAATTATTCTACAGTTGATCTACAGTCTTCATTAGTATGCAGGTACTTTCATCAACATTCAAAGGACTTGAAGCTCCTCCGTTCCTGTTGCTCTTGTCACGCTGAATAGGCCACCAATGTTGTTTTCAATGCAAATAGAGGAATATAAATGAGAATTTGAAGAGTTAATTTTGATGGGGAGGTTGCTGTACCCCACGCCTAGATGGCAGCTGCCCTTTCATCTACTGTTTGAATCAAGGTGCTTGCTCCACAGCTGCTTCCACTTGTCCGCCTCCCCCCTTCTGGATGGTATAACGGTGGTGTGGATGGACAGAATGGACTTGCAGTAAAACATCTATGGGTTTAATGAGGTTGAAAGATGGCAGGCTCCTTCCAAATAGAAGGGGGGGTGGATACTGACAGTTCTTTGGAAGCCAGTGCGTTAATTGAGCGTTAGGAACACAGCTCACTTTGTATCTCTATTCTCATGGTCAATGGGCATAAGTTTATTAAGTTCGTTAAATGGGCTTTTTAAGTATGCAAAAAGAGTTTCTTGATTGGAAATGTGTAATGAGGACATTTACCCTGGACTACTTATGTCAGAGGAAACCTAAGCATTAATTACATAATACTATGTAAGATGTTTTCTGTCTTTGTGCCAAGGATGCCTGGCCTGTCATTAAGCTACAATTAACAGCATGCCACCAGCTTACAAAGAGGGTGCTGGGATTTGTAGCTCAGTAGCAGCTGGGAGGAAGGTTTTTGGACATTCAAAAATTGTCTGACCATAGACCTAAAAATATTTTCTGATTCCAGATGTCTCTGGACCAATGTCTGTCTTTTCTTGAAAACCCTTCTATTGACTATTAGACGAGCTTGATTATTACTATGGAAACTAGATGCGGGCACAGACTTTAAAAATAGAGGTGATCACCAGCTAATCTCCAGCAGGTAATTAGAATTGGGAAAAACTCTGCCGGCATCTCATTAGAATATTTTGTCCGGTAGAAACGATCACATAATTTTCAAGGGGACAGTGCACCAACTAGATCAGTCATTCGACCATCAATAGAAGTACTGATAACAACCTTGGGTAGAACCCATTTTCCCCTATTTCCTTCTAGCGTGTAATCTGTGCTTAGCAGAAGCAATATAACCTACTGGGACTTTTTAACTTTCTTCTTCCCTTAGCATCTGCTTGTTTTCCTTTGCAGTAGATTGTTCTCTCTCTGTGTATGTGTAATTCTCCCCAAAGAGTGGGAATTACTCATTGTAGAACTATCGGTAGCAGATGCACCATTCACATTATTGTACCGCTGCTATATTTTTTCCTATATAATGAATCAACAAAACATGCCTCTCTTCTGTGATAAAGTTAATGAGCCACCTATGCATTTCATTTTGCGTAGGCGAGACAGTAACAAAAGCTTCACCCATGTTGCTAAATGTCATCCATCAGGTTTGCACAGATGCAGGTCCTCTGAACTCTGGATGCATAACATCATATTGTGTTCAGTGTTTTTTTTTTTTTTTTTTTTGTTTGTTAAATAATCTTTGCTTGCGTCCTTGTATTATACAATTCATGAACCTGGGACTCTCTATAAACTTCATGGATATTTGTTTTGCCCCATTACACATGCTGAACAGAGTGGCGAAGTCTGGGCAATGATGGCATGTTAGAATGTTGCAGACAAAGACCCAAAAGTGCGTATAACAGATGGCTTGTGCCAATAATGATTTTTTGTGCAGCTCCAAACTCCAGTGTGTGTGTGTATCCCCCCCTCCTCTTTGCACAAATTATTGTAGCCATAAATCTTGCACTCTGTCTTTTCAGCGTCTAATGATGCATTTTGGCTATTCTGCCAGTTTGAAAACGGCCTTTAATGAAAGGATTAACATGTAGCTTTCTTAGCAGGGAAACTGACATATCCATTCTGCTTTTTTTTTTTTTTCTATGGAAGGCAAGATGCATTTTTAGTTTGAATGGCTTGCTAGAGTCGAGAAGGGTATACTGGAAAGGATAGGCAGCCGCCCTTTGTCTGAGATCCTGCCAGGTTGCAGCCAGGATGAATCTTCCTGCTTTTCTTTTCAGCAATGCATGAACAATCAAATCTGTCTTTTTATCTTTTGTTGCCCAGGAGGACACCCATTTAAAGTTCAGATTCCAGCAGGCTTGGGATGAAGGAAAAAAGGGCGATAGCAGTAGCCAGTGCTAGGAGATGATAATCAGGCATCAAAAGCAAGCTGAAGACAAGCCAGTACTTTGTCTTCTGACAGCAGAGAACAGACTGGAGTGCTTAGTTCTGAATGGGATCTTGAAGCTTTTTTGGAGCAGTGATTGAATTGGTACGGAGGTGGCAGGCACAGAGAGCATCTGGCCTTTTGCTTCTTGTGGATCTGCAAAAGGAAGAAGAAAAAAAAAAAATTACAATGTGAAATTAGGCCCAAAATGTCAAATAATGAAATGAGCCTCTGTGCTCCTTTTCAATTTCAATGAATTTTGCAGCTAGTGAAATATAGGTCTAAAAGAGCTGTGCTATTTGCAAGTAAAGGAAGTACAAAAGCTGAACAGTTGTGCCAGTTAGCTCTTAATGCGCCTTGCCCGTAGCTTTTGTGTAAACCAGATCTATGTGTGGCCAGCCAAGGAGTAAACAGCAGATGTAGATTAGAAAAAGGAAACCATATCATTAAGGATGTTTCTTACACTTTTCATTTATTCCGCAACTTGAGAGGAATTACACAGTTCCCGAAATTGATTAATAATGTTGGTATTGTTGATAAATTTTCTTGACCATCGCAACCAGACAGTATTCATATAGGCCAGGGCTAGATAAATTATTTTTGACATTGGGAGCCAGTCAGACAAATCTAGAAGTTTGTTGCATGGGGTGAAGTTTTAGGTACAGTGCTAACCTGGCTGTTGTTGCGTGGTCCAGTCCTGACTGCTACACAGTGGCAGAAGTATGCCGGATATTCCTACCAATGTATAGACCAATGGGTATCCTGTAACCAATATTTAAACTCAGTCAAACTTGTGTTCTGTTGCAGACCACAGGATTGATCATGCTTTGCAGACATGTCCAAACGCTTGGACCAATTAATTTTTCCTTAAGATCAATCACAGAAGATATTTCTGGACAGTATACCAACATATCCGCTATCGAAATTGACTTGTGTCAAATATCGATTAAAGTGTACCGGCCCTTAGACCATAGTTAGTCATTAAGAGGTTTCCATGTTGATGTAGTTCTTTTCTAGTGTATTGAAATCCAATCATTCTATTTTTTCCCAGAGAAAACAATCTCAGCCATTTACTGCATTCTCACATTGCTATTAATCACCATTATCTCCACAGAGTAGACCTTTTAACCCTGGAATTCCACAAAATGTAATCGGTTTTGAGGGGGGAAAATAGGAGAAGTCCACAGATTTGGTGTTTTTGTATTAATGGAAGAGATTAATGGGCCATTGATAAGACTTACATCTGACGATATTCATGGTTGTGTCTGCTGCAAAAAAAAATTGGAATTTTCCTTTCCTTCTAATTTGTTTTAAGAAAATAAAATTTAGCCTTCTTTAAACAGAAAGTACTTTGCAGCCTCATGCTATACATAATCTAAGAAACAAGGAGCAATTTCTCACTCCCAGGATTCTCTGAGAAATGGGTGGATACATGCAGTTTCTCCTTTACGTCCTGTGGCTAATGCATGTGTCCAGAACCGTTGGCATATTAACATGCAATACAGCCTAATGGTATAGAGCCATTTACCCAACTTGCAGACATGACATGTTTCAACCCTGTTAGATCTCGTCAGTGCAAGATACAGATTCATGGCTCTGGAGAAGACTGGGAGCGCATACATTAGCAAACTATGGGGTAGGACAACTGGTCAGATTCTCCATGCTGATAGGATTAAATTCCTACCAACATTTAATTTAAAGTCATGACAATGATGTCCTAGCCAGGAAATGATTAGAACACATGACATATCTAAGCTCTGTTTATAAGAATATAATTTACAGAATAATTGTGGTTCTTGTTTATTACATAAATATGTATATTGTAATTGGTCCATGTTTGAGAATATTTTGAGCTTACTATTTGCATTTATTTTATAACTGTGGCAGTCATAATTACTTATTACTAATGTTTTGAGCATTATATAAACTATTACATTCCATTTCACTGCCCTCTACTCTATGAATAACATTTTGATTTTTTTAACCAAAAATGCTGGCCTGGCTTGATTATTTCTTTTAAACGTATTTAAATGATTTGCTGTGTTGGCACTGAACCTTTAACCCACATATAACTGTTTGTGGTAATTTCGGGGTAGATTGGTAGAATGTGGAAAAACTGGTATGATGGTGATAAATACATTAAAGTTAAAGGAAAATTATATGCAGACTTCTTTCTGGCTCCTCCCACAGTGAGTGTCACTGACAATTTCCCCATGTATGGCATTGGGGAAATATGTGAATGATACAGAGGAGCTGGTCAGTTATTGCTTAATATAGTGGCATAGTTACAATATGCTAAAAGAAAAAAAGATAGAAAAAGATAGCTTGTCATGCCTCTCACTTTGTGTTGGGAAATACTGTGTATGCCTCTAATATTTTTCATTCCTTGTAAGACTACTGTTTGCCCTGCTTGTTTAATTTGTGAACTGGTTTAACTGCGGTGAATTTCCTATCCTAATAAGAAATTGTTTTTTTATTGCTTTGTAGACATAATGGAGGTTGGACAAGCCCGAACTTGTAAAAATTATCTGTGAATGAGGCAAGCACCCATTGTATACAGAGATTTATCATAGGCTAGGCACTTGCGATTTATAACCTGCTTGTACTATTTCCAAGTGAACTTTATGTCTTGGTCGGAATCCATTTATCCTTAGGTGTAGCTGCTTACTTTTCTTTTTTTGTGAAATGTGTTGTCACAAAGGTCAGGTTGCCATGTTTAAGGGAATATTTATTTATAATGAGAGACTTGTTTTTCTGCATATCTCTGTTGGGAGCTGTCATGTTGCTTCCCCCTGTCAATGTAAAATATGATCTTTAAAGTCCATTGTCTTATACTATTGCAACAACAGGCTGCTGGGAGATCAGGACTGATCCCAAACAGTGGCAATTAGTCCTACTTTCTCAGTGTTACTAGGATGTCTGTGGGAGGATGCATTGGTTTGTATCTAGGTACTGCCCTAGATATTGCTTCCAGTTTAATGGTCATGCATACAAAGCTTATCTCCCAACATTCAGACAACCTACGTCTGGAAGAACAAAAGTGAATCTTTAGTACCAATATATGGTGATCAGCCAATAGGAAGAACCAGAACAATAATTGGACCAAGAGAACCAATCGGTGTGAACATATATGCCAATGTATCTGTCAACACAGTGATTGAATCTTATTACCGCTACAAAATGTCCCTAATCATCTCATCAAGGAATCTAAAATGCAAGCTAATTAAGAGTTGACTATAAACTGCAAACATCTTGCAGGAATGTAGCTGGTTACTGGTATTGATACATAAAGTAGAGTTGATCCTGGGATATTTCCCATTGACACTTGGAGTCAGGAAGGAATTTTTTCCCCTTCATAATTCTGGTGAGTTTTTTCCGCCTTCCTCTAGATCAACGGTTAGGCAGGAAATGTGGGTATTGCCGAGTAGGTTGGACCTATGTGTTTATTCAACGTTAAATATACTGTACTGTACTATTTAGTTTTAGGTAGTCTGTCAGAAAAGCGACTAGGAGGCCATACACCCACTAATTGCTGAATCGTACAATAGTTTTTGATCTGGAAAAAAAACGTTTTTTTTGCCCTAAAGGAAAAACAACAATTAGGCGATGGGCCATACACTAACAGATGATCATATGATGTTGGGATATCCCAATTTCAGATGATCGGGAATGGTGGCAAATGTTTTTCAAGTGGCACCTTGGCTAATGTCCTTGGTGTTTTCTCTTTTTGTTGCTGTTTTCATGCTGTGATTGTTCCATTTCTATATGAAAAAATTTGACATAGTTAACATTATTTTTTTTTTTTTACATTACTTCACAACAATTTTGTTTATTTTTTTACAGACATTAAAAAATTCTAAAAGTCTTTGCTCTCTTGATTATGAAGAGGATGACGATCCACACATGAAGACCATTGTCTCATCTCCTTGTGATTCTGATGACCTCATGAATATGATCACTCCTGGATCCAGCCCACTGAAGGAGTCGCTATTGGATGCAGTGCATCCTGGGTCTTGCCATGTTGGACAAACAAGGGAGACCCCGCTGAGCGAAAGCGAAGAGGATATCAGTGACTCTGAGAGCTCAGAGGGAAGCAACTTTCCTACAGACTGTGGCGATTTGGATCTGGAGCAAATTGAAAATAATTAATTCACAAAGCTACTATTGGGTGCCTATGTCCTGACAACAGCTATAAGTGGTGCACGTACTGTACCACTCATGGTCTGTTACACTCTTTCTCTACCTGCCTTTGCGATTTTTTGTTGCAGACCTGTTGGGACAGTTGGACGTATGGAACTTTAATCTGTTATGTTTGCTATTCTTCAAAAACGACAACAACAAATTATATAGTTCTTTTTATATGACTGAGCATTAAAGCTTATTTTCCACCTGCCAGTGTTTTTAGTGCCTAATACAAAGGGACCTCACTATGTAAACTCCTTAGCCATGTGGTACATCATTTGGCAAACTCTATGGTGAGGCTTGTGTGCCCTCATATTAATTAAAAACATGAGTTTCATGCATTCTGCATGGCTAAGGTTTTTTTTTTTCCAACTTGGGTTTATAGTTTGTTTCCCCCCCCTTTAAATAAATTGAAAGATGAGGGTCTAGGCTATTGTACAGATACGTTTTTTTTTTACATTTATGAAAGAAAAGGATGATCGCCTATGCACATCAACTAAAGAGCACAATGTACTTTGCAACACTAGGGGTGGTTTTGTATTGTTATTATATGGGAGGGCCCATATAAGAGGCAAGTGTCTCTTATATGTACCATCTTTTGTATCATAAATATGCAGAATGACTGTTTGTCATTCAAGATAAGCCATGCTCTATTTAAGGGAAATGAAATATGAATCCTATATGGACGTATATTTTCTATTCTTTTACTTTGATCAATACTTGCTCTTCAGGGTCCTTCTAGAAATAGTTCTTTAAAATTGAAAGGAACATTTTTAAAAAAAAATTAAATTGTAAGCACCGCTGGATGAAAAGTAAGCTCTTATGCTCTTGAGATATGTTAGTAGGGAGACTATTGCAGCCTCATTTTTGGGGGGCTATGTTTAATGCTGAGTAATAGAAGTTTAGTTTTGTAAACATCTCCCCATACTTGGCTTCTTTTTTAAAAATAATAAAAATTGTAAAATGTTTATTAAAAAAAAAAAAAAGTAAATAATAAATTCCAGATTGTCAGGTGGATTTAAGAAGGCATTTATAATAATAAAAATTCTAACAGATTTATTCACTTTTATGGCTTTAAAAGTTCTTGAAATAGCATCTCTATTTTGGAATGAATTTTTTTTCAGAAGGGCATTCTATAAACTTAGATCTGTCTGCTGTGATTCAGGTTCAGGAATGCATATTTTTATAGCAAAAAAAAGGGCTGGAGTCCCATCATGTTACCTGCTTTTCCATCTTTAAGAGAACACCCTAACCATTTAATGAGGACTTGAAGAAATTAAATGGCAGTTAAAAACCTTTACCCAACCCCTCTGTTTAACACCCAGAGTGAGAACCTAAACTGCCAGGTCTTTACTCCTGAGTTTATCCTAGAACCTGTTTTAATACATAATCTTGTGATTGCCGGTCCATCTCTTCCCCCTACCTCAGTCCAGGACCTGGCCTATGGAAAGATGCGCTTTGCAAACCTGCATCTTCCATTGGCCATGTCCTGAACTGAAGGAGAGGGCAGAGCTGGACTGGACTGGCTATCGCAAGTTTTGATGAAGATTACAGCCAATATACACTAAACCCAGGTCTGAGCACCTAGTGCTTTAGCTCCTCCCCCTAGGTACTATTGATAGATTGGGAGGGGGTTGGTGGTATATAATTCCCCTTTAAGCCCTTTCCTGCAGTGACTGACCTCATTTAGATGGAAAGGATCATGGTCTAAAAAAGGTGCAATGAAATTTCTTTAAGGGTAAAATGTGTTTTAGGGACTTAAAGGTGAGGGAGACCAGGTAACGATGATAAAACTGCAGGCTTTACGCCTCCTCGGGGGTGGGGGTTAAAAAAGTTATATTTTTAGTAAACGAGAATGTTGGTCCAAAATGGCAAACAAACTACTCGCTTTTTTTGTTAAGCGAGTGGTTACAAAACTTTTTTTTTTCTTCACACTTTTAGAATGTTTTTTTTTTTTTTTTGTAAAATGTACTAGTGACCTTAAAGGCTAAGAAAAGAAGCTAATGATTTTACTACTTGAATACACATTTGTTTTCATATCTGAACAAAGCGATTGTAATTTACCGTATGTGCATGTTAAAGGTGCGAGTAGGCGCCCACCTTGTAGGTCATTATTACTACTTTTTTTCTTTTTCTTCTATTGTTCAAAAGAATGTATAAGAGCACTTGAACTTCAGACAGGGACTTTGTAAGGTAACAATCAATTCCACGGGAGTGATCCCTTCAGCAATACAATAAGATATTTGTTCGTAAAAAAAAAAAATAAATCAATTTGCTTTGCATAAAACAGTGTTTCTTTTTATTTGAAAGGAATTTTATGGATGAATAAGGTAAAACAATGTGTGTGGGTGTTGGTGCATGCAAGTGCTGAAGGCTAAGCTTACTGGTTAAGACACAATCCCGTGAATTGAGTAAATGGGTTAACTGCACACAGTATGGATGTCAGAACAAAAATTTGGCTCGGCCGGGACAAATGACTGTTGTGGCAGTAGTGGCTGCGGCCGACAGTGCAGGCTACAGATCGTGCGGTCCCGTATTTTTGAAAATATCTGCTGGTGTACCCAGCCTAAGGGTTTTCCTAGTGCCTATAATAAACGTAGTAAAGTTTCTGCCTTTTGCTTGATTTCTCCAAGTTCTTCTTAAAGGACAAAAAGACTGAGAACAGCCACCCCTAGACCAGGACCATGATCAGAGCTTGAGTGTGTTTTTCTGGTGACTGAAGGTAAACCCAGGGGTGAAAACCTAAACCAAGGTATGTGTTTTTAATTTCCATGTCCAAGGTTCCCATAGATCTGGGTAACTGACGTCAACCTATTCTATTCGAATTCCTACACTCCAGTTGTCATACAAAATGATAGGGTCAACTGGTTACTTGAAAAGGTAAATATAAAATTAAACCTAAAAAAATGAAATAAGCATTTAAATGATGGGTTGATGTAAAGGATTACTTCCAGAACTGCCATCTTGTCAACTTTTTCCTGTTCCCAGAACCTCTTTCAATCTAAACTAGAGTTGGCAAATTTAATTCATCAAAATGTTTTGGTTTTTTTATGATATAAAAATTATTTTGATTAGATTTCTCCTTAAAGGGCATCTATACCAAAAAATAGGTTGTATTAAATTGACCATAACTGAAAACTATAATTCTTCCCAACCACCACTGTATTATTTTTTTGGAGAGATCTGCCTCCTATTTCTTTAGATATCCAATCTAAAACTTCTTATATTTCAGCTGTCAATCAAGTTCCTTGCTCTCAAACTATTCTGTGAGTAGTTTTACTGTAGCTGGAATTGTGACAGTTTTGACAGTTGGAATGCTGTGTGCGGGCTTGAGTCAGGTCGGATGGAAGTGGGAGTGGTTAAAAGAGGGAGGGGGGATACTGCTCCTAAACAAAATGTGTGCTGGATTGAAGGCATGCAGCAACACACACAAATCACAGTAAGTGCTACTTACATGTATTCAATTATAGATAAAGATGAGGCAAAATAATTTTTTCAGTATAGTGTCCCTTTAAAGGGCATGTCCAACCTTGAAACAAACAAAAAAACTGGTCAATTGTCTGTTACCTGCCCCCAACTGAATATTTTGCACTTTATTACCCGCATTGCTAACCAGCTATTTACCGTAAGTAAAATTATTGTCCCCATATTGGCAGAGTACGTTGGCTCTTCCCTCCGTTCAGTCAATTAAGGCTGTCTGCTGATATCACAACCAATAATTGACTGCTGTTTCCCCTGTTGCCTTTTCTGCACATGCTCAAACTTGTAAAATTCTCATTGAGCAGAGGGAGGAGGAAGATACATTTTGCCATAAAGGAATAAAACTTGTTGAATGCAAAACTGACTGCTCATGTGGTACTTTGAAATTTTCAGTCCTATATGATTGATTTGGGCAAAAGTTCAATTGGAATTGGTTAATCATGCAGAAACGTATAACTTATAACACCAATAAGGGGGGAAGGGGCATTTTTAATGAGAAAAACTGGTCCAAGTGTAAATGCAATATCCCAATCATGGTATAAACCTTGCCTGTGTAACCGGGTAATAAGGCAACATCCATTTGGAATCTGCTCTCGGTCATAGTTCCAACATTCATTTTACAAGATTCACTAACTGGAATTGATGAATCCACTGCAGAAAGGAGGGACCTCATTAGGTTTACATAGAACCCCCCCCCCCCCCCCCAATTTAAGAAAAGTAAACTTCTTCAGGGTGATGTAATAAAAGTTCCTATTGTTAAAAATGGTGCTAATTTTGCCCCAACCAATCAGACATTCGCTTCCATTTGAAAGCTAACATCTAGTTGGTTGGGGCAAAATTAGCACCATTTTTAACAATAAGAACTTTTATTACATTGCCCTGCTTGTGTTTCCAAAATATCTCTGGAAACATTAAAAATATGAACCAATATTTCCAGATTTTCCCTGTGGCTTTCTTCGCCAGCCCCTCTATTTCGTCTCCATACAGTGGGATTATACACATGTAAATGAATGCGTTCATAAGCGTACCCAGTGCCATTTGATTATACCGTGTATTTAAAAGACTCTATTATTCGCCCTTCACGTGGAACAGCCAGCTGTTTGAAGCCTCCAAGGAAAGGGGTTCTTTCTGCTCTTTTGTATTAATAAAATGTATGCAAATCTCCCATGAGGGGAAACCAGCTGGGGTTTAAGGATAACGCTTGAGATTCAGATGAGCCAGCAACGTGTTATTTCTGCTTCACAATGTTGCTATATTTTGTTGGGAGTGCAAGCTGCTGTCGCATGTGTCATCGCGCTATGCAAAATGACTGTGTGGGTACAATACAATTAATGCGGTTAATATTTCACCAAATATAATGACAGCGTGAAATAATAAACAGAATAAATGGGGTCATTGTACAATAGAAACAGTGTGGAAGGCTGATGGAGACTTGCCCAGAAGAAAACACATAAAAATGTGGCATTATGGGGAACTGTTCTAATTTATAGAAGTTATTACGAATAGGCATGGAAATACATTGGCTGGGCAGAAGAGTTATCCTGGGGGAGTGTTTATAGGTCAAACCTCTAGGGTTGGGAGCAATGGATAACGATAAAACCAACCTGCAGCCAATCACAATATTAGAATGATCTGACCAAGGCGTATATCAGGCCCCCATTGACTGATGTCCACTCCTTTGAGTGGTGGTGTGCTGCTTCGATTTATCAGCATAACCACCTTCCCATTGTCAAGTGTACCATGAACTGAGAATGTTTGAGAAGAACTGACATTGGGCCGTGTGATTTCCAAGTTAAATCAAATCATCTTCCATGTGTTTTTGATTAACTCTGTGACATCATTCATGTATTAAACTGTTCCACCTCTTGCGTTATTTGGCTCCTAAAACTCACATATAAATAGCATAGACTTTAATAAAAGTAATAGGCGTTCGTCTTTGTATCGTCAGTGACTTACCCATGCCGTAAATTTAGTATGTTAACATTTTGAATCTACCTGGCTTACCCTTATTAACCTCATTCTATCACATAAAATGTTCAAGACATTGAAATAAGAGGAACAATACGTTACATATGAAATAGAAATATAAAAAACAGCTATTTCGTAACAGACCCACAGAAAACACATTTTATTTATGACAAGAAGGCTGAGGCCACAGTAGGCTGCGGTCAGTAGGAGTAATATACATAGATATGTAAATGAGTGATAATAGAGATATGAAATGTTAGGTGGGCCCCAACAGTCCAGTCCGACCCTGTTTTAGTATCCGAAAAATGCTACATATAGGTTGGTATTTATAAAGGATTGATAATATTGATCCTTTTTACCAGCGTTATTTTATGTTACGGTCGTAAAGTAACTATGCGGACAGAAAATATTGATAATTATTGGTGGTTTACGTCTGTGGTGTTATTTTTTATCGTAATCATAAAATAACAGCCACGGTCGTCTATTGGGTGATACAGGCTGGTATATAAATATCAAACGCTAAGTATATCCTCTACTTACTGTAGGGAGCTGCACCGCAGGTGTTAGTACTATTGCCGGGATCTCCAGACGCCAACTGGTCTGTCCGACCTCTTCAGACATAAGGCAATGAAGCAATGAGTATTGGGTGCGACGAGATACATCCGAAACAGCACATATTCCAAAATGTTTATCCAGATAAAACTTCACATTTATTGTGGTTCGTTAAAAGCAATAATAAGTAACACTGCATAACATATCATGAGTAGAGAAAACGCCAAAAGGGGAGGGAGCGTGGCCTAACGCGTTTCGCGGTTACTTCCGCTTCATTAGACCTCTGTCTCCTGTTGCCGGTATTTCACCACACTCGAATACTGATACCAGGTTGTTTTTTATTAGATTATTATTATTAGATTATTAGAACCCCACTAACAAAATGGCCGCAGGTTTGCCTTACTGAAGTATTTACACCAGGGCCGGCCTTAGGATAAATAGCAATCTGTGAAAGATTTGTTACTGGCGCCTAGCACCCCCTCCAAAACGACCCCCATAGCACACAAAAACGCTGCTGAATGCTGTTTGCATTGGCCCGCTTCAAATCAAGTCTGCCACATGCGCTTACTGTCTTTCAGTATCTGCAGTGCGTGCTTGTATATATCGTGTGTACATCATTACGTAACATGTAACGTACTAAATGCACAGACAGAACAGCATACAGACATCTTAAGTAAGGCTTATGTGTGTTTTGTCTGTGGGGTGTTGCTGATAAATACATTTGATCTGCCGGACCGTAACTAGAGGGGCTGTGGTACTGGTGCACAACTTTGATCTATAGGTTCGTGACCTAAGACTCCCTGGTAATGCAACCTGTGCTGTCGCACAGGTCACCCATATCTAAGGCCGGCCCTGTTGTACACACACCCATGACATCAAGCTGTTGTAGTTTGTTACTTCCTGGAAAGAAGAAAGGATAAGAAGGGGGGAACTAGGAGTTGTAGCATTGAATGGAAAAGGGGGAGTAGAATAGAAAAAAGGGGAAGTGGCAGCAGGACGGAGGAGAATATAGTAGTAGTGGACGAAGAGGATGAGGGGGGTAGGTACAAGTACATTGGAAGAAGGGGGAAGAGGAAGATAGTGCAGTGGGAAGGAAGAGCAATACAGAAGGATTAAATGGAGAAAAATAAAGTTGGGGAGATGAAACTGAAAAGAAGAAGTAGATGGTAGAAAAGAAACAGGAGGAGGGATGAGCAGAAAGTAAGGCTGGGTACACACGGAGGGACTTTTTGTCCGTCGGACACGGCAAATTCGGCTGCAGACAAATTTGCTAACGAGCGTTCCCGTAGGAAACAGAACGATTGATGTCGGTCGCTGCCACCCACCCCACATCAGCCAATATTTTTGGACGATCGACTGAAAGTGCCGTGAAACGGTCGGTCAGCCAAAAATATTGGCTGGTGTGTACCAAGCCTAAAGGCAGAGAAAAAAACAGAAAAGAGAATATAAAGGGGAAGGAAAGAACAGAAATGAAAAAATAAGGTAAAGATGAAGGAGAAAGCACAGGAAGGGTAGCAGACAGGACAAACTAAGATGGTCATAGGTTCCTCTTTGGGATCCAAGTCTAAACCCACCTTTGTACACATGCACCATTTGTAAAATGAAAGTAAATAAAATGTCTAAGACTGCGATGGACACACCCGTCATTTTATTCAGGTTGGTAACACCTAAGATTTCACGCAGAGCTACCCTTGAGCTTTATAGGTATGAGTCATTTGCATAGTTTATTCCTTTTCATCGATTATTATCCATGGAAATAAAGCTGGATTACAAAAGGTGATCAATCTATTTATTGAACGATAAGAAATATATCAAAGTCACATAAACCTGCAGTGGTTGAATATTACACATTCAGTCTTCTTTTGCTGTTTAAAACAATTGTCTTATATTATAAATTATCTGTGTGAGCCTACCCTCCAACATTCCCCTTTAAATAGGTTCTATTGGGAAATGCATTGCACAGAGCTGTGCTAAGATCAGGTTCACTCCAATATCCTCCACTTCCTACCCTCCAACATTCATTCCCCTTTAAATAGGTTCTATTGAGAAATACATTGCACAGAGCTGTGCTAAGATCAGGTTCACTTCATTATCCTCCACTTCCCTCCAGCATTCCCCTTTAAATGGGTTCTATTGGGAAATGCATTGCACAGAGATCAGGTTCACTTCATTATCCCCCCCCCTCCCTGAATCTCTGCACAATTCTGTTTCTATGGGCCATATTTAAGAACGTATTTAGTGTGTTTTGGATAACTGCAACTAAAGGTATTCGCACTACATGCGGCTGAGATGTGTAAAAAATCTGCAAGTGTGTCACAGTCCGAAAAACTTTGAGAACTACTGCTCTAAACATTCACTTTACATATACAAGCCTGAGCAGCCACCTTGTTTTTCCTGGCTGAACCATTAGCAGTAAAGGAACAACTCATTTTATTTTCTGTTTGAGGGGTGGCCCTTAAAGGAGAGCTATTATCTCTAATAAAAATGATGTGTCAATTTATTATCATTTTTTTAAATCTAAGATGACCTTGTGTTAGTGCAGTCAGTACAGCCTTACATGTAGCCTTTAAAGGGCCACTTTAAATATACCGAAAAATAGTTTATTTTAAATTGACCATAACTGGAAACTATAATTTTTCCCAACCACCACTGTATCATTTTTTTTGTTGATCTGCCCCCTATTTCTTTAGATATCCAATCTAAAACGTCTTATATTTCATCTGTCAATCAAGTTCCTTGCTCTCAAAAACTATTCTGTGAGTAGTTTTACTGTAGCTGGAATGGTGACAGAGTTTCGACAGTTGGAATGCTGTATGCAGGCTTGACAGTTGGTTTGTGGGAGAAAGTCAGGTCGGATAGAAGTGGGAGTGGTTAAAAGAGGGAGGGGGGATACTGCTCCTAAACAAAATGTGTGCTGGATTGAAGGCATGCAGCAACACACGCAAATCAGAGTAAGTGCTACTTGCATGTATTCAGTTATAGATTAAGATGAGGCAAAGTAATTTTTTCAGTATAGTGTCCCTTTGATGCAGCCAATAATCTTATTGTCTACCAAAGCCAAAGTACATTATATAAAAGGAAAACTTTTTCGGACTTGTCATGGCACACCTGTATCCTCAATTCCAGAAAAAAAATATATTTTAACAGTATTTGACTAGAATCAATGCAGTGTAACATTACGCAACAGTTACCTGCCCCCAACCCCAACTGATATATTTTGCATTATATTACCTTCATTACTAACCAGATATTTAAGGATAATTATTGTCCTCATTCTGGCAGAGTAAGCTGGCCAAAAATAAATACAGTTGAGGGTTGCACTCCAAATCAAGAATTATATTTATTTGTGACCACACATCATATCACACAACATTTGTCAGCAGAAGAAGGGTGCACGTCTCCCCCCCCCCCCCCCCCCCCTCCCGAAACGTTGTGTGATATGATGTGTTGTCACAAATAAATATAATTCTTTATTTGGAGTGCAACCCTCAACTATATTTAATTTTGGATATCTATGATGGAGTGCGGAGGATTGTATACTTTCCAGAGTAAGCTGGCCCCTTGCAGTCAATCAAGGCTGTGACTGCTGATATCACAACCAATGATTGACTGCTGTTTCACCTGCTGCCTCCTCTGCACATGTCCAAGCTTATAAAAAGCTCATTGAGCAGAGATACTTTTGCCAGAATGGTAAAAATAGCAATCGGGGTTGTGGGCAGATAATTGTCAAGACACCATTTTTTTGTTTTATTTGTGTACAAGTCCTTTAAATATTCTTGCTTGAAAAAAGGGAAAAAATGGTTTTCACAGGGCAGACATTTTGAGAAACACTGGTGTAGATAACGTCTTTATTTAAGTTTAGGAGTATAGGATTCTCAAATCGCCTGTTAGTGTTGATCTCAGACATACATCAATTTAATTTTCTTTCTTTTCTTACACAGATTACAAAAAAATACAGCAAATAGAAAGCTTATGCCAAAAAGCCTGGAAACACATTCTCATTCAATCCCATGATCCAGCTGCTGCTCTGGATTAATGTCGCATATGGCGAGAAAGGAGTAAATTAGGAAAACACATGCATCCTGTGTTGTATATTTAAGGGCACTGTTATGGTCCGGTAATGCTCTTAGTATATTGGATTTGTGTTTCATTGTTGTGCTGTTGAGTTCACATCCTGATAGGACTAACGGATTGAACAGAACAACCAATTAAATGTTGAGCACTTGGGTGTTTGAGCAGTCTCATAAATCCAGCAATAGCCAATCATAATTCTGCTTTCTGGTCCTGGTAGTATGAGACGGGGGTGCTAATCATTCTGGGATAATTACTTGTGTCAACAGTGTTGGAGAAGGAGTAGGAAAGGAAAATGATAAGTTTATCCAATGTTTCTGTTCCTGGAAATATCTGGAGTTATTCACAGTTATCAGGCTTTATTTTTATTTAACTTAACATGTTGGTTAGTTGAGAAAATATAGTGAGTCATAAGTCACGATATTTGGGAAAAGAGCCGGTGGTAATACTGATTTGTTATCACACTAAGAGCCTTTTACCAGCCAACGCAGAGTCTAGAAAACAAAGTATATGTTGATAATACTCTCTGGGCATTGCATTTAAATTGCATTACTTGCATTATTACCTTGCTGATGTTTTTAATAGGTGAGATCTAATTATTCACTGATCTGGCAACTCTACATGTAAAGGAAAAGGACAGGGGAAGAAGAGTTATGTTTAAAGGACAACTTCACTCACCAAAACCAAGCTCAACCGTTGGAAAGTACCCAGGGTATGGGACCCCTAAACTGCACTGTCCTCACCCCTGGGGTCACTTTTTAACTCTACATTTACTCACCTAAAGTTTTCTTCAATGCTCTGATCCTGAAGTCCGTGGGTGACTCGGCCAATGAGGAGACATGCTTGAAAAGAATCGTGTCTTCTCACTGGCTGGATCGTGAATGCAGAAGTGGGAGTGGAGCATTGTGCAGTTTAGGTACTCACGCTGAGTACTATAGATGGCAGGAGTGGGGTCTTGGTGAGTATAATTGTTCTTTAAAGCTGTCTGCAAAAGTATTTGTATATACTAGTATTATACTAGTTTGTATTTTTGTAAATACTAGTCTAAAACATATTCCCCTTGTGGACATTGCCTCTCCTGCTGTACCCATCCTCCTCTGCAGCACAAAACCATCATCATATAGCATATGTTTGGTTATAAAGATAGTTGGGGTTACTTGGTTATAAAGATAGTGAGGGATGCTTGGTTATAAAGATAGGGATGCTTGATTATAAAAATAGTGAGGGGTGTTTGGTTATGGAAACAGTGAGGGATACTTGGTTATGAAAATAGAGAGGGATGCTTGGTTATGAGGACAGTGAGGGATACTTGGTAATGAAGATATTGAGGGATGCTTGGATATGAAGATAGTGAGGGATGCTTGGTTATGAAGATAGTGAGGGATACTTGGTTATGAAGATAGTGAGGAATACTTAGTTATGAAGATAGTGAGGGATGCTTGGTTATGAAGATAGTGAGGGATATTGGTTATGAAGATAGTGGGGGATGCTTGGTTATGAAGATAGTGAGGGATATTGGTTATGAAGATAGTGAGGGATGCTTGGTTATGAAGATAGTGAGGGATGCTTGGTTATGAAGATAGTGAGAGATATTGGTTATGAAGATAGTGGGGGATGCTTGGTTATGAAGATAGTGAGGGATATTGGTTATGAAGATAGTGGGGGATGCTTGGTTATGAAGATAGTGAGGGATACTTGGTCATGAAGAAAGTGAGAAATATTGGTTATGAAGATAGTGAGGGATACTTGTATCTGTTGTATTTAGTTAGATCAACTGGACTTCTTGAAGACGTTTCGCTAGTCATCCGGCTGGCTTTCTTAATTCAGAATGACTTGTACAAGAATCTGTGGCAATTATGTACCCTGGAAAATCCCAATTAGCATATCACAGCCAAGTGTTAAGGGCGTGATTGGATAGTGGCGTCAAAACTGCATTGTACATGACAGACAGTTGGTGTCGAACCCCCCCACCTTTCTTTATTTTCACATAAATAGCCTCCTTAACACCTCTCTTGAACCATCCCTTGAACCTGTAAAACAAGCGTAAAACCCACACTACCCGAATCAATACAATTGCAAATAATTTTGCAAGGTAAGGCAGCTTTTATAACCCAATAAAAAAACATACAATATTACCCCTCTATTTTGTGCAATATTGAATGTTCTTTTCTGGCAGGCGTTCATTCCCTGCTACTTACCTGTGCACACTCCCATGATACAATGACATCATGCAGCGACGTGAGTGATGTTATTGAGTCACAGGATCGTGATTAAGGGTGCTAAATGCCTCTTCTGTTTATTGTATCTCCCCGTATGTTTACTTATTGTGTTCCAATATAGAAATATCCGAGCACACAACTTACAAATCTATCTTTATATTAGCATAGTTTGGGTAATTCAGAACCTCACAAAGGTGCTCTGGGTAGTACCAAAATGTCAATGTTATATTAAATGATCGTAAAATATGTTGAGTACTTTGATATAAGGATAATGGCATATGGTATATAGTCTTTAATTGGTCGAATATTACAATATAAAATAAAAGTCCTAAGATCAGAATATAAAAGCACAATAATAACTATATATTTATTTAATCAGAATGAAGTTCTGATTTTAGTTTTATAGTCACAAACACAAAACATACCCCTACTTAAGTACCCCGCTTAAGAAATGCAGTCCTTCAAACCAAATTTAAATTTAATACTTTCCCTTTCTAGTTTACAGAACTTTGTCTCTATATCATCCTACTGCATTTTCATATTTTAAATACCATGGGGCCTTTCTAATAAGAGATGCAAATGTTTACCTGTTCTGTTAATCTACAGCAACCAATCAAATCTTTGCTTTTCTCTGGTCTGTTGCAGCTAGATACCATCTGTTGGTTGATGCAGATACTCATTATAATAATCACACGTAAAATGATTCTAACTATTCCATGAGCTCCCATTTGATAGAATTGGATGCTCCTTGTTTCAGAAGTTCCAAAGAATATTCCAGAGGAACAAAACTGCTTTAGATCGAGCTACTGTTGCTATCCCCCCTTTACCTTATTAGTATATTTTTCTCTTCACTGTCACTTTTTGAACAGAACTTAGGGCCATATTTATAAACCCGCGTTATCGGTTTTTAGCGATACCACAGGTTAGTTAATTTACGATTGTGGTCGTAAATGTACGATTACAATCATACATTTACGATCGAACGTTCGTTAATTAATGAACGTTCGATCGTAGAATATCGTGCGGTAGTAAACTACCGCAATGGTATTCTATGGGGATCGTAAATCTACGATTTCGTTATCGTAGATCTACGATCGGTATCGGAAATTTACGATCAGTATCGAAAATTCACGATTGTTACACTGATCGTTAATCGCCAATCAGTTTAACGATCGTAAATTTACGATACCCATGTTAAAGGCGCGGAATCGCTAAAAAGCGATGCCGCGGCTTTATAAATATGGCCCATTGTGCCCATTTTACTTTAAACAGTTTTCTGTGGCACATTATGCCTGGCTTTGATGCCTTTTACGTGCACGGAAGCTGCAGACGGGGACAGATAGGTAGCGGCGCCTGTGATTGGCTGAGATGAGATGTCTGAGCCATGTGTCAGCCATGTTTTCTCTGACATAAATAACTGTAACGTGTGGTTGCCATTTAAAATTTTAGACCAGACAGAACTGCACTAATATTAACGTCAACAGCAATGGATTTTTGTTGCCACAGCGTTAAAGAATAACTACACTTTTAACTATGTTGTACAAATTAAAAGTATCTGATGATTGCTACCTCCCAAAATGATTTTGCTAAGGAGTGCCAACACATAAAAAGATTGAAGCCTGTGCCAGCCACAGAGGAATCGAAAATGCAAGCAGAGGGACGGGACCGTCAGCCGCGTCTGTGATTGGCTGAGATGCCGGTAGATCTGAACGACGGAGGAAAGAGGGAAGGTAAGCAAAGATCGGGGAAGTTTCTTACATTAAAAATATAGCGGTTGGGGCTGGGGGACTAAGCCCTACACTATATAACAAGGATTTGTAGCTAGGGGGTGAGAGTCCAAAACGGGAGGGAGAGGGAGGGGGAGAAGGGTTGTAGTGCGCATGCGAAACTTCTCCCGGAGGAGAGACAGGAGGAAGAGTCCTATATTGACTCTGCTATCCTCCTGGTGGGACTTTGGGGGAGGATTACAGGAGAACCATTTGGAGCTAGGATGTAAGGTAAGGATTTTTATTTACAGAGTGGGGCCAGTGGTGGGGGGAATTATAGTTTTGGGGGTGGACATGCCCTTTAAAGAAACAATATCGGGATGTAGGAATTATTAATCCTACCTACCTGCACCAGATACTTGTAGAAACTTGTAAGCAGGGGCAGGATCGGCAGCCACGTCTGTGATTGACTAAGAGGCAGCCAATCACAGGCGTGGCTGTGCCAGCAAAAGCCTGGCAGAAGCAGTTTATCTTTGTGATGGCGCTCTTTAAAGAAACAATATCGGGAGGTAGGAATTATCCTACCTCCCTGCACCAGACACTTGTTGAAACTTGCAAGCAGGGGCCAGATCGGCAGCCACATCTGTGATTGACTGAGAGGCAGCCAATCACAGGCGCGGCTTTTGTCAATGGAGACAGCGCGTGAATGAAGGTCTGTAAGTAGCGTTCTGATGTATTTTTGTAAAGAAATATCTACAATATGCCCAAAGGGTTTCACACTAGGTGCAACGGTTGCACAGGATAGATCTGGATGGTGGGAGGGAGGGGGAGAAAGGGCTCCCCTGCTCATGCCACTATCCTCTCTGAGGACAAGGAGGAGGCAGAAACCTTTTGAACAGGAAGACACCTCCTACTCTTCACTTTTCTGGACTTTGGACAAGCACTGCAGGAGAACCATAAGGTGCAGAGATTTAAGGTAAGTTTTTTTTTTAAACTACACAGTGGGGCCAGTAGTGGGTTAAATTTCAGTTTGGGGATTGAACATGCCGTTTAATTCTCTATAGTCCGTCTTAAAGTGGCATTTGCAGTGCAGGACATTTGTTGTCAGTTGTTGTCACTCCTCTCTGATTCTATCTCTTTTACTAGCACCTTATTTTTCTGGCATTGCAAGCCAATCTGGTGCATTGTTTGTTCTTTGCTGTTTGCATTGGGAATCATGCCAGTTCTTACAAAATGCCCAATTAATAAGGACAACATCCCCCAGAGATGCTCCCATTGTCTTCCAGTCTCATCTCTCTCTCTTTACAAAGTCCCTGATTTGGAACAGCATTCTCCTTTATAAGGACAGTGAACTGTGACCCTGCATCAAAAGCTTATTACTGTTGTTCTGTTGTTCTGGTTCCTTGGATGAGAATTTTACTGGAATGCCTATCGCAAGATTTAATTAAAATATAAAGATATAAAATATGCTGCACGTTTATCAAACAGATGGGGCACGCGGCCAAGGGATGCAGATTGTCCTCAAGAACAGGTGGCCACGATTCACAAGGGCAGTTAGGCGTCTGCCCTTTTTAATTAGAGCGATGTGCCATACTCTATCCATAGGCTGCTTCTCAATCTCGGGACAGTGTTGGGTCAGATACATTGAAGTTTTTCCTTCAATAAGAAAAACTTCCCAGGGAGACATATCCTTATAATACAGAAATGGTATGAATATCCTGTGAAATGTATTAATATAAATGGTATGTTGTCAGTTCTAATAAGTAAATGTCCGATAGCGATGGTAAATGTCCGATAACGATGGTAAATATCCGATAACGATGGTAAATGTCCGATAGCGATGGTAAATGTCCGATAGCGATGGTAGATTCCCGTAGAATACTATTGCAGTATTTTACTACCGCATGGTATTCTACGACTGAATGTTCGTTAATTACGGCGTCTGTCATACATTACAGATAACACTGGCTAACGCTAACTTGTGATACTGCGGGTTTATAAATATGACCCTAGGTGACTTAATATTTATTAAAAGGGAACTGTGATCTCCATACAAGCTCTCTCCATTTAATATACATATCAGTTGACTATCAAACAAGCCCAAGATCATGTGTGTTGCTGCTGTCTATTTAGAGTTACAGCCGTGATGATGTTAATACTTCCTGCGGTACTGTCTCTCACTGTCTCTATTATATATGGATAGATAGATAGATAGATGATAGATAGATGATAGATAGATAGATAGATAGATAGATAGATAGATAGATAAATAGATAGACAGGAACTACTTATGTATTTATCACTAGGTTCCTATTTAAGCCTTATTGTCATTTAAAGTTTTTTTTGCAAACCGTCAGCTAAGAAGATTTGCACATGAAATGTATAAGGTTTGTATGGAAATAACATTTGCATTTCTATTTTTTGCTGCCCAAGCCATCACAAGAGCAGGATCTAGCTGCAAACCTCCACAGTGAATTATGAGCCTATTCCAAGGTGTGTTATTCTCTGCCACTAATATACAGACCAGGCATGCAAATTTGGATTTGACATCTATTTTACCTAAAATTCAATGCAAACTAGCTAGGGTTTGCCTCTAGTCCTGAAAACATCACCTGCAGATCTCTTTCTATGTGAATGGAATGGAGACATGTACTGTCAGTTATGTACATTTGACACTAAACTCTGTTCTAGCTTATATCCTGTGCTGTATTTCAATGTAAAGTGCACATATCCTTACTGTACTATATAATATTTGGCGTTCCTAGAAGAGAACCGAAACGTTGCCTACACATTGATGTGATAATAAACACACATTAAAAAGACCTAGAGGGCACTATTTTACTATATATATGATGTAAAGAGCAGCAGCATCACAGACAATTGTAGCAACAGGTGCCTATCTCCAAGGTACTCTGTCATGTACCTAAAACATATGCACCAATATTTAAATGCAGATAAAAAGGCTTTATACCATCTTGATAGATGTCTGCCCATGCAGCTCTCTTTCTCAAGATATGGGCAGACATCTATCAAGATATTGGTGTGAGACTCTCCTTCTTTAACTTTATATATATATATATATATATACATATATATATATATATATATATATATATATATATATATATATATATCGTGGCAAGTGTTGATGGTACCTCGTATATTATAACAGAAGGTACCAACCATTAATAGTGGCTGCCAATTTAAATTGTTCTAGCCAATCAGTCCACTCCCTAGTTACCAGACAGAAACTTTTTTTTGGGATTACACTTCCTTTCACATGGAGCAGACACAGAGGTGTGGTTTAAGCTGCCATTTGACCATACCATGTTGGGATCTCAGCCCTGTAAGTAAGTTTGTATATTTTGTATATTTTGTGTTGTACCTAATATAAGTCAGTGCTATTCTTTATATACATTTACTGATGGTCATTTAAATGGTAATAGTGAGATAGTACACACATACATATACAACTTTCCTATGTGTAATATCCTATACCCCTCAACCACATTGGTAGCTCCTAAAAACCCAATGAAATCTCCTATGGAGATATAAATATATTCATATAATATAAGGGATATATATATATATTTGTACACCACAACTCCTGTTTTCCCTGGGACTGTCACGGGAAGGGTTCCAGCGGTGGGTGGGGCATAACTGGAATGTAGGAGTAACCTGAATGTGGGACTTTCGGGAGTGTGACTGTGACGTTCAGGATGTGGCTATTCGTAGCCCCACCCCATCACGTTTCCTGGTTGTTGCTGGGAGGTATGTAATTTTGAGACCAGACAAATAAAGAGGGGACATGTACTGAAAGATTTTAATGTGAAACTTTGGTCAGAAATTGCTTAGAAAGACAAGTATAGTACAGTATAGTATAGTATATCTGTTGTATTCAATTAGATCAACTGGCCTAGTTCTTGAAGACGTTTCGCTAGTCATCCGACTGGCTTTTTAAATTCAGAATGACTTGTACAAGAATCTGTGGCATTTATGTACCCTGGAAAATCTCAATTAGCATATCACAGCCAAGTGTTAAGGGCGTGATTGGATAGTGGCTAAGAGGTGTTATAGGAACGCCCAGAGTAAGGTGTTAAAACAGCATTGTACATGGCAGACAGTTGTTGTCGAACCCCCTCACCTCTATTTAGGCTTGGTTTCTTTTGGTTTTTCTATTTAGGCTTGGTTTTCCTGTGTGGTCTAACCGAACCACACAGGAAAGAAGAGCCTTAACATCCCTCAAGAAAGATTCTAATATCACCATTCTACTGGCAGACAAGGGAAGATGCACAGTGGTACTACCATGATAAGGTGACCATGCTCCTGGCCGATAACAACACATATGAGGCTTTAACAAGGGATCCCACCAGCCGTTACAAGAAAAAAGGTCATAGACTTACTACAACAGCTTCAAAAGGATAAAGCCATTGATCGAGCAATGTATCATCGCCTCTATCCTGGTGAGGCACATCCATGCATGTATGGACTTCCAAAGAAACACAAGGAAGGGGCACCGCTAAGACCTATAGTCAACAGCATCAACTCTGTAACATACAAGGTGGCAAAATACCTAGCCAACCTCTAAGAGGAAAAAAAATTCTTCCTGACTCCAAGTGACAATCGGAAATTTCCCTGGATCAACTCTATTTCATGTATCAATACCAGTAACTTGCAACATTCCTTGTTTGCAGAAACTCAACCAGCTTTTTTTGAAACTAACCAATGAACCTGCCATAACAACGTCCACTGGAGGACAGTTCCATAGCTTTACCGTCCTCACAGTGAAAAACCCTTTCCGAACTTGAAGCCTAAACCTTTTTTCTTCAAGTCTTAAGGGATGTCCATGTGTCCTCTGACATGTTCTATTGGTAATATTAACCTTATTTAGTTCTTTCTGTACCATATCCTCGGTTAACCACTTATGGTATAAAAGATTGCACTTGAATCTTTTATACCATTATTGCTACTATACTCTATGATATCTGTACTATACTCTATGATATCTGTACTTGGATCTTCTATAGTGTATACAGAGGGGAAAAAAATTAAGATATTTGCTTTATCGCCATCCTCCGTAACTAACTTATCCCCATTAATTAATGGTGCCACATTGTCAGTCCTCATCTTCTTACTATATACTTAAGTATATAGGCTTAGTGATGTTTTGTTCAGCTATCCTAACTTCATTATTAATTTTAGCTAGTTTGATTGCTTTCTTACACTCCTTGTTACAGTTTTTATACTCCCTAAAGGCCCTTTACGTTCCCTCTGCCTTAAAGATTTGAAATGCCTTTTTCTTCCTTTCCATTTGCCTGAAGAGCTACTTTTAACCTGGGAAAATTTGCCTTCCCGAGATTAAAAGTCTTTGTTAACTCAGTGCACTTTTCCTTTTGATAACTTAGTCCAAATGACACAATTTCATGGTCACTATTCCCTAAGCCTACAGTTACCTTTACATCTATAATGCGATACCACGATGTTAGATATTACCAGATCCAACAGAGCTCCTTTTTTAGTAGGAACCTCAACCACCTGTGAGAGAAAATTATCCTGCAGCAAATTCAGGAACTCATCGCCTTTTTCTGTGTTGGCAGTTCCACTACACCAATTAATGTCAGGGTAATTAAAGTCCCCCATAATGAGCACACTGCCCAAACTTGCAGCCCTTGACAACTGCATATGAAGCTGACTCACTTCCTCTCTGCTAGTATTTGGCGGCTTATAGCAGACACCAACAATGACATTACCCCCTTTCCTGTTGCCTAATTCCACCCATATTACCTCCACTTTAACATCCATATCGCCAGTTATCTCTTCTTTTAAATTTGTCTTCAATTCTTTTTTAACATAAACACATACGCCTCCCCCTTTCTTTTTTTCTCTTTTCTGCCCAAACAAGGCGTATCCCTCTAAATTTACAGCTCAGTCATGAGAACTGTTCAACCACGTTTCTGCTATACCTTTTACATCATACTTTTCACTCAAA
The DNA here is from genome assembly GCA_019447015.1 of Hymenochirus boettgeri. Lineage (NCBI taxonomy): Eukaryota > Metazoa > Chordata > Amphibia > Anura > Pipidae > Hymenochirus > Hymenochirus boettgeri. Next base: position 39,814,622 of record CM033469.1, on the reverse strand, counting down.
GCCATAATTTCACCCATTTTGTCAGCCAGGCTTCTCACATTTGCAAACATACATTTTAGATTATGATCCTGTAATTTATTCATACACTTTGCCTCCCTATCCTCTATGCTAGTCCCACCCCCCTTTCCACCCGTCACTGGCGTATCGACACCCTGCTTTCCTCCTGGGATATCTATCCCAGTGAGACTGCTAATACCCTCCCCCACCAAAACCTAGTTTAAAATCTCCACCAACCCTCTAACCCTCTAGCCATCTTCTCCGCTAAAACAGCTGCACCGCCATCAGTGAGGTGCAACCCATCCCTACTAAAGAGCCTGTAGCCGACAGCAAAGCCTGCCCAGTTCTCTATAAACCCAAACCCTTCTTCCTTACACCACTCTCATAGCCATGCATTAATGCTCCTAAGCTCCCGCTGTCTTCCTGGCTTAGCACGTGGCTGCGGTAGTATTTCTGAAAACACTACCCTGGAGGTCCTTGCTTTTAACTTGGCCCTTTGCTCTCGGAAATCATGTTTAAGGACGTCACCTCCTCCTCTAACTTTGTCATTGGCACCAATGTGAACCAAGATCGCCAGGTCACATCTGGCCCCACCCAATAATCTGTCTACAGGATTCACCACATGACGAACCCTAGCACCAGGCAGGCAACACACAGTTTGGCATGTAGGATCTTGGCAGCAGATTACCCTATCTATCTTCCTTAAAATGGAGTCCCCTACCACTACCACCTGCCTAGCATTCCTGGTCCTAAGTTCCTCCTCCCTTGTATCAGAGATGGCAGTCCCCAGGGTGCTCAAGGGACTAGCCCCCTCCATGCTAATTCTAAGCTGTCCTCCTCCATTTCATCACCTAATGCGGAAAATCTGTTGGAATGGGCAATCTGGGAAAAAGCAACCCTACCCTTCCGTCCCCCACTTCCCTTAGTAACTCTAACAAAATTACCTCCCCCCTCAACCTTCCCTGTCCCACTTCCACTCACCTCTATACTGGCCCCAGCCAGTGCCTGCTGTCCCCCCAGATTTGCCTTAGAACTTAAGCCTTAGAACAACACTGAATTAGAAGAAAGAACACCTTGACATATAAGCAGTAACTTGTGCCTAACCGCTAATTTTTTTTTGGGTGATGGGAAATTGACCTTACTAACATGAGGTTTGTGCTCTTATTTCCCAGCTTTTCACTATAACAGAGTTTGGTCGCTGACATTTCCTTTGCTGCAGGTCACACCCACTTGTAGTCTCTAGACAATCCTGTTACAGACCGGTATAGGAAAAGAAGCATGGGAAGGAGGTCAAGACAGTGCACTAACACACAGTTATGTTATTAAGTTAAATGCAAATTAAGGCCATTTACTGGCATGGCTTTTTTTTTTTTTTTACAGTTTATTGGGGTTATTGGGGGTGTGGAATTATGTCAGATTATGGAATATGAGAATAAAGGTTTAGTTCTCCTTTAATCAGCATTTTTGGTTATAAGTCAGAGAAATGTGTTTTTATTTGGAAGGTGATTAAATTGTTATCTCCGTTTAAGCCAAGGGTGTCAAACCTGCAGCATTTAAGCCTAGACATTTTTTAAGCAGATTAGCCTTGCAGCACTTTGGAATGAGCGCAAGGCTAAGTTTCCTATCAGAAGAAGGAAAGGCCAATGGCAAATGGTCATCCGACCAACAGAGAGGATAAATGGCTAGCAGGCAAGAAATAAGACAGCTCCTTGCTAGTCAACAAACGGCAAAAAAACTCTTCATAAAGCCTGTTTGTGATGGAGCCTACAGCTGTAGGGGGAGCAGCTGTATCTAACTACAGAAAAGTTCTTGTCAAGGTGATAAAGAAATGAATGGAAATCCCCATTTAAAAGGTGTTTAATGTGCAGTTAGTATGCAGAGTAAACAGCCGCATTCCTTTAAGAAAATCATTCAAACACTCGACTCTTTACAAAAAATTTTTAATAGGAAACTTATTTCTTGCCATTTGGGTTTTAGCAATCCTTTTCCTGGCTTGAGCTTCATGGTGGTTTCTTTAAAGGTAAAATATTTAATGGGGGTTTATTTTCTACTAGAACGTTTCTATCCAAACGTGTGAATGGAAGATCCATATTGATCGCCTTTGTGGAGGTACCTGTTACTGACACCAAAGCAACTGTCCGTTTAGTGACCATAAGCAACTGATGTATTTGTGTGTGAGTTTATTAGGATTCAATCAACATACCTCCTAACTTTCTCCTAAAGAGATGCCAGTCTGTCCAGACTGTCCAAACCTTGGCCCAGACTGTGCATGTCCTGCTCATCCTGGGAAAAAGCTGGTTTATCCAGAACAGAGAAGTGCCTTAGAAATAGTACTGTCCAATGGAAAACAAGACATTAAGGAGGTAAGGTTAAGGCCCACAATGTGGTAGCACCAATACACAAGGACAATATAAATATGCACAGGGGTATACTGTACACTAAACCATCTGTTTATGGGAGTTAGCTACTAGTTACAGCTGATAGTGTTTTTAACCACCCGTTTCCTTTTGTGATTGATTGTGAAGTTCTGATAGTGGTGGTTTCCCATCAGATGCAAAATGAACACAATTGAAACCTCTGATCTAAGAGGAAATGGTGGTGGTGCACTTGGTTCCAAAAATAATTTAATCTACACTCAGAATACAAAAAGAAACCTATTGTCTCTTTATGTTGATTTCCCACACTGTGAATCTTAGTTTGTCAGAACTCTCTCGTCTTATAGAGCCAAGATGGAAATAATAAGAGGTAAGCTGCCAGTGGACCCCCCCCCAAAACTGCGTTCCCTTTCATAACATTGCCTGTCATGCTCGGTAAGATAATCCTGCCCTTCCCAGCCTGAAACACTACGGTGCATTTGATAAGAGAAACGATTATTTTTCCATTCTGTGTAGACTTCCCCTATCTGCTCTACACTGCAGCCTGACTATGCAAATTCTCTGTGCCGTTTCATGCATTTCATAACCTGTTTTTCTGTGGGTGGGGACCCTTTGTTAAATAATCCAGTCTACCTGTTCTGCTAACTTGCATTTTATTCTGGCCCTGTTGATTTTGTTAAAATGTTATTTTACATAATAAACTACAATATAAAAACTAAAATATAAAACAAAACATTGTTCCTAGAAGTAATCCTGTAAGAACTTTCCATGACCAGCAATTTATTATATGGCTAAGGACACAAAGCTCAATATTTTCACCTAATGGACTGCCCAGTGCGTTATTTGGGTCGTTTGTTTCGAAATATAATAGGGAATTTTTGCCCCAACCAGTGTTTTTCATCCGATATGATATGTCAGTTATTTTCAGCCAATCATAGCAACATAGTATTGGAGGTTAAATACAGACATACGTCCTTCTAGTCCAAACTTTATACCCTACCCATAATGTCTGTCTAACAGTTACATAGTAACATAGTATTAGAGGTTATATAAAGACATACGTCCATCTAGTCCAACCTTTATACCCTACCCATAATGTCTGTGTAACAGTAACATAGTAACATAGTATTGGAGTTTGTATAAAGACATACGTACATCTAGTCCAACCTTTATACCCTACCCATAATGTCTGTCTAACAGTTACATAGTAAAATAGTATTGGAGTTTGTATAAAGACATACGTCCATCTAGTCCAACCTTTATACCCTACCCATAATGTCTGTCTAACAGTTACATAGTAACATAGTATTAGAGGTTATATAAAGACATACGTCCATCTAGTCCAACCTTTATACCCTACCCATAATGTCTGTCTAACAGTTACATAGTAACATAGTAGAGGTTATATAAAGACATACATCCATCTAGTCCAACCTTTATACCCTACCCATAATGTCTGTGTAACAGTAACATAGTAACATAGTATTGGAGGTTGTATAAAGACATACGTACATCTAGTCCAACCTTTATACCCTACCCATAATGTCTGTCTAACAGTTACATAGAAACATAGTATTGGAGTTTGTATAAAGACATACGTCCATCTAGTCCAACCTTTATACCCTACCCATAATGTCTGTCTTACAGTTACATAGTAACATAGTATTGGAGGTTGTATAAAGACATACGTCCTTCTAGTCCAAACTTTATACCCTACCTATAATGTCTGTCTAACAGTTACATAGTAACATAGTATTGGAGGTTAAATACAGACATACGTCCTTCTAGTCCAAACTTTATACCCTACCCATAATGTCTGTCTAACAGTTACATAGTAACATAGTATTAGAGGTTATATAAAGACATACGTCCATCTAGTCCAAACTTTATACCCTACCCATAATGTCTGTCTAACAGTTACATAGTAAAATAGTATTGGAGTTTGTATAAGGACATACATCCATTTAGTCCAACCTTTATACCCTACCCATAATGTCTGTATAACAGTTACATAGTAACATAGTATTGGAGGTTGTATAAAGACATACATCCATCTAGTCCAACCTTTATACCCTACCCATAATGTCTGTCTAACAGTTACATAGTAACATAGTATTGGAGTTTGTATAAAGACATACATCCATCTAGTCCAACCTTTATACCCTACCCATAATGTCTGTCTAACAGTTACATAGTAACATAGTATTGGAGGTTGTATAAGGACATACATCCATCTAGTCCAACCTTTATACCCTACCCATAATGTCTGTATAACAGTTACATAGTAACATAATATTGGAGGTTGTATAAAGACATATGTCCACCTAGTCCAACTTTATACCCTACCCATAATGTCTGTATAACAGTTACATAGTAACATAGTATTGGAGGTTGTATAAAGACATACCTCCATCTAGTCCAACCTTTATACCCTACCCATAACGTCTGTCTAACAGTTATATAGTAACATAGTATTGGAGGGTGTATAAAGACATATGTCTATCTAGTCCAACCTTTATACCCTACCCATAATGTCTGTATAACAGTTACATAGTAACATAGTATTGGAGGTTAAATACAGACATACGTCCTTCTAGTCCAAACTTTATACCCTACCCATAATGTCTATCTAACAGTTACATAGTAACATAGTATTGGAGGTTAAATACAGACATACGTCCTTCTAGTCCAAACTTTATACCCTACCCATAATGTCTGTCTAACAGTTACATAGTAACTTAGTATTGGAGGTTGTATAAAGACATATGTCCTTCTGGTCCAACCTTTATACCCTACCCATAATGTCTGTCTAACAGTTACATAGTAACATAGTATTGGAGGTTGTATAAAGACATATGTCCATCTAGTCCAACCTTTATACCCTACCCATAATGTCTGTATAACAGTTAAATAGTAACATAGTATTGGAGGTTAAATACAGACATACGTCCTTCTAGTCCAAACTTTATACCCTACCCATAATGTCTGTCTAACAGTTACATAGTAACATAGTATTGGAGGTTAAATACAGACATACGTCCTTCTAGTCCAAACTTTATACCCTACCCATAATGTCTGTCTAACAGTTACATAGTAACATAGTATTGGAGGTTGTATAAAGACATACATCCATTTAGTACAACCTTTATACCCTACCCATAATGTCTGTGTAACAGTTACATAGTAACATAGTATTGGATGTTGTATAAAGACATATGTCCATCTATTCCAACCTTTATACCCTACCCATAATGTCTGTCTAACAGTTACATAGTAACATAGTATTAGAGGTTGTATAAAGACATACATCCATTTAGTACAACCTTTATACCCTTACCATAATGTCTGTGTAACAGTTACATAGTAACATAGTATTGGAGTTGATAAAGACATAGTCATCTAGTCTCAACCTTTATACCCTACCCATAAGTCTGTTGTTAACAGTTACATAGTAACATAGTATTGGAGGTTGTATAAAGACATTCGTCCATCTAGTCCAACCTTATTACCTACCCATAATGTCTGTTAACAGTTACATAGTAACATAGTATTGAGGGTGTATAAAGACATACTCCACTAGTCCAACCTTTAACCCTACCCATAATGTCTGTTAACAGGTACATAGTAACATAGTATTGAGGTTGTATAAAGACATACGTCCATCTAGTCCAACCTTTATACCCTACCCATAATGTCTGTATAACAGTTACATAGAACATAGTATTGGAGGTTGTATAAAGACATACGTCCATCTAGTCCAACCTTTATACCTACCATAATGTCTGTCTAACAGTTACATAGTAACATAGTATTAGAGGTTGTATAAAGACATACGTCCATCTAGTCCAACCTTTATACCCTACCCATAATGTCTGTATAACAGTTACATAGTAACATAGTATTGGAGGTTGTATAAAGACATACGTCCATCTATTCCAACCTTTATACCCTACCCATAATGTCTGTATAACAGTTACACAGTAACATAGTATTGGAGGTTGTATATAGACATACATCCATCTAGTCCAACCTTTACACCCTACCCATAATGTCTGTATAACAGTTACATAGTAACATAGTATTGGAGGTTGTATAAAGACATACATCCATTTAGTACAACCTTTATACCCTACCCATAATGTCTGTGTAACAGTTACATAGTAACATAGTATTGGATGTTGTATAAAGACATACGTCCATCTAGTCCAACCTTTCTACCCTACCCATAATGTCTGTCTAACAGTTACATAGTAACATAGTATTGGAGGTTGTATAAAGACATACGTCCATCTAGTCCAACCTTTATACCCTACCCATAATGTCTGTCTAACAGTTACATAGTAACATAGTATTGGAGGTTGTATAAAGACATACATACATCTAGTCCAACCTTTATACCCTACCCATAATGTCTGTCTAACGGTTACATTGTAATTGTAACCCTTATACGATCTAGTCCATCCTTTACATCTTCCTCTTTAACCCTACCCAATAGTTGATCCAGAGGAAGGCAAAAATAAACCTAGCTAATGAAAGGTGTAAAAAATTCCTTTCTCACGCCATATCCAATCAAATCGAGTGGCCTATTAAAGACAAGCATGGTGTGCTCTTTCTTAAGCATTTATACCCAAGCAACAAGCATACAGTCGGTTTACCAGCCCTAGCGTTGTACGTATGTAGTAACGTACATAGATAATACGCTCTTTGGAACAGGATAATAGGTAACTAGAAAGGGAAAGTTTAAGTTTAAACCTTGAATTTGTCTTGAAAGACCACATTTTGGAAGGAAATGTGTGTGTTTGTGCTGCAGATTTTAAAACTCAATAATGCCAATGATGAGGACATTGTTGCTTTTTTACTTACCCTTTAAATATGGCTGTCACATGAATTAAAAGCAGGTCAGTTGGTGTGTGTACTCATGTCAGGTTGGGGGATAAAAGACTAACTTTTTTGATGATTGGTCAAAATGTGTTTTTTTTTTACTATACTTACCCTTTAAATATGATTGCCACATGAATGAATGGGTACCTCAGTTGGTGTATGCACCCGTGTCACATTGGAAGTTAAAAAAACAAACTTTTTTGATTATTGATCAAAATTTACTTTTGACTATAGTTACCCTTTAAGTATGTCTGCCACAGAAATGGAAAAGTAGGTCAGTAGGTATGTGTACCTGTGTCGAGTTGAAAGTTAAAAATACAAACTTTTTTGATTATTGGTCAAAATTTGTTTTTTATACTTTAGTTACCCTTTAAGTATGGCTGCCACAGTAATGGATGGGTAAGTAAATCAGTAGGTGTGTGTACCTGGGTCTGGTTGAGAGGGTATGTCTTTTTTGTGTTTACAACCATAAAACTATCTTTTATTGAGGATAAATCTAAATTAGTTTTTTTGACTTTAGTTACCCTTTAAGTATGGCCGCCACCTTAATGGATAAGTAGATCAGTAGGTGTGTGCACCTGGGTCTGGTTGAAGGGGGGTGTCTTTTTTGTGTTTTCAACCATAAAACTATCTTTTATTGAGGATACATCTAAATTAGTTTTTTTTGACTTTAGTTACCCTTTAAGTATGGCTGCCACAGTAATGGATAAGTAGATTGGTAGGTGTGTGTACCTGTGTGCGGTTGGGGTTATGTGTTTTTGCATGTAAAAAAAATAGATTTTGACTACAGTTACCCTTTAAGTATGGCTTCCATGGGAATGGAAAGGTAGGTTAGTAGGTGGGTGTACCTGGGTCTGTGTGGGGGGTTGGGGGTATCACCGTTTGTATTTATGACCATGAAACAAACTGTTTTAAAATATCCACATTTGAGGATTGTTACCATTATTGTCTATGGGAAAAAATGTCCCGAAAGATTCCTTAGCTATGATTCCGCAGGTTCCTTAGCTAGATAGCACACTTCTCCTATATTCCCTGAACGTCTGCACCGAATTTCATGTCTCTAGCTCAAAAACTGTGGGAGGAGATACTGTCCAAAAAAGCAAAAGAATAAAAAGGAAGAAGAAGAAGAAAAATAAATAGAAAGAACAGGAATTTGGCTTTTTCCTGCCAAATTAATTAAATTCTAAAGTGCAGCAGAATTTATTCAGTCCTTTATAAGAAAATAAATACCATACCTGCCATGTTTCTCTTTGCATTTCTGTAGTTGAAATATTAAGGATTATATTCTTATGTGTGTTGGACTTTATCTGAGGGTTTAGTCTGTTTTTTAAACACTTCTTTGTCTATATTGTCCAATCTCTCGGTACCTGCTCACGTCTTACCCTTTTTTAAACTACTTGTTTGTACTAAAGACCCTGATTACCGTAAGTGTGTTTTTTGAGCTTTCTGTACTTAGCAGCTAACCTGCAGCTGTCCCCTAGGTGTGCCATGTAAACGTACTTCAGTTTGAATTCTAAGTACAGAAAGCTCTAGGACCATTGGATTTTGCTTCAAGGTAACAAGGCAAAGGCGACTTCCTGGGCTGTACTTAAAAATACAAGAAGGTCGCATGAAACACTAATGAAAATGTTTAAGCGTGCCTATCGTGCACATAACAGTCTCTATGAAAACATATTTTAAAAAATGTATGAATTAGGACGTTTCTAGGTCTATATTTCTAGGTCTATATCTTTATAAGGGCCCAACCAAACACAGTGAGCCTTTATTACATTATGTTACCAGCGAGAGAGTTCCTGTCCGTATACAACGCATGATACATAAAGCAAGTGGGTCACTGACTGTAAAAACCACTTGTGCGTTCAATATTTGTAATATCAGGAAACCAGCTTCAGAACTCAGAATTGAAACTAGGCTAATGTAAATAGAAACACAAGTGGTTTATAATAGATTTGGCCCAATAATGCAGGAGACAGAAACAAAAAGGATAAGCAGCCAATGAAAGAATAAAATGTTATTATCCATCTTCTATGAGCACTGATTCCAAAGTTTCCCTCTACACCAGGTGCCTCTGGATAACACACCAGCACATGTAGTCACAGAACATATTATTTATTGAATGTCATGTTGACGTTTCGGTACCCTATAAAATATTAAATAAACTTAAATATAGAAATCACAGTTTCTATTTTGAGAATTTGACTTTATGTAATTTATAACCAGGTAGTGATTCCTAATCCAGTAAAGGAGGCCATACACAGATGCAGACATTGCTATATTCGTGGTACAATCCCCCCTCCCATATTCTGTTTTAAATTAGCCTCGGCTGACTGTTTGCTGCAACCGATCGTGCTGTCCCATAGGAGTCGGCGTTATCGGACATACCGTAATTGACCAGCATGTCCGATCCAGTCTGGACAAACGGACAGGCATTGATCATAGGCAGACTTAAAATCACTTAATCACAATACACGGAAATATCGGTTAGTTGGCTCATAAAAATCTTACCTTGTGTTCCCAGACCAAGCAATACCGGAGAGGGTGGCCTGTTCGGACCTGTGTGCTGTGGCTTGACATTTTATACAATGTATAAGCACATCCAGTGTTTTATTTCACAATAAAAGGCACCAAAGTTGTAGCCAGGCCAGTAAAATGTCATCATGGTGACCTGTAAGGGCTAGGCCCCACTTACGTGTTTTTTAATCGTTTGCTCACGCATTTTGCATTCGCAAAAGCGCATGTGATTTGGTAAACGCAAAAATCCCTGCGATTTCCCATGTGCATGCGATTGCACATCCGTTTCCGTAACACATGCGTTCACCGTTCAGTTGCATGCTTAATTTTTGTAAGAGGGGTGAACATGCCGTTTAACTGTATATGAAATAGTCTTGTGGTGCCTGCTTGTTGAATTCAGTACAGAAGACCTTTAGAAGTGCATGGATTGGCTGGAGATCCCTGACTTGGATACTAAATAAAATATTACAATCCTCAAGAGGAATACCGTGCTGTTTCCTAGTTAGTAAGAATGCAAGATCCTTGACATCACTTGGCTGGAAGCTACATTGAGTAATTCAGATCTCTGAAATAATGCATGTACTAGTTCATGTTTCCTACTACTATGCAGGAAGGCTTCCCATTGCTGAAGTATTTGGCTTCAAGAGTTGGGACAAGTAAAGAGAAATAATTAGGGGAAAAAAAACACAAAATAAGACTTTGAAAGCTTCATGAAATTGCTTTGAACCTATTCGCTTCAATTTTTTAAATGAAGTCAAGTTGCCCAAAAGCATAACTACCAAGTGAGCAGTCCCTGAAGGGGATCAGGAGGCCTTCTTCTTACTTTCCCTATGACAGATAAAGCCTTTTCGGGAGATGCCAACTTAGCTAATATAAAATATTGCAGAAAAAGCCTTAAACTGCCCAAAGGTTGGGAGATATTTTGAGTTACTCAGTAGGTGACCGGTCTTCCCACACAGAGCTTGAGAGTGAGGGTCCTAGTTTCCAAGACCCCCATAATTGGGTGATGTCACTTCCTGCCACATGCAGTAAGTATCTCATAAGACCTTTAGCAAACCAGTCAATATTTTATTTGAATTTTTGATTAAATAATAGGATTATTAAATCTTATTAAAATGTTGCTTGAAGTGTGGTAGCTCAGCCCGGGTTAGGGGCGGGGTGTCGGACCGTGGGTGGGGGTTACCTACCAGGCATGCTGGGAGTATGAGGTTCTAGTCTAGGCAGGTCTCGCAGGGTGTCAGCGCCTGGTCCCACAAGAACGGTTAGTGTAACATCAGCACTGACATCACGCTAGATATATTAGGATGGCCCCACGAGGTGTCAGGTGCCATTTGGTTTTGAACTTGCCGGACAGACGAAAGTTCTTTCCCTAGGTGATACAAAACAGTCAGGCCTGGAGTTTTTGAGCAAAGCAGGATGCCAAATCGGGAGACACAGGAGATGCTGGACAGGGTAAGGGAGAGGATCAGTGTTGAGGGGGCAGAGTGGTTGCAGGACCTGCAGAGGGAAGATTCCCCCATTACACAGGTTTTGAGTGAGGATCTCAGGCCCTCTGTAAGGTCCAATGAAAGGTCTTCAGACAGGCCTGCATGCCGGTCATGCACTCCTTCATGGCTGAGTCCCAGTCCCCCATGCACCGTTAAGAGGCGTCAGAGGCTACAGGCTAAGCAGATGGGAGCTGCCATGAGCAATGGTTCAGCAGAGGGTAGAGATGCTTAGGAGGCCAAACCCAATAATAGTTCGGAAGATGGAGACTTAGAGTTCTTGAATACTAGGTCCACAGTCAGGGGGCTTACTCCTGCTCAAACGCAGCTCAGAGATTGTGAGGACAGAGGAATGGCAGAGGCTACAGCAGATGACACAGATCATGGTCCAATGGAAGGAGGCCAAGGGTGTCCACATCCGGGAGGGGACGCACTAGTGCCCAGCATGAAGGGCAACAACAGCAGGTGATAGCTGAACCTCAGATGTCTGCAAGTCTCAATGTGGTGCCAGTCCCAGGGTGTGGGAAGAATTCCATTGAGACCAGACGCCAATCAGCAGTCACTGGAGTGCCCAGATTTCTTGTGGGGGACCGTGGATAACAACTGAAGCAGCTGGTTCAATCACCGGTGGTCCCCTCTATTTTAACCATTAACCATGATTTTCATGCTAGGTTGGGGGGTATTATCTTGAACGTCTACGGTCCTCTGGATCGTCAGGTTTAGTAGCCCAGTAGTGGATGGCAGGGTTGTTTTTCTTTTTCAGTTTGTTTGGATGGAAGGACGTATCCAAGGAGTTTGTAGTGGGGGCTATACTAAATGGATAGGAAAAGGAGTAGGTGGCTAAAGAGTCCAGACGGCCGATCTCCTTTAATCTACTAGTTGATAGGGGTACTCCCAGTGATTTGTAATTCCCTTTATGAGATCTCCTTATATAAAGCCAGTTTTGCGCTTGCTTTCTTTGAGGCCGTGAGGTTTGACAAGCTAGTTTCTCCCAGTCCTAAATATCTAGGGGGATTAGCAGTCAATAAAGTTAATATTTATTGCAACGTACGTTACAACACGTACCCACTTTAGACACCATCCCGAAATGACATTAACAAACAGTTACAAACAGTTATTAAGATACACTTATTTTACAATATTAAATATATTTACACAATGTATATGCATGTAGAGGGGAATAACTATCGCTATAAATGTAACTCATCTTGGCTTATATCAATCGCACTATAACTGTCACTTGATGTTTGTACGCATAACTAGTCTTCAGCAAAATAAGAAAAGCATTAGACTGACCATATGTAAATAAACCAAATTCTCAAGAGTCCAACTCAAAGCATGACATAGCACTATAATCCCATTATACCTTTAAGGATAACTACTCGTTCAGATGCTTGGGAATCTGGGTCTGTAGCTGGTGAATCCACCTTGCCTCCTTCTGTAATAATAATCTATCCTTATCCATTGGTAATTTATGTTCAACTTCTGATAGTCCATCAATGGATGGGCCAATTTCTTAAAATGCCTTGCCACAACAAAACCCCAAATTTAATGGTAATGGCCATCCCTAGTTTGTAGCGCTTGTCAACATATACACTGTTTTATTTGGCTATGTCAGTGTGGACCAATTGGTTAGCTACACCCCCCCCCCTTATAGCGAAAGTGGGTTTCAGAAAAGGGCAAGTTTCTGTCACTCTGTACCAAATCTACAATCTATGATTTGTTTAAACTTTATACTGTATGGACTATTTGATAGTTCACACTATATCCTTTCCTTGTTCTCCTCAAAAGACCCACATTCTTATGAAAATTCTCCCTAGCCCTAAACATCTGGCAATGGATTCTGTCAGGGTCATACCCCCTATTCAGGACCACATCTACCATAAGGCAGAGTGAGATATTTGTCTCAGGCGACACCCCTGCACTGAAGAAGAAAGGTGGCAGACAGGCAGTGGTGGAAAAAAAGGAATTTTCCTTAGTAACATATGATGTTGTTAAAATCATTTTATATATTTAGGTTAGCTTTAGTTAGATAGTTTGTCAGGAAAAGGTTAGACTAGTTGGGTTAGTTAGGTCCCTGCTAAAATGAGTCACCACTTTAACACAGCGGCTTCGCAGCATGCCTGGAAATAATCAAGGGAGGCATTCAAAAGTTTGGCTCAGGCAGCAGAAGCCCTAGAAGTGCCCTTGCCCCTAATGCAAATTCTAAGAAACGTTTCCTCTAATGGACTTCTGCAACATTCAATTCTGTGTTGTTACTAAGCATTCTAAGAAACTAGCTATAGGCTATTCCATAATTCAACCTCTCCCGGTGGCAGCTAGTACCAAACAAAACTGAATCTGTAGATTTCCTGAATAAAGTGGTCCCTAAAGTAAATCTTAAAAATCTTTAGGTCCACAAACTCTACACTGTCATGGGCAATAATGATAGATAATTCAATGGGTGTATCCAAATTACTCAAATAAGGAACACAATCCTGTTGTGTCCCTTTCTAGACAAAAATCTTGTTGTCGATGTACCTCTTATACAGCAATACTCACTGGAGCCTTGTGCTGTTTGTCAGCCAATGTCCTTATGCATGCATCAATACCTGGTCTTGAGATTTTATGGTGTATAAACTAGTAACACCCCAGGTTACATATATAACTTTCTCTAGAGAACCTTCAAGATTGTTCAAAGTCATAATCAAATGTTGCCTATCCCTTATATAAGAGGGCATATGTTATATATCTGCAGCAAAACTTGACCAGGTCCCATTGAGCTTTTTATAAGCTTGAGCATGTGCAGTGGAGGCAGCAGGTGAAAAAGCAGTAAATCATTGGTTGTGATGCAGGGGCCAGCTTATTCTTCCAGAATTGGAACAATAGCTATCCTTAAATATCTGGTTAGTAATGCAGGCAATAAACTACAAACTATATCAGTCGGGGTTCCCGTCAATTATTGAACAAAGGTATGTAGCTCAGGGGCGTAACTACTAGGGGAGCAGTCCCTGCAGGATGCCTGGGAGACAGGGGTCCCGTTTTCTTACATTCCTTTAAAGGGTATGTCCACCTTTAAAAATAATTTTTTATATGTTAATCCCTCTGTCCCCCCAGCCCCAACCGCTCTATTTATTTAATCAGAAAATGCCCCAAACTTTACTTACCTCCCCTCTTTCCTCCGCCGCGCTGCCGGCCCTCTGCTTGCGAGAAAATGCAAGCAGAGGGGTGGGACCGGCAGTCGCGGAGCGGCAGCCAATCACGGACGCGGCTGCCGGGAGTTCATTTCGGCAGAGGAAAGAGGGGAGGTAAGTAAAGTTTGGGGCATTTTCTGCGGTTGGGGCTGGGGGGACAGGGGCAATATTACGTATAAAGGGATTTACACTAGGGGAGGGGAATGCTAATCGGGAGGGAGAGGGAGGGAGGGGGGGGGGGGGGGAGGGGGAGAAGGGCTGCAGTACACATGCTAAACTTCTCCCGGAGGCCAGGTAGGAGGCAGAGTCCTATATGGCCCTGGTGGGCAGTTTTTGGGACTTTGGGTGGGGACTACAGGATAACCATATGGAGCTGGGATGTGAGGTAAGTATTAAACTACACTACATGATGGGGCCAGTAGTGGGGGGGATTATAGTTTTGGGGGTGGACATGCCCTTTAAGAAAATTTAAGGCAGCAAACCATGGCACTTGCAGCATTGTCTTCCCCATAGTTTATAATAAGAGTGATCTCATTGAAGTGTTGCTTTCAGATCCTGTAGAGGTGATTGTGGACTAATAAGATTTCTGCTTTGGTCACCTTTCTAAGTAAACTGCCTCTTTGCAGATTTTACAGGTTAACCACAACGCCTTGTACCAAGTGACTGCACACGCCACATCTGTAAATGTGCTCACTGCAACTGCTTAGTGCTGACATTTCATTCTGCTGATGCTGTTATATATAAGCAAAGATATATTTACCATATATATATATTATATATATATAATTAGTACATTACCAGTGCTGCGGGATGGTGGATACATTTTTTTTTACATGTGGTTTAGAACTGGTATTTTAGCCTGGTTTTAATTACAAATATACCGTAATGCAGATCCACCACAGGAAGACGGCTTTTACATTTTTTGCAACTTTAAGGAAGTTAAAAACAAGGTCTCTAAATTTTGATACTAGCAATATTCAGTTTGAGACTGATTATTAGTAAATGCATTTGCATTATTTATGTTTCTTTTTTGTTGGTAATAAACAGCATTAAAATTGACACGTTCGCATTAATGTTGTTTCAAAGTTGAGGCTCTATTCAGAGTTCTCACTGATTGGCTGTTTCTACAGCAAACGTGACCCAATGGCGATCAGCAGAAATAAAATTTGTGTGAAAAATCAATGGTGATCACCAGGTAGTGACCGGGGGGCTAAATACTAACCTGTTGGTCATAGCCCCCATATCCATAGCCCCTATATATCTATAGTCCATGATGTAGGCACTCACCCTATAAAAGTCAATCCAGCAAATGACATTTTAATAATACCCAGGTGCCGTGCTACCAGTTAATTCCTGTATACACTTTTGCAAAGCGCTGCCGTGTGCTATTTTGGGCACATATGGGCTGATGCAATAAAAGGTGCAAAAGTTTGCCTGTGGTAATAATCTGCAGCAACCAATCAGAGGTTATCTAACTGCTGTAAACAGCTTACATCTGCATGGGCAAGCTTTTGCACCTCTTATTACATCAGCTCCATAGTGTGGGCACTATGAATCGCGTTAGTTGGGCCTAGCCCATAGAGATTTGCCATGTGCATACATACGCCATTGATAAAATAGGACATGCATAAAAAATCTCATTGCAAACGTCACTTATTGCAGAGGATTAACCATGCGTGATCACCATCAATGGAAAGCCTGGCATTGTGACTGATAGCCGTACACCATGTCTCCTGCTGGAAATGTGCTGGGGCAGCATAGGTTGGTCTTCCCTCGGATTCCAGCTGATTGTTTGCTGTTATGGTTTCAGTTTTTCCTGCTTTATTTCCAATTAAACTCAACAAACTGTTTCTGTCTCATGACCAATCCCTGTCATTTCCCAAAGTGGAGGAAAGGTCACGTCTGTGTGTGCTGTGCGTTGTTTGTATTTCCCACTAAGTCATTATATAATGGCTGCGGTTACACTACACTAAATGATCAACACACTATTAATTGAAATGGTGCTGAACGATTCCCGCAGAGTGGCACAAAGCAGAGCACATGACTTCTTCTAAGTAAATTCATTCATTGTTTACATTCACAGAGAAGAATCTGTTTGTTAAACCAACATTCCATTTATTGCTCCTAATATAATAAAAAGACGTGACAGTGTAGCACTGGATTCAGACAGCCTAGAGATGTCCAACCTGAGGCCCTTCAGATGTTTAAAAATGACAACACCCAGCATTCCGTGTGTGTACTCTATATGCAGCTGTAGGTGCCTGAAACAGGGGCCTATGAGTTTCTAGGTAATAAGTAATCATCTACTATGTCCTCACAACCTGTGTTAACACCAATGACAAGTTAATGGTCAAAAAGTCTAGCAAGACCGGCAATAGGCCTGGACGTTATTAGTGATTACTAACCAAGGTGTTACTATGCTTTAACAGCTAGAACCAAATGTATGAACAGAATATATCTAAGGGCCATCTCAACAAATAAACCCTTTCCTCACACAGTCATATCTGATGTCACAATATCACATGAGAAACAGGTCAGCGGTTTAGCTGCTATGGATATACAGGTCAGCTGTTTATCAGTAATAAAATGATAGTTGTAGACTCAAAGAATACAATCAATGGGATCCATGGTATCATAACTCACATGTTTTGGGGTTTGTGGATTTTTTTGTTATCATGGAAACGCCCTTTTAAGGGATAATGCCCCTTTAAAGGGTAATCTTTTCTACAAGGTGGATTGTACACGGTAGATCCATTTGTTGGCGAAAGTGTAAATTCACTTGGAACGTGGAGGGTCACCTGCAGACACGTTTATCAGCTATGATAGCAACTGGTATAAGTGTCTTTATACATTTATGTATCCATCATGTCTAGAGATGGACCCAAACCTGAACCCGGTTCGGAATCAGATTATATGGATCTGCTGGAACTTGGACTTTGTATATTTTGAACTCTTTTCAATTTTTACGAAATGCAAAAAATTTCTAGAAATTTCAAATTTACAAAATTGAAAATTTTCAACAATTTTCCAGAAATCTTGAAAATATTACACGGAAACCCAAAACAAGAAGTGTGTGAAGTTTCTGGTACTGGCCGGTGCTTTTTAAAGACTTTGGGCAATGATACATGCTCCCTAGCAGAGATGGACTAGAACTCGAACGCTAACCCTCGAATGTAGCCTTCAATTTTCTCTCGAAAGTATAATTCGTTTTCAGTAACGCTTGATTGTATGAATCGTTTTTGCTAACTCTAGAATGTATCGTTCGCTAACCCTTAGTTCGTTTTCAATAATCCTCTAAAGTATTTATGGTTCCGTTTCCGCTAACCCTCAAAAGTATCGTTCGGCAACCCTCGAATTGCCCGTAACCCTTGCATGTAGCTTGTGCAAAACCCGACAATTGCCCGTTCATGTTTACGGAGTGTTTTAACAAGTTTTGGTGATAGTGACATGTTCCCCAGACCATTTCCCAGGTGCCACAGCCATTTACAGTAAGTTACCGTTGTTAGTTTAGCTGTAAATCATCTGGACTTTTTGAACTATCACTCCCTCATTGACCTTAATGGGTCCGATTTAACTTAAAGTTCGAATGGGTCCAGACCACTGGCAGATTTTTGAATTTTCGTCTTATTTTGAAAATCCACAAATCTGCAAGGGGAATGGATTTCAGTTCGGCCATCTCTGATCATGGCAGGTTACCAATTAGCCATCTCTCTGTAATTTGGCTCTGGCCTTATCTGTTAGGATCTAATGCCCAGAGGAAAATTCCCTTTTTACAACACTGAACCCCTGATCATTAATTAATTAAAAGGTTGAAGAGGTTGAATGGGATTTAAATACTAAAGGTAGGGGGCACAAAAGTGCTTGAGGCAGACGTGGGTGTAATTCATTCAGCAAATACATTTAACGCAGTCTGGATGTTATTGTTTAGCAAATATTTGAGGAACTTTTAAACCTTTGTTAAAAAATAATTAAACACGAGACTTGGAAACGTTATCCTGTCTTGAAGAACAAGCCCCGTTTATAAGAAAGGTCTAATGTTTCCTTTACTATGAATTATTTGTTCGTGAGTGTACAGTAACTTGGTGAATTCATTGTTTGGACGTTTTAATGTGCGTATTTGAGCAGGAACCTGTAAATTGCAGTCAGAACAGTTAAACTTTCCCTGCCTGCCTTGTGTTAACCTGCCACCAGTGTTTCCTTTTACAATGGCAGGTAGTAGGGTCAGGTTTCTCAGGGAGGCCAACATACTATGACTTTAACATGTTTTACTCTACCATGGAAACTACCATCCCAAAGAAAATAGCAGGGGGAGGGTTAAAATTAAATTGCAGTAACCTGCACTTCATCTGCTTCTCTGTGACATATTCATGGGCAGAAAGGCTTTATTTACAGATGTTCTTTCCTCAAGAGCTTTAACAGACTGTGGATTAGGTTTACTGACAGGCTTTTTTTAAAATAAATAGTATCCTTTAAATGAAAATCAAATATTGATTCTAAAAATCTTCCAGGCATGAAGTCAGTAGTGTACAAGGATTGTGGATTGCTTCCACAATCCTTGTATTGTATGTATTTATTGGGAAGCCATGTCAAGCTTCCATGTGGTTATAGCACCCCCAACATGTCCCTTTTATGGGATGTCCTATGCCTGGATGGCCTCTTCCCTCATTTTAAAAAGCCAAAGGGCTGGGGGGAAGTGAGAAAGCCTGTTATATGGATCCAGTGTGCAACTATGAGAAATGCAAAAGTTTGCTAATGGTAATTGAAGTAAAAAAGGTTAGAAGTTAGGACCTTCCAGACTGGGGTTACCTTGACGTGGTTGGAAGGCTTTTCATTCATGTGATCACAGTAATGTATACTAAAACCCCTTTGTTTATAAAGTATGCCAGTGTGCAGATAATATGATATTGTATGGGGCCTAGGAATGTGCATTGATTATCTTTTCTATGAAGTTAGTAGTGCGCAGTGTAAGTTAAAATAGTGGGTTGATCAACCAAACACAGTAGGGTACAGCTTTCTGCCCAGCTTTCTGTATGGAGATGAGAAGTATTAAAATGAACCTAACCATTGTAGGAGCTGGACTTTTCTGCATTCAGTATATTTGAAGATCCATAAAGAATATTTGATGTCAATTAACCAATAAACCCATCGAATATTCAACATTCTGAAAAGTATCAGTTATGAAAAGTTCTGAAAGGTCTTTGGAACCTCGAAATCATCAGTTTCAAATCTGAACTGGATTCATGAGGGTCTCAAAACCCATCCCCAGAGTCCTGGAACCAGCGCATATGTCCTCTCTGCATACCACTGCATACCATATATTTAATATATAAATAGAGACAGGTCACAAAGTGCCTTAACTAGAAAGCTATAATGGGGCCCACCCCACCTGCTGGGGAAGCCTTGTATCTGCAGGAGGAAGGGTAAGAAGACTTCTTCCCTAGTCCCCTGGTAGATACAACTCTGGGTCCAATATTTTTTGGGTGTGTGGGGATGTCCATACAAGGTAGTGCATTGTTTGGTTTTTGTTTCTAAAAAGTTAACTTCTCCTTTAAGTACACAGAAGCTCATTTTCTCTGTTGGCTTTATGTGCAGAGGGAAATTCTTCTTCCAAGTGTAATACCAAAACAACTGCCAAGCTTAGTTTATCTACTTTGCTATTTCTAAATCAAATACTGCAGTGAGCAGATACAGAAGAGACTGAGGATTAACATGAGCATTAAGGTTTGTATTAGTGATAAACTGTTAAAGCAACAAAATGTAATGCAGATGGAGGACTCAGGGACAAGTCTGCAGCATACAGGAACATGCTCTATCTTTTCCTGCATGGGGAGTATAAGGGTCATGTAAAGACTCTTTTTTTTTGTAGCAGGAAAAATATGATGTTAGAGACATTTCAAGCAGGACTGACACCTGGACCAAAATGTCTTAGGTACTGGTGCTGCCATTTAATTACATGGAGAGGGATTCTGGTGCCCTGAGTAGGTTTTAAATCCCATCTTGCTCCCAGGCCCTGGTATTTTTACTTTGTCTTCTCCACAGTCTCTAGACAAATAGACCACTGGACATCCTCTATCCATATGTCTCATTTCTAATCTGATCATAAATATGGATCTCCTATTGAAAGATTAAAGGCAAGTTCTAGTGCAGCCTTTATCCTAGAACATATCACATAGGGATTAGAGGTGCAGTTATTGGGTGTCGGGACAAATTCTCCTCCATGTGACTCATTGATGCACAAGCCATCTAGAACTTACCAGATCTACTACCTCTACTTGGACATGCCAAATTCGTTTCACATCTGACTCCATCTTTCTGTAGAAACACACCGGTAATGCATTGGGCTACAATTGGCCATTCATTAAGAGGAACTGATTAAAAAGCTTCTAAATCCACAGGTTCAGGAGATACATAAGGGCTGAGGTGTTTTTGCAATCTGAACCATCAAACATTTCAGCTGTCAATCAAGTGCCCTATTATTATTGTAAACTCTTCTGCTGTGTAGTTTTACTGTAGCTGGAATGGTGACACAGTCAGTGTGTGCTGTGTAAAAATTGTAGGTGATCCACAACCCAGGTACATGGCTAGTAGGTTACCTCGTCCAATTGTACAAGTGTAATCTAAATATATGTATTAGAAGAGGTAACTCGCAAGACACAGCAGGTAAAACTGCCACTGGCAACATTATTCCATACACTGTGTTGCCATAAAGTTGTCAGTTGCAGTTTAACCTGCTGTGTCTTGCGAGTTACCTCTTCTAATACTTATATTTGGTGTGTGCAGTTTTGACAGTTAGTATGTGGAAAAATCTTTCTCCCATTGCTGCCTCGTAGTGATTACTGAGCATGCTTGCCCTCTTAAAAAGTCTGGACTCTCTCCCATTGCTGCCTCATAGTGATTACTGAGCATGCTTGCCCTCTTAAAAAGTCTGGTAGGGGGGAGTGGTTAAAAAGGCTGGACACTGAGCTTGAGCAAAAAAAGTATAAGGATTGAAGACATGCAGCAATATACACACACACACACACACACACACAATGTAAGTGCTACTTACTCATATTCATTTATAGATTAAGAAGAGGAAACGTCTTTTTTTTTTTTTTTTTGAATAGTTGTCCTTAAACTAGAATTTTAAGTGAAATCTAAGAATAAGATCTGTTGGTGGGTGACAGTGCAATAAACCCTTAAATAAATATGGTGTAATTTCCCTTTAGCTAATATAAATAGAAGATACGGTCTATAAACGAACAGTATATATTTTGTTTGGCTCTCAAAACACATTTTGCTTCTGGTCACAGTAAACAGGATTCTGGGTAAGGAACGGAAAATTTCAACACATTTTACAGTAAATTATGGCTGAAAAATATGATCCCATTGGGCTATTGGCATTAATTAAAGCATTTAATCAGGGCTCTTATGTTAAAACCTTTTTTAACCTTTAGTTTAGTTTAATTATGAAACTCAAATTAAATTTTGTCAGAGATTTAAAAGTAAATGAATAAGAGTTGTTTGTACAATAAAATAAGCCAAATAGAAACTCAAACAGCCCGGATTATATCAACATGTTTCTACAAACCATTGTTTGTTTCCAAATATTCCTTGAGACTTCACAATCTTAACGCCAAGATCTTTCTTTCACCCTATTACTAATTTACCCATTAATACCTTATTAGGAATGTACCCATTATTACCCTATTACTAATGTATCCATTATTACTCTATTACTAATGTACCCATTGATACCCTATTACTAATGTACCCATTGATACCTTATTACTAATGTACCCATTGATACCCTATTACTAATGTACCCATTATTACCCTATTACTTATGTATCCATTAATACCCTATAACTAATTTACCCATTAATACCCTATTACTAATGTATCCATTAATACCCTATTACTAATGTATCCATTAATATCATATTTCTAATGTACCCATTAATACCCCATTACTAATGTACACATCAATACCCTATTACTAATGTACCCATTAATACCCTATTACTACTGTATCCATTATTACCATATTACTAATGTACCCATTATTACCCTATTAATAATGTACCCATTGAAACCCTATTACTAACGTACCCATTAATACCCTATTACTAATGTACCGATTAGTACCCTATTACTAATGTACTCATTGATACCCTATTACTAATGTACCCATTATTACCCTATTAATAATGTATTCATTGATACCCTCTTACTAACATACCCATTAATACCCTATTACTAATGTACCCATTATTGCCCTATTTCTAACGTACCAATTAATGCACTATTACCAATGTACCCAATATTGCCCTATTACTAACGTACCCATTGATACCCTATTACTAATATACCTATTATTACCCTATTAATAATGTACCCATTGATACCCTATTACTAACGTACCCATTAATACCCTATTACTAATGTACCCATTGTTACCCTATTACTAACATACCCATCGATATCCCTATTACTAATGTACCCATCATTACCCTATTACTAATGTATTGTATATACTCGAGTATAAGTCGACTCGAGTATAAGCCGAGGTACCCATTTTTGCCTCCAAAAGCAGAAAACCATGATTGACTCGAGTATAAGCCGAGGGTAGAAATTAGGACCATTACTGCCTTCTGATTCTATATACTGACATGCTGCCCTTTAAATGTACAGTAATCCCATACAGTAACCCTAATACCTTTCCACTGTAGATGTTTGGAAACTACAACTCCCAGCATGCTTTCGTTGCTGGGAGTTGTAGTTTCCAAACACCTATAGTAGAAAGGTATTGGTTGTTACTGTATGGCATACTGTCCCCCACCCTAGAGCCCCCCCAGTTCACGTAACGTACCTGGCCAGTCTTCAGTCTTCATCTCTCCGCCGGCTGCCGCTCGCTCTGTGCAGAGCCGTCAGTTCCCAGTACTGCTTCGCGGCTGCGCGATGACGTCATCCCACCAGCGTGCGAGATGACAACATCGCGCACCCGTGAAGAACTAATTGGAACTGCCGGCTTTCCTTCCTGACTCGCGGCTGCATCTGGAATTAAGGTAAGTTTTCTCTTGACTCGAGTATAAGCCGAGGCAAGGTTTTTAGCTCGATTTTTAAACCTAAAAACCTCGGCTTATACTCGAGTATATACGGTAATATAATGTATCCATTAATATCATATTTCTAATGTACCCATTAATACCCTATTACTAATGTACCCATTAATACCCTATTACTAATGTACCCATTAATACCCTATTACTACTGTATCCATTATTACCATATTACTAATGTACCCATTATTACCCTATTAATAATGTACCCATTGAAACCCTATTACTAACATACCCATTAATACCCTATTACTAATGTACCGATTAGTACCCTATTACTAATGTACTCATTGATACCCTATTACTAAAGTACCCATTATTATCCTATTAATAATGTGTTCATTGATACCCTCTTACTAACATACCCATTAATACACTATTACCAATGTACCCAATATTGCCCTATTACCAACGTACCCATTGATACCCTATTACTAATATACCCATTATTACCCTATTAATAATGTACCCATTGATACCCTATTACTAATGTACCCATTAATACCCTATTACTAATGTACCCATTGTTACCCTATTACTAACATACCCATCGATAGCCTATTACTAATGTACCCATCATTAACCTATTACTAATGTACCAATTATTACCCTATTACTAACATACCTATTATTATCCTATTACTAATGTACCCATTATTACCCTATTATTAACGTACCTATTAATACCCTATTACTAATGTACCAATTATTGCCCTATTACTAACGTACCTATTATTATCCTATTACTAATGTAACCATTATTATCCTATTACTAATGTCGGTCGCAGCAAAAGTAACCAAATCGGACGAACAAATGATCGAATAGTCCGAAAACCATGACCTACTGTGTGGTCTTCAATGAAAAAACTGTCAGACACAGCTACTTTTGCCGCGACCGACAGTCCTTCTTCCTGGCAGACCAGTTGGAAGGGCTGAATGGTCAGTCTGGAGGAAGAATTGAAAAGTGTGTACCTACTGTAGCTTTAGAAGCTTTCCAAGCACACAATGGTCCATAATAGGAGAGAGACAAAGATTAGACACTTTTATGGGGAATATTAACAATTGTTAGGGTCTCAAAGGGGTGTTTGATCACCTTATAGAAGAACTTTAGTTGTCCTTTAATGTTATTATTATTATTATTATTATTGATTTATAGAGCGCCAACATCTTCCGTGGTGCTTTACAATTACATAGTCATACATTAGATACAGGGTAATACATGTTATACAACGTCATACATGTTACATACACAGGTAATACATAATATAAGTACACTAAGTGATGAGTTTCTTACAGCAATACCGTGATACAATAGGAGAGAGGACCCTGCCCAAAGAGCTTACAGTCTAGAGGATATGGGGGTAAGACATAAGGTGACAGGAATCGGTAGGCTGTAAATAGATTGGCAGTGGAGCGTGAAAGGCGGGTTGGATCATATCGGGTAGTAAGGGGGTAATGTTTAGGCCAGGTTATATGCTTAATGTTCTCTGATTATGTTCTTTTAGTTCACAATTTTCTTTAATATTTCACCGTGATCATTTCTTCCTAGGATATCACAGCCACACAGCTAAATCCCCTATCAAACCAAACTTTGTCCCAGTCATTCTTTAGGTATTTCAACCAATTACGAAGCTGGAAAGGAATCTCAAGAACTTTCTTTTACAGGTTTACAGTTATCTTTCATCAGCCTGATGATTTGGACAGGTCCGGTTACCCATAGCAGCGTATTCTCAGTTAGCTGTAAATGCTGCAGTTTAGAATGATGACAGGGAACATTTGATTGGTTTCAAGGGTTCTTATGCAAATAAGATTGTATATGATTGGCTAGTGACTAGGAATCTGTATAGTAGAATACTGATGCTTACCAATTAAAAAAATGTATTCCCTTATTCTAACTGTATCAATTACAGCTTTCTGAGGATGGGTTGCTATTGGTAACTGGACCTATCATTATTATTTTATTTCAAATTTTTGTGGTTACTTTGTGGTTTATTTATTTAAAGGGCATCTATACTGAAAAATAGGTAATTTTAAATTGACCATATCTGGAAACTATAATTCTTCCCAACCACCACTGTATCATTTTTTGTTGATCTGCCCCCTATTTCTTTAGATATCCAATGTAAAACGTCTTATATTTCAGCTGTCAATCAAGTTCTTTGCTCTCAAAAACTATTCTTCTGTGAGTACTACTGTAGCTGGAATGGTGACAGCGTTTTGACAGTTGGAATGCTGTATGCTGTGTGCAGGCTTGACAGTTGGTTTGTGGGAAGAAAGTCAGGTCGGATGGAAGTGGGAGTGGTTAAAAGAGGGAGGGGGGGGATACTGCTCCTAAACAAAATGTGTGCTGGATTGAAGGCATGCAGCAACACACGCAAATCAGAGTAGGTGCTACTTACATGGATTCAATTATAGATTAAGATGAGGCAAAGTAATTTTTTCAGTATAGTGTCCCTTTAATGGTTTAGGAATTAAGGGGAGTGAGCAGGGGGCGTAACTACCAGGGGGAGCATCCGCAGGGAGCCCTGGGATGTAAAGGGGCCCCACCTTCTTATTTTTCCTATAACAGATATAGCTTCCTCCTTGAAAACCACTGTGGATGAAGCACGAATAGGGGCACCATCATAGTTTTTCTGGGGGGCCCAGTGATTCCTATTTACGTCCCTGGGAGTAAGGGGGATAAGAAATGTGTGGATTCTGAGGCCTAGCATAGCAGCAGTTGAAGAATCATGGATGGCATCACGTGCTGCACAGCCCTTCCTTTGTATATAAATGGTTGGGCCCCACTACCTCTCAAGATGTCTTTGTGTCTACGAGGGGACTTGGGTCAAAGCAGCAGCTTTCATGACAGATGGAACTGGGCCGGCAGCCAAGTCAGAAATGAGCTTTTAATACGCAACACTAAATCTGTGTAGGGACTTTCCCAGAGTAACAGGGTTTCCAGAGGCCACGCCAATGCAGCTGTCACATCTGTGTTCCTTACTGACTCGCTGGCATCTTCCCCGCTAAGGTGATGACCCTTTGTTTGCCATATTAACTTGTCTTTTCAACAGAAACATTTTCCTGGGCACAACTTAGGGTGGAGGAGAGAACCTCTGGTTTCATTGCTTAATGAGCTGTAACTCTGTGTAACTCTACGCCCCTGGGTCTCTCATTATTATAGTTTGGCTGAAGAAACACTACATTTTATTTACTGACTTTTATTTTATGTTCCACTTGGCCCCTATAATCTCCTGTCTCTTGTTTTCCACTAGGTATAACCAACATTTAGGAGGGAAACCTGTAGCCTGAATTGTTTCCAGCACTGACAGCTATAGAAACAACTACATGTGTGAACTGGACTTGTGTTTGAGACTGCAATATAAGGCACCTTTGTTTAAATAATCGTAACTAGATGCTCCTTAGAATTTAGTGGAGAATCAGTATACTCATGCAATAACTAACTGCTCTCTGGCTCCTCCCTCATGCTGCCCACCCTTCCATTAACCTCTGCTTCCCTTTGAGATAGGAATAGTGCCAGTGGCACTGGCTGTGGGAGGAGCCAGAGTGCAGTCTTTTCTGCATGGGTTTAGCATCCCTAAAACTACTAGTAGAGTTTTGACATACTTTGTGCATCAGTTAAATATTTCTGCTGTTGTTCAAATTATGAAGAGGACACACTCTGGTATTCCCTGGCCTCTGGAATTCTATTCCCCTCTCTCTACATCAAGAAACCTCAATAAACAAGTTTAAATCTAAACTCTCATCCTAGGACTGTTGATACTGCACCAGTTATTACTTTAGCACTTCCACCCTTTCCTATGTATGTTACCCACCTAAGTATATTGTAAGCTCTACGGGGCAGGGATCTCTTTCTTCATGTTACGTGTTTCAAGCATGTATATTGTATATTTCATGATGCTCATACTTATTTATATATTTATGTGTTTATTTACTGTCCCCCGTGTACAACTTTCTTTATTCTATATTGTACAGCGCTGCGTCCCCTAGTAGCGCTATATAAATAAACATATACTTACATACAAACATACACATACATATTCAAAGTGTATTTGTATCAGGGCTTGACCAAATGTTGGTATTCTTTTTGCAGTCTTTACCTCTAACATTAATACAAGTATCTCTCACCAATATTGTGGCAATACATACCCATAAAGCTTTTTCTTGCATTTTCATACTATTTTGATCTAAAATAAATGAACAGAGCCTAAAAGGTCTTATATAAATGCATCAACACAAAAGACAAAGGTGCACATCTGTAGATTAAATCTTGATTAATATAGTATAGTGAGGAGCAAGGGGTACAATATATTTAAATATCTTTTAAGATATTTAATTCCAACTATTACTCATTCTTCTGTTATTATTTATGATTTTGCTTTTCAAGAATTCATAGCACATTTATGGCCTTAGTTTAGTTTTTTTTTTTTTTTTAAACCAAAATTTCCACATCATGGGAAATCAGGGATGCCCAACATCCAATGTCAAGGTAAAGAACGAGCTAGAATGGTTCTTTGAGAAAAGAACATTTGGACTAACTCTGGAGTTGGAGACCTCTAATTGCCATGTGATCTGTGAATCTCCAATAGTTTTTCAGCTCCCTTTTCATTCTGGTAAGAAACTGACCCCAGTGGATCCATTTTATAAGTCACAACAAAGAAAGTTGGTGAAGCATTTCTCCAAGATCTCTACTGTGCAGTATGAAATGATGAATGAAGGTTCATCTGCTTCAATGGAGGAATTCCAGGAAATGTTGGACATCGCTGCTCTAAATAAAAATAATACAACATGCTTGGCATTGCCATTTAAGGGCTATCTCCAATATCTGATAAACGATGCCCTATGCACATCCAAGATAAAGATAACACCTGATGAAGGGGGAGGAGCCCCCTGAAACATTGTTCATGAAACATTCATTTAAAGTATGTTCATTTTTCCATGGGTGTGCGATTCTTCATAAGCTGATCACTATCTCTAATATCTCCTAACTTGGCTGGCTTATTGTCACTGCATGACATCACATGGGAGGATAATTAATGTCACATTTTTTAAGTAACACACACACACAAGAGTACATTTAGTTAAAAGCCTTAAGAATAGTAACCAATGAATGTCCATCTAAAATGCTGACATCATCACTCACTTATTTGCTTGACTCGTGTGTAGGTGAAACCGATGAGACCGGCTTGGCAAGTGTAACAGCACGGTTTGGATCAGAAAAGCAATGAATTTACTTAAAATGCAATGGGAGGAATTTTTTTTTTTTAAATAGGTCGATAGTATTAAATATTAAAGTATCCCTTTAAATCACTTTGTTTTAAGCCACTGATTACAAAACAGGGAATTGAATTCTTCATTGAGATACAATTGTACGTTAGCTTTTCCTTTTTCTAAAATAAAAAATACACAAACAAAACACAGTTTAGATGAATGACCATTACTAGTAAAAATAGCCCTCAAATCTCGCTAAGAATAGGATCCAAGGGACAAGGCCGGCTCCTGTTTTATTTTTGCCCATTGTTTCCCCTTGTATGTTCAATTTGTGATAAACACTTAATTTTATTTTTACTCCTGCTGTAGCAATTGGCTATGTTTTGCTGGTTGTATGAACTTTTCCTGCCATTGTATGAATCTGATTTATATGAACAATGTTGTCCAAAGGTTTTGCTGCTGACTGTTTTTTTTTTTTTTTTAAATCTGTCCGGTTTGGTTACCATTAATCTTTATGAGTTTATTTGTGTTAGAATAATCTATCAAAGGTTTTCTAACTATTGTAGACCAGTAAAAAGGTATCATCTGATTGGTTACTGAAGATTGGCAGCACGGGAACATTTTGCACCTCTTGGGAATGCTTGGGTACAAAATTAATTGTTTTATCAAAAAAGCCTCACCGTTCTCACAGTGAAAAACCCTTTCCGAGCTTGAAGCCTAAACCTTTTTTCTTCAAGTCTTAAGGGATGTCCTCGTGTCCTTTGACATGTTCTATTGGTGAACAATGCCCCAGATAGTTTATTGTATGGCCCGTTAATGTATTTATACACAGTAATCATATCCCCATGCAAGCGCCTTTTCTCCAGCGTACAAGATGGTATAATTATAATATTATATAATGTATTATACAATGCAGTGTACTACAATAATAATATTACAAAATAATGGTCAATATATTGTGGATATTCTCCATATACAGTATAGTCGAAGAACCTTCTGTATACTGTCACCCGTTGTATTCTCCATACAAAACAACAGAGAGTAAATATATTTATTATCATTTAGGGTCAGGATGGAGCATTATTAACCATATGAAGAAGCAATCTAGTGTTAGGGTAGGGTTTAGTTTTACCCCGAGTCTGACTGAATGGGACCAAAGGCAGTGTGTTGAGTGTGAAGTTTGCTATGTTCTTACATTTATACTCACCTCTCCCCCTGTTCCTCATCTGAATAGTACCCAGGGTGAGGACATAATCAGCTGTTCCATGAAGTTTCCCTCACTGCTCCTGTCAGCTCTGCCCCTCAGCTACTGTCAGTGACACACTTCTTTACAGAACCTGTTGGCTACATTGTGGACTGCAGAGGCAATCTGGAAGAGGACCCAAGCAGCAAGGGAAAATTCAAGTAAGTATTCCAGCTGATCAGTAAAGTACCCAGGGGTAAGATTGTAGCAGTTCAGATCCTCACCCTGGGAACTATTAATGGGTGAAAGAAGAGGAGTGAGGGGAAGGTGAGTATGATTGTCTTTAATTGATTTTATTTCTGTTGAATGTATAGTAGTGCTCTTGGCTGTTTCATTAGTTCATTAGCTAATTGATGCAGATGCAGAGTATTTCATTCTGCTTTGTGTCTGTGTTGCCCACATTAGAACAAAACTCATTTGATGTTAGTAACTGATCCATTTGGAAACGAATCTCACTACAGGAGCTGACAAGGCACCAGAAAGTTTTATGATCCTTACCTAATCTGTCCTTTTAAAACAACAGTACGCACTAACGCTCTTCCTTTCCTCTTCCTCCAATAAAAGAATGAAGGGTAAAGAAAGAAAAACTAATAACAGGGATAAGAAAAGTTACTAGTTTCACACAGGAGGTAAACCAGTTACAATGTTGTTTAGAAAACAAACACGGCCTTTGCTTGTAAATGTAAAATGGGATTATCAACATCATTCATTTAGCAACTGTCAACATGACAGTTCAAAGAACCAAAATTACATGAAAGTGTTAACTCCCTCTGCATTAAATGCAAAAACCACTATAGGTTTGACCAGAGATACTAAGAAATACCTTAAAAACTTTCAATATGTAACATAAAATCAGTCTGAGTATTGCTGCTGACTCTTCTTATTTCCCATGACTCACTGATGCTGGTATAGTATAGTATAGTAGTTATAGTATAGTAGGTATAGTATAGTAGTTATAGTATAGTATAGTAGGTATAGTATAGTATAGTAGGTATAGTATAGTAGTTATAGTATAGTATAGTATAGTAGGTATAGTATAGTATAGTATAGTAGGTATAGTAGTTATAGTATAGTTAGAGGGTTTCGAAAGGTTAGGGAGGGATATGAGAGGGAGTAGGGATAGAGGTGAGGGTGGAAGTGGAGTAATTATTTTATTTTTATAGTCAATTTGTTTTTTATATATTAGATAGTATCCTTAAACTATTTTTAATATTTTTATTTATTGATTATTATTGTTTCTTTTTTTTATAGTTCATTTATATTAATTATTTTAATCCTTATAAAGTTTTATTGAGGGGGTTTTATAAGTCATTTTTATTTAATTTATATTTTCAATTTAAGATTATATTTCTTGATTGATTTTATTAATATAGTTTATTTATATTTATTATATTTTTATATTTTATTTATTTTATATTAGTCATTTTTAGTCCATGATTTTATAGTGACTATGTAGTTATATATAAGTTTAGTTTTGTTTTTAGTATATAGGCTTTTTTTATGTAATTATTAGTAGTAGTCTTTGGTTAGAAGTGTTTTTTTATTTTATTTATAGTCTTTTTTATTTTAGTTATTTTTATTAATTTTATAATTTAGGGTTAATATTTTGTTTAAATTTAATTCTATTTTATATTTTTATAATGTAGTAAGTTAGTATTTATTTATTTTTAGTATTTATATAATTTAATAAGTTTTCTGATTAATATTTCAGTCAGTTTTATTAGTATATTTAGTTAGATTAGTCTTTAGTTTTGTTTTTATTTTTTATATAAGTTAGTATAGAAGTTTTAGTCATTTTTTATGTTATAGTTTTATATATTATTATTGTGTGTTGTTGTAGTAATTTTTATAAATTACTGTTTTTATTTAGTCATATTAGTCTTTTTTAAGTCATTGATATACTAATAGTTAGCATATTAGAATAATTCTTTTAAAAAGCTTAATTTTACATATTATTTACTAGTTATTATTATATGTAATATATTTAGTATTTTATTTTTTTTAATTTTTTTTTTTTTTATATTTATTTTTATTTTTATAATAGTTTTTGATTTGTCTTGTTTTTGTTTTTAGTCTAGTTCTATATTTTATTTATTATTTAGTTTTAGTCATTTAGGCATAGTTAGTTTTTTAGTCTTTTTTTTTTTTTATTAGTTTTTTATTATATAGATTATTTTATTTAGTTTTACAAATTTTAATTATAGTTTTTTTATTAATTATTATTGTATTAAAGTTCTATTTGTATACTTTATATAGTTTTATATAATATATTTCATATTTTTAGTCATTATTAGAACCTTTTTAAAGTTATATTAAGTCATTGTATAGTATAGTAGGTATAGTAGTGTATAGTATAGTATAGTATAGTAGTAGGTAGTATGAGTAGTATATAGATAGTATAGTATAGTAGTCAGTATAGTAGTAGTATGGATAGTATGTTTATAGTATAGTATAGTAGTCAACAGTATAGTTATGTAGGTATTAGTATAGTAGGTATAGTATAGTATAGTAGTATAGTATAGTATAGTAGTTACAGTATAGTATAGTAGGTATAGTATAGTAGTTATAGTATAGTAGTCATAGTATAGTAGTTATAGTATAGTATAGTAGGTATAGTATAGAAGTTATAGTATAATATAGTAGTTATAGTATAGTATAGTATAGTAGTCCTACTATAGTATAGTAGTTACAGTATAGTATAGTAGGTAGTGTAGTAGTCATAGTATAGTATAGTATAGTAGTTATAGTACAGTATAGTAGGTGATGTATAGTAGTTAAAGTATAGTATAGTAGTCATATAAGCATTATGTATAATTTTATTTCTAAAGCGCCGCTTGGGTACGCAGTGCTGTACATTCTAAAATACAGACAGGGTTATTCAATAAAAGTTCTTATCCTGTAAAATGGTGCTAATTTTGCCCCAACCAATCAGATTTTAGCTTTCAAATGTTAAATAAGTTCTGATTGGTTGGGGCAAAATTAGCACCATTTTACAGGATAAGAACTTTTATTGAATCTCCCTGAGAGTATACAAACAAATGAAAGCCAGATAGATAAAAAGTAAATTAAATATAATTTCATACATCGGTTAAGAAAGCATATATATAAATTATGTATAAATTGTTATAAATGCAACAAGCCTTGACACATTAGGAATGAGATCCCTGCACCGAAGAGCTTACAATCTAAGTGGGAGGGACAACATACAGATACAAGTGGGGGTGGGTGGGTACAAAGTGCTTAAATGGGCTAACAATGATTTGTTCTGCTGATGTTCAGAAAGGTAGGATAACAGTCTAGATTTGAAAGTAATGGATGTCACCAGGCAAAGCGAGAGAGGGAGAGAGTTCCAAAGGTAGGGAGCAGCAAGTGTTCCTCGCAAGAGAAGATTTCCTTGCGAGGAGCGAAGGGCACGGCCTGGAACATAAGGGACCAAGAGAGAAGATAAGTAGGGAGGAGCTGTAGAGCGAAGGGGTTTAAAGGTTAAAATAAGGGTATTAAATATAATTCTTTGTTTGATGGGAAGCCACCCTATGGACTGAAGTATCGGGGTTGCAGGTTCTCTTTTGGAGGAGAGCGAGATGATCTGAGCTGCCGAACAGAAGAGGAAGTCTTATTAGCAAAAGAGACAGAGAAAGGTCTGTTAGAGAGATAAGAAAACAACCACGCCACAGCTTGATTTCGGATAACCAGAGAATATAGAATCTGCGTAAGAAGGGAGTGGTCCACAGTATCAAAGGCAGCCGATAGGTCAAAGAGAATGAGGACCGAGAACTGTCCTTTGGCCAGGATTGCTTAGCCTTGTTATAGCATAGTATAGTAAATATAGTATAGTAGTTATTGTATACTATTTATAGTATAGTATAGTAGTTAAAGTATAATATAGTAGTCATAGTACAGTATAGTAGGTATAGCATAGTATATTAGTTATAGTATAGTATAGTAGTTATAGTATAGTATAATAGTTATAGTATTGTATAGTAGTTATGGGATAGTATAGTAGTTATTGTATAGTATAGTAGGTATAGTGTAATATATAGTATAGTATAGTAGGTATAGTTATTGTATACTAGTTATAGTATAGTAGTTATAGTGTAGTACAGTAGTCATAGTATAGTATAGTAGTTATAGTATAGTATAGTAGGTAAAGTATAGTAGTTAAAGTATAGTATAGTAGTCATAGTATAGTATAGTAGGTATAGTATAGTAGGTAAAGTATAGTAGTTAAAGTATAGTATAGTAGTCATAGCTATTACCATATATACTGAGGTATTAAACGACCAAGTATAAACCGAGGTACCCAATTTCACCTAAAAAACTAATAAAAGTGGTTGACTCGAGTATAAACCGCGGGTAGAAAATGTACTAACCACTACTGCCTTGATTCTGTTTTGAGGCTTTAGTTGCCCTTAAATGCACAGCAGAATTCTCATACAGTAATAGACATTAATGATGAGAATTCTGCTGTTCATTTAAAGACAACTACATTATTCTTCCTTGGCATCAGAGTGTTGGAAAACTACAACTCCCAGCATGCTTTATTAGCTGGGAGTTGTAGTTCCATCAACTCGCACTTCACCCTCCCACCCAGTCAGTGCGTACCTGTTGTGCAGACTGTGTGCCAGCATGGTGTGCCAGCATTGAAGATCCTGTTGTGCAGCCTGTGTGTCAGCATTGAAGGTAGGTACGGTAAGCAGGTAGAGCTACCCTGTGCTCGTAGGTACAGTAAGCATTCCGGCAGCGCGCGCTCATTCCCTGTACTGGCGCGCCGGCGGGTGACGTCACTAATTGGCGCCGGGCTTGGCGCCGGGCAGTGAATTTTGCCATCACTCCCACCACCTTTAGATCACAAGCTGGGTGTGCATCAGAACCCTGGCAACACAAAGCTAAGAACATCTCCACTAGCACAGAGGCGAAGGCTAAAGAAATGAAACATCTCAGAGGAGCCTTAAAACTTGTGGATATCCAACTGGGCCTTTGTCAAAAGAAGTAGAAGGAAGAAAAGAACACAAATACCAACAGTGAAGGGGAAAAGCAAGACAGGAGGAAGAACATGGTCATCCCATATGTAGCAGGGGTCTCGAGAAATAAAAAGAATTTCAAAAAACACCGTATCCCTGTCTGCTTTAAACCGAACAACACACTGAGGCAGTAATTGGTACATCGAAAGACCCACCCAATACCGAAACACAAGAAAGCGAATCATATACGCAGTGCAGTGCAGTGAAGAATGCTCTGATTTGTATGTGGAGACCAAACAGCAACTGCATCAACGTATGGCCCAGCACAGAGAGCCAATTCCTCGGGTCAGGACTCGCCGTGTACCTGCATCTAAGGATAAAGGACATACCTTTGAAGATTGTATGTCAACATATTGGCAAAGGAACGTGACTGGTTCAAGAGATGTGTTAAGGAGGCCATTTATGTGAAGATAAGAAACCAAGCTAATAGAGGTGGGGGGGGGGGGTTCGACACCAACTGTCTGCCATGTACATGCTGTTTTGACACCTTACCCTGGGCGTTCCTATAACACCTCTTAGCCACTATCTACTACACCCTTAACACCTGGCTGTGATATGCTATTGTGATTTTCCAGGGTACATAATTGCCACAGATTCTTGTACAAGTCATCTGAATTGAGAAAGCCCGTCAGATGACTAGCGAAACGTCTTCAAGTCCAGTTTATCTATTGAATACAACAGATATAGACAAAAATAAATTTTGATCAAAAAGTTTGTTTTTTTAACCTGACACAGGTACACACACCAACTAAGCTACCCATTAATTCATGTAGAACCATATTTAAAGGGTAAGTATAAATAAAACAAAAACAAATTTGACCATTCATCAAAAAAGTTACAGGGTTATTCAATAAAAGTTCTTCAGTGAGATTCAATAAAAGTTCTTATCGTTAAAATGGTGTTAATTTTGCCCAACCAATCAAATCTTATTTAACATTTGAAAGCTAACATCTCATTGGTTGGGGCAAAATTAGCACCATTTTTAACGATAAGAACTTTTATTGAATAACCCTGCTTATCGTTAAAATGGTGCTAATTTTGCCCCAACCAATCAGATGTTAGCTTTCAAATGTTAAATAAGATCTGATTGGTTGGGGCAAAATTAACACCATTTTAAACGATAAGAACTTTTATTGAATCTCCCTGTTAGTCTTTATCCCCCAACCTGGTACGAGTACACACACACCAACTGACTCTTCTTTAATTTAATTGACAGCCATATTTAAAGGATAAGTAAAACACAAGATGTCCTCATCATTGGCATTATTGAGTTTTAAAATCTGCAGCACAAACACACACATTCCCTTCAAAATGCGGCCAAATTCAAGCCAAATCAAAGTTTATACTTAATCTTTCCAGTTCTAGTTATAGTATAGTATAGTAGTTAGTATAGATAGTAGTTATGTAGTATAGTATAATAGTTATAGTATAGTATAGTAGTTATGGTATAGGTATAGTAGTTATTGTTAGTATGTAGTTATAGTATAGTATGTAGTTAGTATAGTGTTATAGTATTAGATAGTGTTATAGTTAGTAGGTATAGATAGAGTTATTGTATACTAGTTGAGTATAGTTAGTGATGTTAGTATAGTAGTTAGATAGTCTATTAGTTATAGTGTAGTCTTTGTAGTATAGTTTAGTGGGTTAGTATAGTATAGTAGTTGGGCATTACTACGTGTTAATCAGCTATTTACTAAATACTATTGCTATTTATACCTTAATTTTTTCAAATCCACAAATCTGCAAGCGGAATGGATTTCAGTGAGTTCTGCTATCTCTAGGCCTGAATAAAACTGATCGTAGCTCTAAGAACTGAGGATGAATTTTATCGGTCCAGGAGCTTATTGAATAACCTAATTATTGTTTTCTGAACCATATCCTATTCTTTATACCATATTGCTACTGTACGCTATGCTATCTGTACTTGGATGTTCTATAGTGTATACAGAGGAAAAAAATTGTTAAGGCGTTGCTTTATCGTCATCCTTGAAAATATATTCCCATTATCTAATGGCCCCACATTTAATCCTATCTCAGTACAATTAATATACTTAAAAATTTTTAGGGTTAGTCTTGCTTGTTCAGCTATTCCTTTTGCAGTTTTTAAATTGGGTACACACAGGCGCATTTTCGTCCCAACCAACCATTTGCAACTAGCGAGGTTGACTGGGGAAATCATTGTGGCGGCGCGGCTGATTGTGCGGGCCATAGGAGACCGAACGTAAGGTGGTATTTTCAGCATTCCGATCGCTCTGTGTACATTTAGATGTGAAATGGTTAAAACCCCTTTAAAAACATCTTCTGGTCAGTATCTTTACCAGAGATACATTTTCCAAGTTTATATGCTGAAAAGCTATCATTTTGCTTTCCTTAAATTAAAGTCTTTATTTACGTAGTGCACTTTCCCATGTTATAGCACATAAAATTACAAATTCCATCGAATCGTGCTAACTGTTTAAAAAAAAATCTTACAATTCTATTTACTTTGCCTAATCATATATTGTAATAGGTAAGTAACTGGTGAATAAAAAAGCCTCCTTACAGTCGTGTATTCAGCCTTGATCTATAGGCAGGCAACTAACTACAGGGGGGGCCCAGGAGCAGGGGGGCAAGTTCTTATTTTCGTTTTCGAAAAGAACATCTCTGCTGGTAACAGCTAAAATATGAAATGTGCGTCACACCATGTAACCCATTATCTGGTAGATTTAGAAGAGACAACAATTCTAGTTATGTGCCTTAATGGTGCATAGATGTTTCTGCTTGTTCATTTCTATTTCTTTTCCAGTCCTCAACATGTACACACTATACTTTTATGTAATACTTTTGTTTGAATGTAATGTGATT
Source organism: Hymenochirus boettgeri (assembly GCA_019447015.1). NCBI lineage: Eukaryota > Metazoa > Chordata > Amphibia > Anura > Pipidae > Hymenochirus > Hymenochirus boettgeri. Next base: position 39,776,781 of record CM033469.1, on the reverse strand, counting down.
TTCTTTGGCTGGTTCAGTATTGTGTTACCAATAATGACCTGAGAATAGTTTAGCAATGCTTGGTCCACTGGTTCTCCCCCAGCCCGAGGAATTTTACACAATGGAAAACATTTTAGTTTAACTGATTTTCACAACCTTTTTTTAGGACATTTCCTATAGTGAGTGGTCTCTGGTTTGGTTGTCTAAGCGTCGGCACATCTCTGAAGGTGAGTACACACCTGTAACAATTTTTGAAAGATGACGACAGAATTTGTAATATTCTGTTCTGCCATTTTTCAAGATTGGTTATACACAGTCCTGAGCGTTTTCCTATATTAAGTATAGAGAGAATGTTTGGGACTGTGTGCCACATTCCTATGACCTCAGGCAATCGTTACCTTTAAAATATCAAGAAGAAAGATCCAGAAAATCAAACAATGTTCGGTGATGATTCCATATTTATTAAGGAAAACTGTGCAGATAGCAATCAACAGCACAATGTTTTGGCCAGAAGTTCTTGTCAAGTACCCAATGACGAGGGTAAACATTCTTCACTTATTATTTACACAATGCACATTTTACCAATAACGAGTTGACAGAAGCCCCTTTAGTGTTAATGTCTACCCATTTTAACCTTTATTTTGGGTTTTTATGACAAAGCGATGTATTGGATTTTTTAAAAAGTTCGAAAAATGAACGTTATAGAAGGGTATCTCTTGGTAAGCAATGTGTTTAAACTGTCAATGGGAAGTCGTTCTGAAGTCTGAAATTAACTGCAATCTAAAGGTGAAGGCCATACTGCCCTGAACTCTCTTTTGCTTTAGCAGATGCTGCCTGACACTGCTTAGTTATTAATAGAGATGGCCAACTTCATAAGAGATGGTTCATTTCTAACTTTTAACTTCAAAAAGTTCGAAAACTTAAGTCAATGGGGGGTAATATTTCGGAAAGTTCGAATGACTTTTCAAAATACAGCATGTAAACTTACCCTACAGGCCTCTGGTACCTGGAAGATGGTCTGGGCGACACGTCTGTACACGGGTAACAAGACAAAAGTGGTACTTTTCCAGTTTCAACAAGCTACTTTCGGTAATCCTTGAACGCTCAAGTATTTTCGAAACGTTCGGTAAGCTTCGAACGGGGTGATTCGAAGACCTCTGAATGCAAAGGATTCCCAATATCGGGCGCTCAAGGATTGCCGCACGCCGACATCCCATGGCCGGACGTTTGGGGGTCCCGCCTCCCGATCCTTCAAAGGACCATTGTGGCCCTGACAAGGCACTTTGTCACTCCACTCACTCACTCACTCATCACTAATTCTCCCAACTTGCCGTGGAGGCAGGCGGCTTAATTTTGGCAGGCTCATTCATTGCACCTTACTTACAAAAGTTAAGCAGGTTTTTTCGAAAAAGGCAAACCCTCACTCACTCACTCACTCATCACACTCTAACTAATCACTAATTCCTCTCACTTGGCCATGGAGGCAGACGCTTAAATTGGCAGGCTCATTCATTGCACCTTACTTACAAAGTTAAGCAGGTTTCTTTTCGAAAGGCAAGCCCTTACACACTCACTCATCACTAACTCATCACTAATTCTCCAACTTGCTGTGGAGGGCCACGGCTTAAATTTGGCAGGCTCCTTCATTGCACTTACTTACAAAAGTTAAGCAGGTTTCATTTCGAAAAGGCAAAGCCCTCACTCACTCACTCACTCACTCACCACTCATCACTAACTCATCACTAATTCTCCAACTTGCTGTGGAGCCGACGCTTAAATTTGGCAGGCTCCTTCATTGCACCTTACTTACAAAAGTTGTAGGTTTCATTTCCAAAAGGCAAAGCCCTCACTCAATACTCATCACTCACTACTAATTCTCCAACTGGCGCTCACTCATCACAAATTCTCCAGACTTGCCGTGGAGGCAGACGGCTTAAATTTGCAGGCTCATTCATTACACCTTACTTACAAAAGTTAAGCAGGTTTCGTTTCGAAAAGGCAAAGCCCTCACTCACGCACTCCACTCACTCATCACTATTCTCCATCTCCAACTTGCCGCCCTCACTCACTCACTACCACTACCTCTCACTAATTCTCCAACTGGCCTCACTCATCACTCATTCTCCAAATTGCCGTGGAGGCAGACGGCTTAATTTGGCAGGCTCATTTCATTGCACCGTACTTACAAAAGTTAAGCAGGTTTTGTTTCGAAAGAGGCAAAGCCCTCACTCACTCACTCATCACTACCTCATCAAATTCTCCACTTGCTGTGGAGGCCGACGGCTTAAATTTGGCAGGCTCCTTCATTGCACCTTCTTACAAAAGTTAAGCAGGTTTCGTTTCGAAAGGCAAAGCCTCACTCACTCACTCACTCACTCTCACTACCTCATCACAATTCTCCAACTTGCCGTGGAGGCAGAGGCTTAAATTTGGCGGCTCATTCATTGCACCTTACTTACAAAAGTTAAGTAGGTTTCATTTCCAAAGGCAAAGCCTCACTCAATCACTCACCTCACTCATCACTAATTCTCCAACTGGCCTCACTCACTACTCATCTCTATCTCACTAATTCTCCATTCTCCCCTTCTTACATTCACTTTCCACTTTCCCCCCTCCTCCTCCTCCATTCCCAGAACTTGCCGTGGAGGCAGAACGCTTAAATTGGGCAGGCCTCATTCATTGCACCTTACTTACAAAAGTTAAGCAGGTTTCGTTTCGAAACAAAGCCCTCACTCACGCACTCACTCACTCATCACTAATTCCTCCTTGCCCCCCTCACTCACTCACTACTCACTCATCACTAATTCTCCACTTGCCTCACTCATCACTCATTCTCCAATTGCCTGGTGGAGGCAGACGGCTTAAATTTGGCAGGCTCATTCATTGCACTTGCACTACTTACAAAAGTTAAGCAGGTTTTGTTTCGAAAAGGCAAAGCCCTCACTCACCACTCATCACTAACTCATCACTAATTCCCCACTTGCCGTGGAGGCAGACGGCTTAATTTTGGCAGGCTCATTCATTGCACCTTACTTACAAAAGTTAATCAGTTTTTTGTTTCGAAAAGGCAAAGCCCCTCACTCCCTCACTCACTCACTCATCACTAACTCATCACTGAATACTCATCACTAACATCATCACTAACTCTCCAACTTGCCATGGAGCAGACGGCTTAAAATTTGTCAGGCTCTCATTACACTTACTTACAAAAGTTATCAGGTTTCGTTTCGAAAAGGCAAAGCAGTCCCTCCCACTCACACTCACTCATCACTAACTCATCACTAATTCTCCACCTTGCCGTGTAGGCGACGGGCTTAAATTTGGCAGGCTCATTCATTGCACCTTACTTACAAAAGTTAAGCATGTTTCGTTTCGAAAGGCAAAGCCCCTCACTCACTCACTCACTCACCTCATCCTAACTCATTACATAATTCTCCAACTTGGCCGTGGAGGCAGACGGCTTAAATTTGGCAGGCTCATTCATTGCACCTTACTTACAAAGTTAAGCAGGTTTCGTTTCGAAAAGGCAAAGCCCTCACTCACTCACTCACTCACTCACTCATCACTAATTCTCCAACTTGCTGCCCTCACTCACTCACTCACTCATCACTAATTCTCCAACTTCCTCACTCATCACTCATTCTCAACTGCCGTGGAGCAGACGCTTAAATTTGTCAGGCTTATTCATGCACCGTCTTTACAAAAGTTAAGCAGGTTTTCGTTTCGAAAAGGCAAAGCCCTCACTCACCACTCATCACTAACCATCACTAATCTCCCAGCTTGTCCGTGGAGGCAGACGGCTTAAATTGGCAGGCTCATTCATCATTGCACCTACTTACAAAAGTTAACAGGTTTCATTTCAAAAAGGCAAAGCCCTCACTCACTCACTCACTCCACTCACTCACTTAATTCTTCAACTTGCCTCACTCATCCTAATTCCCAACTTGCCGGGAGGCAGACAGCTTAATTTTTGGAAGACGCTATCATTCACCTTCACTAAAAGTTAAGCAGTTTTGTTCTCAAAAGGCAAAGCCCTCACTTACTCACTCACTCATCACTAATTCTCCAACTTGCCCCACTCATCACTCATATCTCAACTGGCTTGGAGGCAGAGACGGCTTTAAATTTGGCAGGCTCATTCATTGCACCGTACTTACAAAAGTTAAGCAGGTTTCGTTTCAAAAGGCAAAGCCCCACTCACTCACTCACTCATCACTAATTCTCCAACTTTCCTCACTCATCTCACTCGTCTCTCCACTTGCTGGAGGCAGACTCTTAAATTTGGCAGCTATTCATTCAGTTGCACTGTACTTACAAATAGAAGCAGGTTTCGTTTCGAAAAGGCAAAGCCCTCACTCACACTCACTCACTCACTCACTAACTCACTAATCTCATTCTGCCAACTTGCCGTGGAGGCAACGGCTTAAATTTGGCAGACTCATTCATTGCACCTTACTTACAAAGTTAAGCAGGTTTCTTTCAAAAAGGCAAAGCCCTCACTCACTCACTCATCATTAATTCTCAACTTGCCTCACTCATCCTAATTCTCAATGCCGTGGAGACAGACGGCTTAAATTTGGAGGCCCACATTGCACCTTACTTACAAAAGTTAAGCAGGTTTCGTTCTAAAAAGGCAAAGCCCTCACTCACTCACTCACTCACTCATCACTAATTCTACTTCTCAACTTGCCGGGAGGCAGACGGCTTAAATTTGCAGGCTCATTCTTTGCACACCTACTTACAAAGTTAAGCAGGTTTTGTTCGAAAAGCAAAGCCCTCCTCACTCACTCACTCACTCTCACAATCATCACTATCTCACTCTCAACTTGCCGTGGAGCAGATGCTTAAATTGGCAGGCTCATTCATTGCACCTTACTTACAAAGTTAAGCAGGTTTCGTTTCGAAAAGGCAAAGCCCTCACTCACATACTCACTCACTCATCACCTAACTCATCACTAATTCTCCAACTTGCCGTGGAGGCAGATGGCTTAAATTTGGCAGTCTCATTCTGTGCACCCTACTTACAAAAGTTAAGCAGTTTTGTTTCAAAAAGGCAAAGCCCCACTCACTCAACTCACTCACTTCATCCCTAACTCAGCCTCAATTTCTCCAACTTGCCTGGGCAGAGCAGGCTTAAATTTGGCAGGCTCATTCATGCACCTTACTTACAAAGGTTTAAGCAGGTTTCGTTTCGAAAAGGCAAAGCCCTCACTCACTCACATCACTCATCACAATTCTCCAACTTGCCTCACTCATCACTAATTTCCAACTTGCCTGTGCGTGAGGCAGACGGCTTAAATTCTGCAGGCTCCTTCATTGCACCTTACTTACAAAAGTTAAGTATTCGTTTCGAAAAGGCAAAGCCCTCACTCACTCACTCACTCACTCACCCATCACTAATTCTCCAACTTGCCTCACTCATCATCACTAATTCTCCTTCCCAACTTGCCGTGCAGCAGACGGTACATTTGGCCAGCCTCATTACATTGCACCTTACTTACAAAAGTTAAGCAGTTTCGTTTCAAAAAGGCAAAGCCCTCACTCCTCACTCACTCAATCCTTCATCACTAATTCCCAATTGCCTCACTCATCACTATCTCCAACTTTCCTCACTCATCACTCATTCTCCAACTTGCCGTGGAGGCAGACTCTTAAATTTGGCAGGCTTATTCATTGCACCTACTTACAAAAGTTAAGCAGGTTTCGTTTCGAAAAGGCAAAGCCCTCACTCACTCTCACTCACTCTCACTAACTCATCACTATTCTCCAACTTGCCGTGGAGGCAGACGGCTTAAATTTGGCAGGCTCATTCATTGCACCTTACTTACAAAGTTAAGCAGTTTCATTTCAAAAGCAAAGCCCTCACTCACACTCACTCCCATTAATTCTTCACTTGCCTCACTCCTCACTTAACTGCTCCAACTTGCGTGGGACAGCAGCTGTTAAATTTGGGAAGGCGCATTCATTGCCAAAACCTTATGCAAACATTGCACCTTATCTTACAACAATTTAATCCAGTTTC